>CM026208.1:20512930-20752881 GCA_014839995.1 Xenentodon cancila | reverse complement strand
TATATATATATATATACATACATACATACATACATACATACATACATACATACATACATACATACATACATACATACATACATACATACATACATACATACATACATACATACATACATATATATATATATATGTATGTATGTATGTGTGTGTATCTGTAGATGTATAAGTTCATGTAAATTTGTATGTATGATCATACATGTATGCATGTAACACAGACATTCAAAAAACAGAGCATATACACCTACATCCAGCTCTCACTCACTCACTCACTTTTACTGCAACACATTTCACTTTTCACCACTAAGACACATCACTAGAACATTACAGCAGTGACCACACTACACTCACTGCACCCATCCCTGTCTTGTGCTTTTATGTTTCACGTTGGTGATTTAGTCCTCTCTCATAATATGGAATCTAAATGTTAATAAAATATGTTTGACTAGACTGTTGGACAGGAACGGTAAAGGACACACACATTCATGCACTTTAAAAAAAACTAACATCTGCTGCAAGATAAACATTCATTTATATGTCATGGATAAAAAGCTTTTGGTACTACCATCTAATATATATGCAGACAGATTTTATATATATATATATATATATATATATATATATATATATATATATATATATATATATATATATATATATATATATATATATATATATATATATATATATATGTGTGTTTGTGTGTGCGTGTGTGTGTGTGTGCGTTATGGGCCGTAAGATTTATCTGAGTATGCCATTAAAGTATTTTCAATTACTCTGTATTTTGTTTTCTTTATGTTAATTAAAATTAGCCTTGACAAATAATTTTCTTTGTATTGAGAAATTATGCAGCCTGGTCATCAAATTAACTCATTTTGCCATTACACGGGAGTCATTTCAAACTGATTTCAGACTGGCAGAAATAATAGAAACTTTGCTGCAAATTGCACAGATGACAGTGCTTTAACCATAAAATTCATTCAGGCCTTTATTAACATTCATATGGCAGATGTTCAATTGCCTAGATGAGAGGAGTAAATCAGGGGTATCTTGTAGGGGTTTCTCTCTCAAAGTGTGACATCATAACTCATTCTGACATCCAGTCCTGCAACCATCAGGCGAGACTGTTTGAAATATGGCAGTGAGCTGTTAGCACATTATTGAGACACAATTCAATGTCTGGTCCATTCAAGTGAATCTGACGTGCTAAGCGAGCAACAGAAGGCCTACACTGCAGGTGAGAATTTGTTTCAGCTAATTTGGTCTCTTTAGGACCTGATGCACCAACTCGTGTCTGTGATAGTTTAAAAGAAATCAATGAGATTTTTATGGACTTATCTCTGTTTTATCCTGCGTTCTGTGTGTATACTGTCCCTGCAGGGAAGGGTGTAGGCAGGATGACAGAAATCAGAGCAGACAGACTCTGCAAGAGATGCTGAAGCTAATCATTAATTCTGCGCGTGAGATAAACCTTTTTGCATATATGCCTCTTCTAAGTTAAATAAGATTGCTATTTATAACATAACTGCATCTGACAAGCTTTCCACTACTTAATTACTTTTCCATGATTCTTGTTGATTTCTTTTGTCAAGTAATTCTGCCTCTCAAGGCACCACTAAAATCAAATGTGTCTAGTTCTCTGCTAATATAAAACGACTGATTCATGCTGTTTATATCATTCTAATTCACGTTGCATGCGTAAGTCATGCGGTACTAAACCAATTACATCTCATTCAAACGGCAGCTTATATACTGTAAGTAAAGCTTTTATCACTTACTTTTGCAGTGTAAATGACACCCTGCTTTGTGGTCTTGTTTTTCCAGTTGCCATCGATAAGCTTGCATGGTTTAATTTATGGCCTATCAAGGGATTGCAGTTGGAATTAAGTTACAATGCATCACATTTTAACATGTTTAACACTGCACATGATTCCATGTATGTAGATAGCAAGAATAGGCAGCCTGATTTATATGGAGTAATAGGAAGTTGAAACAAAAAATTTGATTGCATTTCTATAGCACTTCTCTTTCTGGCGTTGTTTACCCTGCAAAGTGCCTTCATACTAAAAGCCTTATTCGCCACCAGTCCTTTCTTATTCTGTATAGAAATATACAGATTTTTCCATTGAGTCTATGTAGTGTTTTCTCTGTCATACACAACCACACACCTCTGAATGAGTCACAGTCAAAACACAGTTCAATGTCTTGTTCATCAACATGCAGAGTGCAAGGCCAGATATCAACATCATCTTTCTTACTGGTGGAAGACTGCATAGCTGCTGGGAATTTTTATATACCATAAAAAGTCAAGAAAATCCATGAAATGGGGTTACGCGGAAAGAAAATCCCTAGGTTGTTTGCCACCAGGTGAATTCAATTTATCCAGCCATCATCTATACCTATGTATTCCAATGCTCGGTCACTAGGGTCTGCTGGAGTCTATCCCCACTCTCTTCGTTCAAAAGGAAGGATTACGCCTATATCCTGGACAGATTACCAGTCTGCTGCAGGGCCACACACAGACAAACAAATACACAGGTTTGTACTCACACCTATGGTCATTCAGCTTTTGGACTCCAGAAGGATGCCTGAGTACCTGGGGAAAACCCACAGAAACATTGGGAAAACAGAAAAACTCCAGACAGAAAGAATCCAGACCAGTTTTAGATCAACCAGCCTCACTGTGAGGCAACAGTGATAAGCACCAAGCCATAGATCTGTCCCCAAATGACACAAACTCTCAATTTTTAATGTAGCTGAGGTAATATGTCAGTGCTGAGAATCTTTTCACTTCAGTTCAACGATCTAGAAGAGAAGAGATACTTCCAAGTCAAGTCAAAGTATAGTTGATTAAAGTACTGTACAACTTGCACAGAAAAAAATAAAAAACAAAAACAACCAATATCAAAATAAATGCAAAGCTAAGAGAAATGAAACATAATACAATTAAAGAGTCTATATAATAATTAAAACTAGAAATGAATACACATATGGTAACTTGGTGCTAAAAGCTGAAGAAAAACACTATATTTTTAGGAGTGTTGTAAAATGTGTGTTAGCAGCTCTGATATGAAAAAGGTCAACGGTTCCACAGTGGAAGGTCTGAAACTGAAAAGGCTCCATCGCATCTGTTTTTCACTCTGGGTCTGGTAACCTCCAGGAGTAACTGATTTGTAGACCTCAGTGCTCTAGTTGGTGCATGAGGCTTCAGGAGTTCACACAGATATGGTGCTGCTGTGCCTTTGAGGCACCTAAAAACAAACAATAAAATCTTAAAATAGTTCCTGAAATGGACAGAAAGCCATTGCACGCTGGCCAGTACAGGAGGGACGTGATTATATCCATTTTATTCCCTGTTAGAAGTCGAGCTGCATTGAACAGCCTGCAAATGACAAAGTGAAGGTCGATCAAGACCACTGTAGAAAGAAAAAGAAGAGAAGAATTACAATCATCTGATAATCTGTCTGAAAACACTGACATGGCATTCTAGAAGGTTTGGCTTTCCAAATTTGATATAAAACTCCTATCAGACATGTAAGACATATCTCAGGACGGTACCTTTAAAACCAAGGCACAACACAAGGCTTAATAAAAGAATGCTGTGGTTGACTATGTTAAAGTCCAACAGCAACATAGTACATGGTATTAAAAACATCTTTACAAAGAAGCGATGCTATAGACAGTGAGATGCTCACATGTGCAGGACAACTTCATGTTGGTTGAAAAAGACACTGAGACACAAAGAGGCTTTGTAAAATTATTTAAAATTTGACAGTCCATCGCAGGGCCACATACAAAGACAGACAAACATGCACGCTCACATAGAAGAGAATGATCAATTAACAAAGTATGCATGTTTTTGGACTGTGGGAGGAAGCCGGAGTACCCGGAGGAAACCCACGCAAGCACAGGGAGAACTGAATCACATGGATGTATAAGACAATTAAGAATTCTACAAAGAAATTGGGGTTGTGACTATTGTGATAAGGGTTAGTTTAAAAAAAAAAAAAAAAAAAAAAGACTTTTGAAGCTTTCAGTGCCCTTGGCTAATCCATTAGGGTATTTTAAACTTTTCTAAGAAGGCTTGTAAATTATCCTTTTTTAAATTTTCTTTCACTATGTCTACAAGCGCATCTGAGAGCATCAAGTCACCAAGTCCAATGCATCAATACATTTCAAATTAAAAAGATCTGCAAACTTATCCACATTTGAAATAAAAGTCCCTTGTGTTTAACACATAGTCATTGAAAGCTACAGTGTAATGTGATTTATTTATTTATTTTATTTAACCAGGAATAACCTCATTGAGATGAAAATCTCTTTTGTAAGAGTCTCCTGGCCAAGATGGGCAGCAGTCCAATTACCAGAGTTTCAGACAGAGATACAAACAAATATATAAGAAATCAAATTGCAATAAAGAAATAGATAACAGAACAAATATGTAAAAATATTCAATATGTAATTGTCACCAGTCAACAATATCAGGGATCAGTCTAAAGCAATATATATTAGTCAATCAAAAACATCATTTAAAACATCTACATTCAAAGTCACCTGACTCCAGATCATTTAAAATTGCTTTAAACTCCTCTAATGAGACCAGCTCTCTGAGATTCAGGTAACCTTGCAGTGGATTCTAAGACAGAACAGAAGTCCTGGGAGCGAAGATGATAATTTTCTATACTTTTTTGATGGATGTAGTTTTGCAGATAAGATGGAAGCAGTCCTAGAATTGCCCTATAAATAAAAAAGTGCCAATGCTTCGGTCCGCGGGTGGACAAGGCTGAACAACCAACCCCAGCATACAACAAGCAATGATGTGAGGGCTTTAAAGTTAGTAATGAACCTTAGTGCACCATGATAGATGGGATCCAACATTTGTAAGCCTTTTGAAGATGCGTACAAAACATTCCCATAATCCAGTACCCACATGAATGTGACCAAAATAAGTCTCCTTTTGGCTTCAAAAGAGAGAGCATCATTAATAATAAATCAAAGATATTTGTATTGTGATACCGAGTCAATCTCATGGCCTTAAAAAGCTTTAATGGATGAAAGGTTCAAAGCCTGAATTTGCATTATAAACAACATAAGTTTTGTTTTGTCAGCATTGAGAACTAATTTCAAATCATGCATTGTACATTGTACAGTTTTAAAAGCTTGTTGACGCTGACAGTGAGCCAGGTTTGGTGTTGATGCTGTGCAGTATATCACTGTGTCATCAGCGTAAAAGTGAAAATTGGCACTGGAAACATTTTAATATATAGAGTAAATAAAAGCGGCCCCAAGACCAATCTATGAGGCACGCCTTTGTATACACTAAGCGAGTTTGAAATTAAACCTTGTGCCTGAATGCATTGAGACCTGCCTGAAAGATCATTTTCAAATCAACAGACAGATTGTTTGGATGGTCTTGCACTGATAAGTCTTTGTTTCAGAATAGAATTGTCCACAGTATCAAAAGCTTTTGATAAGTGAATAAAAAGGGCTGCACAATGTTGTTTGTTATCTAAACATTCAATAAAATCATTTACTACTTGTATGGCAGCTGTGGTTGTGATTGAAGTTGAAGATTGAAGGTCCGATAAAATATTATTAGTGGATAGGAATTCCTTCAGTTGTTTGCTCACGTGGAGTTCTAGTACCTTAACCAAGACAGACAATTTGAAGATTGGCTTGTAATTGTTTAATACAGTAGGACTTCACCCCATTTAAACAAGGCGGGAACAAAGGCAGATTTCCATATACATGGAATTTTGTTGGTTTCCAGAGAAAGGTTAAAGTATACGTCAAAGATGACGCAATAAAATTCTTACTAAAAAGTAAGGCTCCAATTTATCATGGCTGATTTTCTATTGTCTAAAAATCTGAGAGCTTTATGCACCATAGATACTGTGATTGGCCTAAAGGGCAAAGATTGATTAGACATAAGATGGTTGTCAAGGCAAACAGTGAATTTTCAAATGAAATGTTGTGAGAATGAAACAAGGAATCAGGTGCAATGAGTGTAGCATTTCAGCTTTATCAGATATTTTATGTGAGTCCTTAACAATAGATGGAGGAAGCTCTATACTTTTTAAGTCCCAGCTAGGGATGTAATGGTCTTCCAAAAATTCAATGGATTGTTAAGATTGTTTAAGATTTCATAAAGGAAATAATCAGATTTGGCTTTTCTAATTGCAACTGTAGTTGCATTACGCAGTCGCCCGAAAAGCAGCCAGTCAGTTAAAATTTGATTTTCTGGCCATTGCCCATGCCACATTGCGCTCATGAAGTAAGTTGGATAGATCTGGGGTGAACTAAGGATTATTTCTACCTTTAACTCTTTTCTCTAAGAAGAAAATAATTTTAAAACAAGATGAGTCAAGATATAAAACTATTTAGTTCTGGGGTCTATTGACTCACTGTCAGCCAGTCTAAAGATGTGATCAGTTATTTTGTAAGGACTGTTGCTGCATTTTGGACCATCTCTGGTACTGTTTTGCTGTCTTTGTGGGAAGACCAGTTAGAAGATCAATGTGGTAATCAGTGCAAGTGGAAATAAAGCTGTGTTGAAGGTGGAATGAAGTTTATTTAATTATCTCCTGAAGGTGAGATCAGTGCCCATTAGGATTTATCAGTGTCTTTAATGCAACAGTCACCCTTTTCTGTCTTAGTCAAATACAATCATTGGTCTGTAGTCTTTCTTCCCAAATAGTATAATTTGATTCTCTGTTTGGTTCACCTGTGGAAACTTTTGAAGGGACTTAAGTGAAAAGGTCAGTTGTGTGTCCTATTTATAGGTATGCATGGAGATCTTGTATTTTAATGATTAATCCAGCAGGAGTACGTACAGGTGGAACAATAAAATCCTTGGGTTTGACGCTGGACAACATGTTCTTCTTTAAACATGATCACCAGTGGCAACAAAGAAGATCTTCTCATCTAGATATAACATAAGCCATATCATAAATATACATGAGAATTCAACACAGGCTTCCATCTGTGCAGCACAGTAATGTTATGATCAGCTGTGTGAACTGAGATCTAGTGAAACCAGGCTTCTCATTTTATGGATAGCTGTGTGGTAGGGGGTGGTAAGAGGGGGTTGGAGGAAGTGGGGTTAGTAGCCTATGGTTGCAGAGGTGATCTTTGGGTCTGGAGGATCCGGGTTAGTAAGTGATGTGAACCACTATGGGCCCCTGAGCAAGGCCCTTGACCCCCTAACTACTCCCCAGACTATTAGGAAACACATGGACTTTACTGTTTTTATAAGCACTGTCTCAGTGTTTTGGTTAACACAAAAACCTTAATGAAATTGATCATGTCCAGGTGATGATAAAAAGAAAAATATCATTTTTTTTTAGATTTTGCTGACAATTAGAAGACTGGGTAAGTAATTGTTCACAACAGAGGCATCCCCTTCGCTCTTTTTCAGAAGGGTCTTTATAATCTCTGTTTTCATGAATTTAAAGAATGTGCCAGGGACAGTAATGAAATATTTACAATTTGAAGAATAAATGTTGCCAAGAGTTCAAAACAGATTTTACCGAATGAGTAGGCAGAGATTTCAAGCATCTTGTGGAAGAACTGAAGCTCTGTATAATTTTGTCCAATATTTCAGTGACTATCAAACTAATGACAAGAAAAAACTGAGATCAAGCGGTGAGCATATACATATACATATACATATATATATATATATATATATATACATATATACATATACATATATATATATATATACATATATACATATACATATACATATACATATACATATATATATACATATATACATATACATATACATATATATATATATATATATATATATGCATTTTGATCTT
Organism: Xenentodon cancila; assembly: GCA_014839995.1. Classification (NCBI taxonomy): domain Eukaryota; kingdom Metazoa; phylum Chordata; class Actinopteri; order Beloniformes; family Belonidae; genus Xenentodon; species Xenentodon cancila. Next base: position 20,745,052 of record CM026208.1, on the reverse strand, counting down.
TCAACAGAGGGGATTTTCTTTTTTATTTACATTTTTTTATGTGCTTCACAAGCCCTCCTGACAGTCTAGCCATATTTTATTGATTCCTCGGCAAAAAAGAAAATAAAAAAATTTGCCAAAGAGGAAAGAAAAGACAAGACAGTGATGGGTGCAGTTTAGTGACTGTGTGATATTTTGTAGAGTGTGTGAATGAGTGTATAACATGTGTTGAATAAAAGTAGACATAGGACAACCAGGTATTTGCAAACAGAAGATAACTGGGAAGGGAGGGGGGGTGCATTTCATTTGCCATTCACCAATTAAATACTTCACTATGGCTATAAACACATTGGATGGATAGAGTCGGCACTTAGCTACATTCAAAGGATTGCAGGCTCTAATTTGTTTTTTTATGCAACACAAGGTTTAACGTTTGGCTTCAGGTTACAGTACAAAACCTTAGCCAACACAGATCTGCTAAGGCTCCTTGGAAGAAGCTGAAAGTAGAAACAGAAGAGAAAGAAATAAAGGATTGATTAATGGCCTTTCACTCTGTCAAATAATGCCTGCTTGGTAGCACAGCCTGACTAACACCATCGTTCCCACATGGCCAGTGGAGAGCTGAGGTAATTGTGTGACTGGTGGAGAGACATATACGCTGAGGAAAATGAAACCCAGATATTTTTCCCTCAGGAGTTGGTAGATACCAGTGCAGAAATAAAGCAAAGAGAGTCGTGTGTGTCAACAAGAAATTGTTTTCCCGAAATACGACCTTAGAAAGTGCCCAAAATATGAGATTTAACAGATCCACATTTTTGTCTTAAAAAAAAAAAAAAGCAAGCACAAACCATATATTTCTTGAGCAACAGATGAAAACAAATCTGACTGAATGAACAAGATGAATATAAGTAAAACCACCAGATCCAATATTGGTTCTTTAAGCAGGGCTAAAAGTGGTAACCTCGATTAACTAAGCGGTTGTTTGTACAACAAGATTTGATGTTGTTTTACTTACATTTTGACATGATGAAGAAACACGTCTAACAAATTTGCTTCTATATATTAAATTAAAGTATTTAGATTCAATGGAAGGTAACTAAAATGATCTGACATAATTTCATGACTTTGAACTAATAAATTACAAATGTGTTCATTTTACATAATAAGTAATGAGTCATTGTACTTGATTTAATTATGTGGAAATGTGCGCCATGATGAAATGATGTATCTGACAGATTATCTTTTTGAGTGTGTGGCCTTTGATGTAAAATGTCAAATGTGAAAGCATGTTCGAATCCATCCATCTGTCATTTGCACTGCTCTTGCTGTATCACAGGTTTTTCTTGTGTTTCCCCTCCTCAGTCTTTCTAACCAATGAAATGACCTGAGCACAGCAGCATTTTACAACAAATCAAACAACTGTGGCACTTCAAACACATTGGAGCAGCGTAGGCCTGCTGCTTCTGTGGTAGTGTTAGTGAATGGTGGGCACGGGCTTATATTTTCCAGTAATGACACTGACTCCTTTTTGGGAACAGAGTCATTTAATTTTCATTTTTGTGCATTCACTGGCCACTAGTGCCTGTCAGGTTTTACAGTAAAAAATGTTGTGATACTTAACAAATGAGACCTAAAATATATATTGCTATGACACTCCTTTGACTCTTTAATATTAGATTATTCCTTAATATTTTCTAAGGTTTAACCTTATCCAAGTAAAACTTAAACAAATATCTAAAAGTTTTATTCTACAATGACTTTGAAGATTAAGACTTGTATTTAGAAAATGTGATTAAAGCCTTTTGTCTCATTAGCTATCGGAAAAATCAACTTCTGTCAAGACCATAGGCACTAATATGAAAATTATTTTTATAATAATTGTAATATTCAAAAATTTTATAGGGATGAACCACACCCAATATAAGGAATGACAAAGTTTTTCCTGTATTCCCACACACACATCTACAATTATTTCTTAGTGTGGAAGTCTCATATTTGACTGAAATGTACAGATGAGTCCTTCAAACATGTTGAAAAATGCAATTCTAACTTTTTGTCCGCTCAGCAGAATTCCCAAAGATGGCAGGCCTGTATTAATTACCATTAATGTGACTGCTTCCTGATGCAGAAACCACAAGATGAATTTGACAGCTAGTAAATGCATCCTGAGGAGGATGTGAGTTTAGATATAAGAGGGAGTTTTGGGTCGACCCAAATCCATCAACAAGTAAATACAAAAAGGACAGAGGGGGAAGAAATGGTAACAAAAACCATTAAATAAAAATGTGAAAACTTGAAGTATGCCAAGTCTATAAAAAATAAAAAATGTGAAACTGGAACTCACTCTCTCATCTCTGGCTCTGTACATGAATTAAATCACAATCTTCCTGCAGATCAAGGAATATTCTCAAACACTCCTGGTACCATTCAAGCCTCTTCATTGAGTGCAGAGTGGAGGTTGTATGGTTTTTCTCTGGGAATTCTGACTTCTTCCCACAACCCAGAGAAGGAGTGTGAGTGTGGATGTTTGTCTCGATGGTCTACATGTAATGGACTGGGAACCTGTCCAAGGTGAGACGGGAAGACAGTTTGTCAACAAATATGTGAGAAAAATCATTAAAAACATTAAAAAGCAATGCTCCTCTCTGTGCAGTAACTACTGTTATTAAACAAGTTAAGGACCTCTAGTGGGATTTCAACACACATAACTGCCTAGCACAAGTCTAAACTGGACACTCATGCTCTGCTATGCCTAAGAGAACACTGCATCAAGAACCAGCACTAATCAGTAGCTGACAGGACCACATGAACAAAAGTTAACTGTAAGGAACAGCTGACAAGAGTTGTGATACAGAGTTGCATTTAAAAATGCCTCTCAAAACGTCAATCTGCAAAAAGAGGCCTTAACTTAACTTTGTCCACAGGCGTCAGAAAAAATTGGTATTTTTTATCTTTTTTGGGGGAAAAAATGGGAGTGAGTACTGAACCAAAGATGAAAATAACCATCCAGACTATTATCAGCAACAAGTAGAAATGTCAGAGCAGTAATAGTACGAGGTTTTATCAGTGCATTTGGCAAAGTGATTTACATTTCTGTGATGACAGCGGTGATGCAATACAGCACACTGAGATTTTACTTTTTTTTTTTTTATTATTGGTTTGAATCCACAACACCAGAATAGCTTTAAACCATTGCCAGAAGGAATGAAACACAACAACGTGGCAGAACATTTACTGTTTTTACTTTTTTTGAATGTTCTGGGGACCCAAAATGGAAGAACAGATATTTATCAACAAATGAAGGTGTTGTGACAAAACATAAAATATATTGGTCAAAAGTTAAATTAAGCATAACTGTGCTTTTCACTTATTATTTACTTATTATTTACTTATTATTTACTTATGCTTTAACTTATTCTGACATTTCGTTTTTGTTTCATAACATGCAGATGTGTATGTGAGGTTGGATCCGCATACAGAGTTCAAAATATAGTCAAAGTTGCTCAGGGGAATTTGTGAAGCATGTAATAAGCCATTTTTCTATTTCAGATGAAAGAACAAACCTATCTTCTATCTCCGATGAGAGAACACAGCATGCCACTCAGAAATTGGTCTTCTTGCACAATATCAAAAATTAGACTGGACGTTTTGAAGCCTTAAATTGTAGCATATCAAACATTACCTTTCAAATGCAATGGATAATACCGTATTTCACTGCAAGGATATTTGGGGTTTTGTCCATAATAATATGTTATATTTGATTTGAGAAATTCAATGGGAATTTAATCATAGTTTCTCAGCAAAAAAAAAAAGAAAAAACGAGACCAAGATTGCCTAATTATCTAAGTGACTTAATACAAATATTAATCTAAAAAAAGTATAAAGTAATATAATAATTGTATCATTAATGAAAATATAAAAAACTATCCACTGTCGATTAACTTCGAATTTATATATTTGGAAATTTATTTCCCTGGAATTTGTTCCTACACGGGAGTTCCATTTGAAACACCGTTCACTTCCTGGTCAGATTCATAACATAGACGACACGCAGAAGCTAACTAACTGTTGCAGCCGTTACTCGATAAATGTCAACGTAGCACAGAAACGTGTTACGAACAATGATTCCTTACACTGTCAACATCAAACTTGCGGCTCGGACGTTAACTGGCACTCTCAACTTACAGAATAAAGCCGCTGTTGACTGGTGAGTAGCGCGCCGCCGCCGCGAGCGTCGCGTCGCGTCTCTCCAGTCCGGACGTTGACGGGACTCGCGGTTTATTTATTACTTTCAGACTCGCAGCTGATTAACTTTCACTGAACCTGATTTTGCACTGCTGCAGAAAAGACGGCAGCAATGACGAAAGATGTCACTGCAGTTATTTCTCATCAAGCACGCGTGCAGGACATCCCGTGTCATGTGATGCTGGTTTTACTTCTACCTGTGTTTTGTTTTTGTTTTTCTGCTGGGGTTGATGGCTCTGACAACTGAAGGGACTGAGGCTGCATTGTCATTTCAGCTGTGTTATTGCTTTAAAAACGTCGGGACACTGTGCCAGGTTTGAACCCCAAATAGGCCAGTTTAACTCCCGGGCTAAACACATTTCAATAATCCATATGGACCTCTGGTATAGAAGACCATCAAGGGCACGTTTCCTGCACACAGTGTGATCTTTATAAAGATGTAATGGAAAAATGTTTGCACCACACACATTCTCCAAACCACATGTGCAGGATTATTAGACTGCGTTTAACACCTGGGCTTGTCTGATCATTCCTGTGCTTTCTTTAAAGGTGTGATTTCAGTGCAGCAGTGATCACAGAACGGTGTATAGCGGAAAACAGTAGTGAGGTCTTTATCCAGGTCTTCTCTGTGACACCTGCCCTGTCCGGGGGTTCAGTCAATGAGCTCGTCAGTAGCTTCACTGCTAAAATGTTAAATGTTATGGACACTATTGCTCCCTTAAGGTAAAGGTTATCTCTGGAAGGACAAAGTTTATATATTTCACACTGGTGAAGTATGGAAAAAGAGTGTCAGAAAACTGAGTGTAAATGGTGAAAAACAGATCTCCAGGTTCATTATGATGTCTACAAATAGAAACCTCACACTTATAATTTACAACTGAGGACTGCAAGGAAGTCCTACTTCTCTGACATCATCACCAAAAACAGTCATAATGCTCGGGCCTTATTTGCCACAGTTGGCAGGCTGACAAACCCTGCTGTGTCAGTGGCAGCTGAACTTCAGTCTGCAAGGACTTTGCCAAATTCTTCACAAACAAAATTCAAAATATTAGACACGCAGTTGGAATTACAACAGCAGGTTCAGGATATGCACTGAGTTCACAGAAAACCGGTTTAAACACCATGACACGGTTTAACCCTATTAACAGCAAAGACCTGGAGGACATCTTACATCAACTGAACTCAGATTTTGCAATCAGACTTGTTACAGATTGTAAAGTTTTCTTTATTGTCAGGTGTGTTTCCAGAGCCACTAAAACTGCTGTAATTAATCCTCTGCTGAAAAAGGACAATCTTGACAAGACACAAATAAACAACTACAGACCGATCGCAAATCTCCAATTTTTAAGTAAGATAATTGAAAAAGGGTTGTTTTTGTTCAACAGCTCAATTACTTTTTAGCACAAAATAACGGCTGCCTTCCAGTCAGGTTTTAGACAGCACCACAGCACTGAGACTGCTCTGACCAAAGTGTTTAATGACATATTCCTGAATACAGACAGTGGAAAAATGTCAGTCTTAGTTTTGCTGGATCTCATTTCTGCATTTGATACAGTTGACCACAATATATTACTTAAATGACTAGAGATATCAAAACATACTTAGAGAACAGGAAAGATTTTGTATCTATAGGTAACTTTAGATCTGAGCAGACAAGAATCGCATGTGGAGTTCCCCAAGGTTCCATCCTGGGACCTCTTCTGTTTAACATTTACATGCTCCCATTGGTGCAGATTATTTAGAACAACAAAATAACCTACCACAGCTATGCAGATGTCGCACAGATATGTCACCAGGAGACAGAAGTCCAGTGCAGGCTCTTGGTAAATGCATTGAGGAGATTAAACAAAAACAAAAATTAGGTAATTGACTTTGAAGCAAAGAGAAATGATCACAGGTCACCACAGAGCTTCAATCTATAAACCTAAAAACCAACAACCAGGCCAAAAATGTGGGTGTAGTGATGGACTCAGACCTAAATTTGGAAAAACGCATAAAGGCAATAACAGTCAGCCTACTATCATGTTAAGAATATATCGAGGATAAAAGATCTGATGTATCACCAGGAACTGGAAAAACTAGTCCATGCATTTATCTTCAGTAAGCTTGATTATTGTAACAGAACTTTACAGGTCCACCTAAAAAAATCTGTTTAGACAACTGCAGCTCATCCAGAACTCTGCTGCTCCAGTCCTCACTAAGACCAAACAAGTGGACCACATCAGTCCAACTCTGAGGTCTTTACACTGGCTGCCTGTCTGTCGGAGGATAGACTTTAAAGTTCTGATGCTGGTTTATAAAGCTCTGAATGGTTAGGGACAGTTTAAACTTGGTATCAAAAGTCCAAATATAAAACATCTGATTTTCACATAAAAGAAGCCCTATGCATGCATGATGGTGAAAGATTTTTTTTTCTTACCACTAGTTAAAAAATATAGATAAAAAAAAAAAAAAAAATTAACTTTGCTCTAAGTAATTGTGGCCATTCTTTATAGGCATGAGAGGCTGCTCTGTTTTTGTTATAGGACCGTACTAATCCTGTTTTAAGCAGAGGAGCAAGTAGAGGTCATTCTGACTTTTTTTATTTATTTTTTAAACAATGTGATAGATCTTCAAATTTTTGTGACATCCTGCTATATTTATTTGCACATTTGTGTCTACCATCATGAGTATGATCATGATCTCAATGCAACCTCATGAGTTTCCCTGCAAAACTTTTTTTTTTTTTTTTTTTTTTTTACAAGGTTTTTAGAAGTAAATGTACAAAACAGTAAGGGCATCAGTTAAACATGAGCTCAAAAATATTGACAACTTCTCAGCCACAATTCATTTTTGAAAGAAGTGTTGATGTGATTGCTTGTACCAGTCTTTTGACTTTGGACTGGGCTCTTCAATAAAGTTGCCTGGAAGCTGGTTTCATGCCCTTGAACCACAAGTCTGTTTTGTCTATTTTGACAATACTTTGGAAGCTCTGTGCTATGCATGTGATGATTTGTCTTTAGACTGTTTCACAACAGATACTGGAGTAATCTTAGAAGCAGGAGTGGATAAGTGGAATTTTCTGTGGCTTGGCTGCTTTGGTCAAAATGTACTTATGGCAGTGACAAACACTGATAAGTATAAAGGCTCTCAAACCCAAAGGGTTGGGATTTAAATTCAACTAAGTTAAAAGATACTTTGTTAATCCCAGAAGGGAAATTAATGGTGCCACACCGCAGTCGATACGCCAAATGTGTCCCTCTGTGTTATAACTAAATATCTGCACCTTGGTCCTCGTTATCCAAAGCACAATAATACCTTTTATTTATTTATTATTTTTATTTTTGTACTGACACACCTCATCCTGGAAAGATTTATGACTATCTTTAGTGTTTTGTGTTTTCCACTTGTGCATAGTCTTGGTCATTGAAGAATAATGGACTTCTAAAGTGGCCTCATGATCCTTCCTAGATGTGTACGTACAGCATCAATTGCTTTCTAAGATCATAACTGATAAGTTTCTTCCTTGGTGTTTAAACCAATCTGCCCGTTCCAGAGCAGAAAACTTAAAGTTCTGCAGTTATAGAGGAATCAAGTGCATTTAATTAGCAGCATCTATCTGCTTTGTATTACCTTAATTGCTTTGGAAGCTGTAAGGGTGTAATAAAGGTTTTCCTAATTGTTTTTGTTTTACATTTTGTATGTTAGTTACTCTTTGGATAGTGAAAGAGATTCTATAATTTTGACTGTCTATACCATTGCAATCAATTTAAAATTAAACAAGATGTGATCAAGGTGTAGATTTAATTTGCTTTAATTTAACAGTTTTAGGTGAACTACTTCCATGCAGGGCCTTGAAAAGAATTTAGTTTATCAGGTGCGGTCGAATCCTTCATTGCTTCAAGTCAGATGATGCGGATAAAAGATCTGGAGTTGATATCAGAGAACGGGTTTGCATTTGGTGACTGACTGGAGCTACCAATGTGAAATCTGAGGAGATCTCAGCATGAAAGAAGCGAGCTGTCATCAGGCTGAAAAAAAGCAACATTAATCTATAAACAAGAGCAAAAACTGTAGTTTTTTAGGTACATTCTTGTAAAAATAAATAAAGCAATGTGGAACTCACCATCATCAGAAGGCCTGAAAGACCAGAAGACGATTAAAGAGGATGATCGCAGGATCATTTTTCCTCAATGAAGGAGGTAGACACATCATTACCTACAGTCAAGATGTATGACTGTAAATACAGAGTGTTTATTGCAATATGTAAACCCCTGGTAAGATTCCAGCACAAAAGCCAGACGAGACTTGTTGAGAAAACATCTAAGAAGCCTCTCATGCTCTGGAATCGGATTCTGTGGACACATGAAGCAAGTTAAACTTGCATCAGAATGATGGGAAGACAACAGTATAGAGAATGAAAGTACAACTCAGTTGTCAAACATGGTGGAGGCTGTGTTATGGTATGGGCTTGAATGGCTGCCAGAATTTGGTGATATCCATGGGCTCCAGACCTCAGGGAGTCATTGACTATGAAGTGTCACGGTGTTAAAAATAGTGGTTACATTTTAGAATTATGCCTCTTTGTCCAAACGCTTTTAGGTATTTTACTTCAGATGTCATTCCAAAATAGTATATTTTGTAAAGCTTTTAAATTAAATTTAATTAAATTTAATTTACTGTGTTGGAAAAAAAATAATAGAAACCCTGTTAATGTCAAAATATATGTTGCCTCAACTCTGTGTGTATGTATGCAAACATGTATACGTGTTAGTTTGTGTACGTACACATTTTTGTTTAAACTTGTTTTTTAGGCCACCTGAAAACACTGGTTTCCTTTAATGTTTTTTTGATAGGACTCTCAGTTCTTTCACAAATTCCACAGTTTCCTTCTTCCCCCTTGATTTGTCTCATTTTTATATCCTCTAGGGGATGGCAAGGTCTAATAGCTCAAGGATGTCACTCCAGCATTCTCATAATCGATCCCAAAACAGCTCAGACCATCCAGGTGCTGGAAAGGCACAAAGCAAATGTGGTCAAGGTGAGTGTCAGAACTTACAGCATTTATTTATTCATCAAGTCATTTTATTTAACTATTCATCTCCAAAAAACAAGAGGGGGGCTGTTCTTGTTTTTGCTTTATTCCATGGTTACTGTCATGGCAGTTTGAATTGTTTTCTTCAATATTCTGATACTATTTTAATGCAGTTGTTTAGCTTATATGCATCACCATTACAGTCTTTCAAGATGTTTTATGTCCTCGGGTTTACTTGATTATTTGACTTGCAGTTTCAGTTCTGCTACCTAGACAACAAATCAAAATTGATACACATCAGTAAACTAAGCTGTTGGAGAAAAGCCGAGATCCACCAATAAAAATCGACAACAGCAAACATTTGCTGGTTGGTATAATCATTGTAACAATTATACACTGGATAAAGATATATTTTTTAATAGTTACTTTATTATTTTGCTCTTTCTCGTAAACAAAATCTCTATTTTTGCATCTGTAATTACTGTAAGTAAAAACTACTTAGGCAAAATAAATAAATAAATGAAGTCCCACACTGATCAGAGCACACATTCACCGTGGCAGAGTTTCATGCATTTTATGCAGTGTTACATATTCATTTAATATTTATTTTTCATCCAGAGTTTGGTTAATTTTCCTTGTATTGATGATGAGAGAGTTGGAGCATTGCCTGCAGTCTTCTCAATCACATTCACAAGATTCCCAGTGGGGTTAAAGTGTGGACTTTGCGTCAGCCAGTCCAGGTCTAAAAAACGACTTCTTGTGCTCCCCGAATAACTCTTTCACAATTTGAGTCCTGCAAGTCCTTGCATTGTCATCTTAGAATATCCCCATGCCATTAGAGAAGAAAATCATAAATCTGGTGGTCAGCTATCCTAACCTTTGGGCACATGACTTTGACCAACTGAAGAATCTTTATTTTATTTATTTAAGATTTATTTTACTAAAAATTCTCTCTGAGATCATATTTCTTTTTTGAGGCACATCGGTACAGTATGCAAACAGAATAATAAAAAACAAACAAACTTAGGCACGATTAAGACATCATAAAGGTGGATGAGGTTTATCTTTTCTATCTCTCATGACGGTTCAGACCTCTCCTTAATTGTGTCGGGCAGTCCCTATCCCTGTTTTAGTAGCTTTAGCTGTTTCCTTAGTTGCTTTGTTTGTTTGCTGGACACCGATAATTTGTCCCTTCTGAAACAGAGTAATACCTCTGTGCTGCAGACACATTCAGCTTCGCCTGACTGTCTGAAGCAGCTCTTCTGGTACAGTTTGCTTCTGCACTGATGCAGAGTCCCACTAAGTGTATGTCACTGTGTTTGTGTGTTTTGTTGAATAATGGGTATAATAATGGGCAATAAATTCTGCAGTGATTATCAGTGCCTGCGTTCAATCCATGGTTTCCATTCCTCACTCCAAAGCACACATTAATCTTGTAAAGTGCCGCAGGCACAGCAGCGGGGCATTCCTCACCACCCGGCCTGATACAAATAAGCTTGCAGAATCTGAAATAAATAAATAAATGAATAAAAAATGTGCTATATTAAAGGACAAGCCTATTTGGAAACAAATTCCTAGATAGAATCAGTTTATGTAAATATCCAATTCTAGAAATTACCATTTGGCCAAGTGTCTTATACAGGAAAAAACTTGGAATTCAATGTTCTGTGTTTTATTTTGGGCTTGTATCTTTACAAATCCCTAAAGATCTGGAAAAAACACACTCTTTACATTCAGAGAAATATTTTACCGTCACCTTCTGTCATTGGCTTTTCCACAAACTTTCTGCTGACAAACATCAAAGTCTTAACACCATTTCTATTATCGGCCAGAAACTCAGTCAATGTTTTGTGGTGGTAGGTGAAATGGTCCAGGGAAAACTACTACCACAACCTGAGCTCGCCTTACTGTCTGCGGCTGGCCTCCGGAGATGCTTCAGGGAAGATTATAGTGTGGGATGTTGTCAGCGGCACTGCGCATTGTGAGATCCAGGAGCACTCCAAACCTATCCAGGGTAAGGATTTTCCTGAAACGGCTTGTGTCGGCTTTGACTGATTGTTTCGGAGCTTATCACGAGAGCAAGACGTTATCCTGGCAGTCCTGCCAACAACAAATGTCGAGCTGTTACTCTGTGCTGGTTGTTTGTTTTCATTAAGATGCTGTTATTTTTCTCGTGTACACAATGCCTGTCTTCATTCCTACCATGTCTCCTCTGTTGTCCTGTATTCCCTGCCAGATTTGGAATGGGTGTGGAATCAGGATGCATCTCGTGACCTCTTGTTAGCCATCCACCCTCCCAACTACATCGTTCTGTGGAACGGGGACACGGGCACCAAGCTTTGGAAGAAGAGCTACGCTGAAAACATCCTCTCCTTTTCTTTTGACCCCTTTGATTCCTCTAACATGGCATGTAAGTGAAGGGAAGCACTGCTAAAATAAACTGACATGCACTTATTTTATTTATGGTTTCACTTTTTCTACTTTCTGCCACACATAAAGAGATTTTAGATTTACAGTTTGTCAACTTAGGTAGTTAATGTCTATTAGAAATGTTTATAACATTAAATGCTCTCAGCGGTGTGGGAGTATTTTTTTATATTTATAGTATATTTTATTTTTTACTCTGGTCATAAAATTGAACCAGGTTATTCTTTTTTTCATCAGTATACCATGACTACTCTACAGGAACAGTGTGAAACGGCGTGGAAACCTGGCAATAAAAATCCTTTTAGTACTCCATCAGTACAGTCGAACACTGAGATGGTCCAAACAATCAGCTAGACGTTATCATATCAGCGTGTTATTAGTTTAACCTCACAGCTCTATTGTGTGTACGTAAAATATCTGTTTAAACATGGAACATTAAAAAAAAAAAATTGCAAAATATTAGCGGGTAAAAAATGTTCTTTTCCCTTTTACTATACCAGTGGTTGAATATATATATATATATATATATAATATTTGTTTTCCTTATTTTTCCCATATTTTCTGCCTGCCAGTGCTGACCAGTGAAGGAATAGTCTTTATCACAGACTTTACCCACTCTAAACCACCAAGCAGCGCCGGCAAGAAAGTCTACATTGCCAGCCCTCATGCAAGCCCGGCTCACACCAAACCTCCACCTGCTGCTGCTCCAGCTCCTACTGGTGCCAAGAAAGCCCTTAACAAAGTCAAAGTGCTCATCACCAATGAAAAACCAACGTAAGTGCCGCTTTCGTCTGAAGCCGTTTTTAAGGGTGGACATTATGCCTCTCAAAGCCACAATTTCCAATTCTTGACTTTTGGAGTTGACGTACCATTTGTTTTTGTTTTTTTTCTTGCTCACTCCTAAATGTTGAGCAGTCAAGCTCTGATCATCTGAACATCATAATTTTCCTTCTTTTTTAAATAATTTAGTTCTTTGCATAACAAATGGTTGATATCTTAAGAGTTGTTTACTTTTACATGTCGGTGTCTTCATTTTGATTTATTTATTTATCGTTAGCCTTTATTTAGTAATTAATGAGACCTGTGAATCAGGGAAATGCAGCCAATTTACGTTTGAGCTGGGAATCTCCTGTTTAGGGAATGTTTGCCCTTTTATTCAACACCCTCCCATCAACTTGTCTTGCAAAATTTAATGTCCACATCCAAATACATCACAACACATTAATTCCCATCTATGTCATGTGTGTTTTGCATGTTTAACATAGACTTTAAGACTGGTTATTTTTCGGTTGCTGCTGTTGCCTTTGTCCACGGCTGCTCAGCTGTTTCCATCTCTGCCTGTCCTCGCTGATGTCCTCCGTTTTCCATATCAGCCTCGTAAATCTCACACAGCCTGATTTGCATATTAAATTTGCTTCCTTGCAGCTGCTCTCCAGCTGCTGATTGAGGGACATTGCTTATATCAAACATTTATATCTATAATTTTTACAGAGAAAGAGAGGAATGAGGTTTAACACATGTAGTATGAGATGTCAGGAAGTCGTCACGTCTTGATCAAAGACACTTCTAATTATGCCTTTTAGCCAGACATGATGACAAATGTAAAGTGTTGCCTGCTCTTAAATGCATCCATCCTCAGTCATCGCTCAGTTTGACAAGTACTGCTCAGTTTTCAGCTGGCAGTCAAGTAGCGCACCTCGTTTTTTTTTTTTTTAACTTCCTCCAAGGAACAGAAATTGTATATCATATATGACAGTTTGTTTCTTTTCATTTAAATCACTATACAACATCAGTGGTGCAGGACGTATAAAGCACTGAAAGCTGCCATTGAACTGGAGTTAAATCTGGCTTCCAGGTATTATGGGGTTGCTTACACTACTGTTGTCCAGGATGTTCTTGTCCTCATGGTTACTGCACAGTTGGAATTGGCAGGTTAGCACTCTTGGAATGGTCCAGCTTGATCTCAGCTAACGATCTCAAAACCTCTTTGTCGTCAGGCGCTTATGAAAGCATGAGGTCGAACTGTTCTTTGCAAGCCTCCATAAAAGTTGACCCACCTTTCCAGAGCTGAGTGCTGAATCTCACGGCCGAGTGCACAAATGTGAGGTTCTGTCAGAGCTCTTCACACGGAACATGCTTCATGATGGTTCTTGTTAAAAGTTTTAGCTGCACTTGCATAGAAGTAATCACTGAGAAGCAAAACAAAAAGGACACGCTATGGACAGGCGTGCCTCTTAGCAAGTTGCATAGCTGAGGCATGACTGTTATGATGGATGTATTTAGGTACAAGTGGAACCTCACACTTGGAATCAAATGTCATCTGTCTGAAGGCATCGTCAGAGGTGTCCTTCTGAGGAAATCCAGGAAATCGCATTGTAGGATTTTTAAAGAATTTATTTGTATTTTATGGTGGAAAATAAGTATCTGGTCAATAACAAAAGTTCCACTCAATATTTGCCAACAAAGGTGATGTTACGAGGACGGATGTCCAACGTTTGCTGCACGTCTTCACAAGGTTTGCAGACACCGCAGCTGGTATTTTGGCCTTTTGCTCCATGCAGATCTCCTCTAGAGCGGTGATGTTTCGGGGCTGTCGCTGGGCAACACAGACTTTCAACCTCTCCACGAGTTCTCTATGGGGTTGAGGTCTGCAAGGAAATGCTTTTCACGGAGCCACTCCTTCGTTGCCCGAGCGGTGTGTTTGGGATCATCGTGATGCTGGAAGACCCAGCCACGTTCCATCTTCCATGCTCTCCCTGATGGAAGCAGGTTTTGGCTTAAAATCTCACAATACATGACCCCGTTCATTCTTCCCTAATGTGGATCAGTCGTCCTGGCACCTTTGCAGACATACAGACATGATGTCCCCCCCCCCCGTGCTTCACAGTAGGTTTGGTGTTCTTGGGATGCTACTCGGCATTCTTCTTCCTCCAAACACGGCGAGTTGAGTTTTTACCAAGGAGTTCTCTTTTGGTTTCATCTGACCACATGATATTCTCCCAATCCTCTTCTGGATCATCCATATGCTCTCTGGTAAACTTCAGACGGGCCTGGACATGTACTGGCTTAAGCAGGGGGGCACGCCTGAAACTGCAGGATTTGAGTCCCTCGACGTAGTGTGGTACTGATGGTAACTTCTGTCACTTTGGTCCCAGCTCTTTGCAGGTCATTCATCAGGTCCCTCCGTGTAGTTCTGGGGGATTTGCTCACCGTTCTCATGATCATTTTGACCCCACGCATGCCAATTCAAGTGAAAAGTCAGGAAATTAAGGGCCTATATCTTTTATTTAAAAGCAATGTATAGAATCTGGCAAGAAGAAGTGACAGGTGGAAAGTAAGTGATACATATACATTGTAAAAGACACTGATTCTTACCCTCTTCTGTCTTGTCTTTTCTGTTTGTCTGTGGGACCTTCCTTCCTCTCCCGGAGCTGTGTGTAATTAACCTGCAGAGTGCTGCATTCTTTCTTTGCCTTTGTGTTTTGGATTTGGTTGTTTATTATGTCCATTGCAATAGTACGTTTCTGACATGACTGTTTAACAGTTGTTGATTGATAAGTGGGTATAATCATCACTTTGCCTTTTCCCATTGTTATCAGAAATGCACTGAAAAGATTACTAAATCACTCACACACGTATTAGTTCATCATCTGGGACTAATGTGGCTATCAGTCTGCATGTAAACCAGTGCAGAGTTGATCTGTTTATTAAAAACACAACAAAAGATTAGACATTCTTCCATGTCTGCTCTTGTACTTGTGTTTGTTTCCATTGAATAGGATCAGACTGGATACACCTTGACTGAATTGGATTAAATTGAACTGAACAATGTTTGTCCACAGAGGAAAATGTTATTATTGCCGTTTGAATTAGAGCAAAAATAAATAATGATTTCTAAGCAGTTAACAAACTATTGTGAAGTTAGAAGCACAGCAGAGTGTGGTGTGGCTGAAATCTCCAGCGACTACTATGAAAGCACTGGGGCGCTGCGTTTGTAGCTTGGCATCAGCTGATGATGTAACTGCGCTGATGTTGTTGTTAAAGGCAGCTTTGATGTTTAACTCTTTCAGTAACTAATGTTACCCTTGCTGCATTATCTATAGTCTCTATTTATAGGCACGTTGTGAAATTAAGACTGCGCTCTTTTAGTCTGCAGTCTATGTGCCTTTAAGTGTGTTTTAGTGAGTCACATAATGCATTTCTGATATTCCAGCTGTGTCCATGTTAGTGTGTCAAAGTTACCCATTTTATTTGCCATTGATCTCACATTCCCCATGATGATCAAAGTATGCAATGGTTGAAAGTTTGCCCTGTTTTAATGGATATGGTTTACAAAGGCTACAGAACATAAGAGAACTAGTAAAGAAAAGAAAATATGAGCATTGCCTCACCTAAAGAGGGTCCTAACATCACGAGTTCAGGACCAAGCCTAATCTGTGAGTAATTTTTAATTTCAAGAAGGCAAAATAAGAAAGGGGCTGTTGGTGATTTACCTCTGTGCAACCTTGATGAGTAATTAATCCCCGCTGATCAGTTTCACTAACACTGCAGTCTGATTAACAGATTAACTTAATTCCATGGATTTATTTTGGTTTAAAAGTGATATTTAACTTCATAAAAGCCAGAGAGTGTTCAGAAACTGACTAAATTAGTTGGCCATGGCTCATTTGTGTTCATAATTTAGAATGTAGATGGCCAATAATAATATTAATAAAATTAAGAACCTCTTCAGATGCAAAGTGGAAGGTCTTAACGCTTTACTTGGATTCACAACAGCAGCTGATCTGCAGTCAAAGTGTTAAGGTTACTTGGTCATTGAACTATAATTTTGTTTGTCACTTAAATGAGCTGAAACCCTATACTTGCATTTAAAAATATGTAATCTTATAAGGTAGATGCTTTTGCACAGTTTCCCACTATCCCAAGGCAATATAGTAATTGCTGCTCAATTTATAATTAGCTTAATTGTATTTAGGTTAAAAACGTTTGTTATATATAAAAAAGTGGATGCATACGTAGACTCCATCTGGATAAGTCTTGAGGTAGCAGCCAAATGTTGCTCTGCCCTGATACATTTGACTGCCAAAGTCAGCGTTTGGTGACGCGGCGTCTGAACTGGGACTTGGCTGACGTGACCAGAACCACAGCAACAGTGCAGCTTTGTTCCGGGATTCATTTATGTGCACACACAATACAAATAGGAACAAGTGGTCAAATGTTTTCTAAGACAGTAAAAATATCTCTACATTTCAGTTCAGTTTAAGTACATTTTTGAGACATTGTTGGTTACTATGGTAATAACCAGTTCAATGCTCTGGGTCCTTGAATTGTGCAGGAATCAGTCATTTTCTAAGCAGCTAATTTGCTAGAGGAACACAGATTTTTTTCTCTGACTCTCTTTTCTGTCTTCTTTTTGCCGTTGGTGGCTCAGACATTTTAGTCCCTATCTTCCTGCAAGACTTCAGTAATCAGGTAACACAGTGATTCACCCCGGCAACTGTTAAAGGTTCCTCTGCTCAGTCTGTTGTATCCATTACGCCTCCCACAGATAATACTGATCTCTATTGTATTATAAAGTTTACCTCTCTTTTATTTGATTTCGCTATGAGCATGAGGACTGGAACTGCTGCAGGGAGTTATGGCCTTAGTCCCGCTCATAGACTGTGACAATCCCCTCTGTTCCTTTTTAACTGACCTGCAAAGTATTTGTAACTGCTTTGCTGCTGAGATACCAGACTTGGTGGCTGTCACAAATCACAGTGTTTTCCATTAAAATAAACTCACATGAAAGCAATACAAGCAAAGAAAAAAAAACAGCATTACATGTTAGAATTTCCAAAATGATGTAAAGGAAATGTTGATGCTTTCAATACCTGCTTAATTGATCTGCCTTGCATCATTAAACACAGCTCTCGTTCAAGGGTTCCTTTATTTGTCTGTGCCTTTCAAAGCAGACATCAGTAATAAGTATTTAATTCAGTCATCTACAACGCGAGACAGGAATAAACATGGCATAGATCTCAGAAATGAGACGGTATTAAACTTGTTTTAAACCCGGTATCTGATAGGTATACATATTTGGGTGGATGCTTCATGCAGCAGACTCTAGTTGGACGTCTCATTTATTTATATAAGACTGACTGGCCAGCTGCCTAAATCTACATTTCAGGCATGCAAACTTAAGTCTGTGCGGTCAGATTTTAGGATTTTATTTATTCCTTTTTTTTTAATTCATCCATGTTCCAGTGCACGCAGACCTTTTCTCTGTTAAAACCAGAACCTGTCACCGACATGAACCTCCTGTCCTCTCTGCGTCCTTTCCTCTGGTGTATGATGCTGTAGTGCAGAGGCGGTGACGTTGAACGACTGTCTGCAGTTGTCCTATCTGCCATCCAAAAGGAACCATATGCTGCTGCTTTATCCCAGAGAGATTTTGATCCTGGACCTGGAGCTCAGCCAGACGGTGGGTGTGGTGGCCATTGAGCGCTCTGGCGTGCCCTTCATTCAGGTGAGGGACTGCATATATTATCCCTGTTAATCTTGGCAAAATTAATTTTTAATACATTTATAAACCTAAGAGTTAAGAGTTTTGAATGTGAATATTATTTTAGTTTGCTAATTAAATTCGTATTTCATTCTGTTTAACCCTATTTCTAGGGGGGGGGGGTTATGCTGCGCTGAAAACAAACTAGTAAAACGTAGATTTTGACGTTGGTTTAGGCCAGGGTTCGGCAACCTGCGGCTCTGGAGCCTCATGCGGCTCTTTCGTGGCCCTGCCCTGGCTCATTGTGTGATTTTAGTTTTGTTTTTTTTCTCCTTCAGGAAGGGTAGGGAGTAGTTTTTGCAATCTAATAATTTTTATTTTGGAGGTTGAGATTATTTTATAATATTAAAAATAGCACGTATTAATATTTTGTTCATCATGATATGTGTCACATCCTGTGCGTCACCTGTTGCTGAACAGGCTTATTTTGAATTTTCAACCCCCGGTCAGCCAACCATGGATTAATCCATAAAAAGGAACGTTTCTGATGAGAATAGAACATAAAACGCTTCATTCACAGATTCCTTTGCATTTACTGCTGACGAGGATGGTTTACCTGTATGCTTAATATGTGGCGAGAAATCAGCAAACAACAAAAAGTCAAATGTTCAAAAATAAACACAGAGCTTTTGCTGAAAAATACCCAGCTAAAAATGAATAAAAATGAGCCGTTTCACAGAAAGCTGATCAGAGCAAAAACGCTAAAAAGAAGTGGTGGAAATCTACAAATTCAAGTATTTGTGCTAGTTTTGTGGCACAAAACTGTGATCACAAAAACGACAGCAAACGTCACCAGTCAACAAATTAGGGACATTAGTTCACCTCCAGTGTGCGCAGTCACCGGTGATGAGTCAAAAGATTTCACCCCTGTTGAACATGACTGCATTTAAAGGCATAAGTCTGCCTGAGCTTAAGACCCAGCTGGCCAACGTAGCTGACAAAGACGTATGGGTGTCTACGTTCAGAAACTTAACAGCTGATCTCAAAGATGTTGCCCGTCAGAAGGCCACTCTTGCTTAGAAGCATGAATGGAGTGATATTAAAAGTCTCCGTAAACCAGACAATCTTGTTTTCTTGTTTTCCTATATGAACACGGCCCTGCGTGAAGATGAAAGTGACGTCCTGCAGCCCCGATTTAGATAAGCTGCGCAGTAAAGTTCAGAAACAGAAATCACATTAACCAGGTGAAAGAATTCAGTCATTAGGTTATTATTTTACAAATATATATTTTTAAAGTGGGCCATGAGGTGATGTTGTTTATGCAGGTTGACTGTTGGCTGCTGTACGTGACTGAGGAACTAAAATCATGACGCCAGAGGATTATTCCTGCAACAAGAAAATTGTACCTGCTGTGAATGATTAATTTCTATTTTTTTCTTTCTTGTCAAGCTCTGACGATAATACAGCAGTTTCGTAGTTTTGAACCACAGCAAAAATATCTCACCAGCCCACGTATCGCCTGAGTTTTGTTCCTGTTTATTGTTACACTCAGCAACAAAGCTTACCTTTAGCTGCCAGCTCCCATCCTCCAAAGTCTGGCTTTCTAATAGGAAATTGATGAATTATGTGGGGGTATTACATAGAGGATTTGTCACAGCTGTAGGAACCATAATGGAACACAAGTTCTGCTCACCATGCCGGTTCTCCTCACGCTCTGTGTGCGAAGGAATGACCATTGTGGTGCGTCGACACATGATAGATGGAGGGATATTATGTTTTTTGCTATGACCCATAATGCATCTTTTAAAATAATGATTTTGAATTACATGCTTGAATGTAGATGAATGGGCTTTTTGTACCTCAATTTATCTCTGTAGTCATAAGATATGTTTTACATGTGTGAAATGGCTTTATGCTCTTTATATTGTTGTGCATCCATAATTCTCACTTTCTTTGGGTTGTCAGTGATCTGGTTTTAATAAATGTTTGCTCACTTTAACTACACAAAAGGTGGACAATGAGCTCTTGTACTGAAGGAATACACTCTAAAGTGACCCCGAGCTATAAAGTGATGGGGCATTACTCAGCTGCTCAGGCTCCATTTAGCCAGCATCTTTCTAAGCGTTATAAAGTGCTTGTCACACGGCCAATTTGCATAACTGATGACGCTGCAGAGCTAAAGGCCACACTACACTGTAGATGTGCTGTCAGATTTGGCAGGCCGCATACTGTATAAGCACTGTAGACATCCAGTGTAAAGTAATTAAAAAAAAAAAAGTTGAAATGGTAAGATTCAACATTGTATAGATGTATGTATAGCCCTAGTAATCCTAAATTAGAAACTGAAAGTTTACTTTTCTCATAACTATAGTTGCAAATAAACAAAAAAAATGAAATGTGTTAATACCATGTTCAGTCGTATGTATTCAGTAACTACTACCATGTTGTGAAACGTCCTTACTCGAGGAGTTTAAACCAGTGCTGAATGGCTGTGGTCTGTAGCCGGGCATCCATGACTCAGACATGACTCAGACATGACTCATGGATGCTGCAGCACATTTAAAAACCCAGTGAGGTCATCGCTGCTTTTAAAAATGAAGGTTAAAACTTGAAGCAGTGGAACGAAACCCACTCATCAGAGCCAAACAGCAGTTAGTCTGGATCAATGGTGTGGCGACTCGTAACAAGGACCAACATCATATCATCTACAAATTTGTGTAAATTAAGTTGGATGCATTTGATACAGCATACGATGTCAGAAGAATAAGATAATTGCACCCAGGAGAGCAAATCTCTTGGCCTGCATTAAACAGTACAGTACCAGCAGCATAGCAACATAACTACAAGACAGTTTTGTGTGTGTAGCTCACTAAATGTATGCAAAGACAAATCTGTTTAAAAAAATAAAAAAATAAAGTCAAACCTGTGATGCTCCAGGCAGCCGTCTTAACCTTAACCTTAACCTTAATCTTGTGGCCCTCTGAGTTTTTCTGAGTTGACAAGTTGGAAGTCAAACATTGGAGAGTGTTCATTCCCATTTTTCACTTCTTGTTCAGTTATCACACGTCAACATCGCTGTTTCCCTAAACACTGTGTTCAGGTGATTCCATGTGCTCAGCGGGACGCCCTGTACTGTCTCCATGAGAACGGTTGTATCACGCTCCGAGTGTGTCGCTCCACAGCTGCTCCAGAAGAAGCAGCAGGTATGGAAACATCACAGGAATGTGCCTGCTCACCTTCAGCACAAGCTAATTGTAATGTACTCGCATACCACTCTCATCCTAGTCGGCATCTCTTCAGCCAGAACTGGCTTGCACTCAGCACCTATAGCCGTGACCTTTGCTCCTCTTGGCATTCACACTTTCACTGGCTCATTTGTTTCTAACTTGGTGTTCCCTGCCAGTGTGAGTCCGTTGAATCTTTCTCTTGCCTTCACTTACTCTCTGTGCAGTCTCCTTCATGCCCCTCCCCCCAGCTCATTTTCTTTTTTAGTGACATGTCCCTTGGTCGCCTTTACCTCGTTACTTTTATATTTCCTCCCTTCTTTCCAAACCTCTTTTTTTTCCTCTCACATTCTACACCTTTCCTTTGGTCTTTCAGACCCTGAACAAAGTGTCCAAGAGCTTGTCTATGACCTGCGCTCTCAGTGCGATGCCATACGAGTCACAAAGACAGTCCGGCCATATCGCATGGTCATCTGCCCTATAAATGAAAACAAAGCAGCACTAATGGTCAGCGATGGAAGAGTAATGCTCTGGGAACTGAAGGCTCACACCGGCAGGGCTTCTGCCAATCTAAGGTGGACACACACACACACACACACACACACACACACACACACACACACACACACACACACTAGTTTGGGTTTTTTGTTATCGATCCATCAACTGCAATTTTCTTGGCCGATTCTGAGTTTCAATTTTGAAGTTCTTATCTTCCGTTTTAATGTTATTTCCAAGAACTATAATTGAAAGGGTTTTTTTTTTTCATTTATTTTCAAATCCAAAATGTAACTTTTTTTTATATAATAAATAATGACTGTTAAAAAACATTCTTAGATAAAAACTGCAGCAGATAACAGAATGTTTTCTAAAACTCAGAAAGCTACTAGAAACACATTTATACAAGTAAAATCTATATGAACAGGAATTGCATTATATTTCTCCTTTTATTTACGTTTTTTTTTATAGGCCCTAACCTTTTCCTATGTATTTATACAACATGTATAAGGGACAAAATGTAAAAGTGCAGCCCCCCCCCTCAAACTCCTCAACTTAAAATTCACTACGTTTTCCCACAAATAAGTTGGTTAGCAAAGAAAAAAAGTGACCTATTTAAAGATGTCTTTGGCTGTAATATAATGTTGAATTTATGCTTTATAATCATGACTTTCTGAGTAGATATGATGTAATTACCCATAAGTTTAAATAACTTTAGCTGCATTGTCCTTCTTTCTGGCACCGCTATAAATTGTTGCATAATTCACTTGATCACATATATTCTTATTATATTTCAATTTTCAAACAGTTTGTAATGCATCTTTGCCGTGTAAAAAAATTAAAAAGTCATACTTGTGTAGAGTATGTGGGCAAGTGGAGTGTTTTGATCATTTTTTTTTATTGCATAATTATCAAGTTGCCCCCACTGGTATCTGTTAATTGTTAACTGCTGGACACGATTTCCCAGGTGAGTACACATTTTAGCATTTATAGCTGCAGGGCCGACACAGTCCAGAACATTTCTATGCCGTTATATTCATTGTTTGAAGCTGAGGAGAATGGTTGCAGCTGTCTGCATGGTTTCCACTTGATGTACCTATTTAGATATCATAAAGTCATTGCAGGGTTCGTTGAGTGGACAACTGGACTTTAAAGAGTGGCTTGTATAAGAAAGAACGTCAGTACATCCTCTGAGAGAAGTACGATAAATCCATCCATCCATGTCTCTTCTGTGCCCTCAGTGAGACTAGAAAACCTGCTGGTTCTTTTACTAGCCTCTCTGCTTTTCTTTTGTCATTAGTTGTGAACTCTTCCACACCAAAGACATGCTATGCTGTTGTGGGTGTATGTGAGTGTGTGAGTAGATGTATGATGTGTTCACTGCACCATTAAATAAACAAAACAAAACCAGATTGAGCAGCATCTAATCAATACAAGAATTAAGAGCGACACTGTGTTCCCATGAGTGAGCAATTTATTACAGGCAACATTCATTCCTCACTTGATTTTCAATTGCAAGAGATATTTGACGGGCAAACAACATTATTTGTAAGTAATGCTCTTTGTTCCCGTCTGTGCCAGCTCGGGTCTGTCGCCGCTCTACTCTCCTGTGTCGTTCTGTGGGGCCCCGCTGGGCCCAAACCAGAAAAGGATTCCGGACCTCTCTCTCAACACCATGATTGGTAAGAGCACATACATCTCACTCATCACCATCTGATGCATCTACTGAGACGCAGTCTCGTGTTTCAAAAGGAAAAAATGTCACATCCATCACTTCTTGTTGTGGCAAATGCTTCTTGATGCTCTCCACTGCAGTATAACTTGGAAATGTGAAAACTCAAAATAAGATAAGGCTTGTAGGTTTATGAATGCGAGTGTTGGTGTGCATCAGATCTTCTTGTATCTTTTATTGAAACTCAGATTTATGTCAGCCGCAGGGCTCCCCTTGAGTTTCAGCTTTCATGTGTGGCGGCTGGTTCCTCTGTGCTACACGGGCCAGCATTAATCCCCACTCTGAGCAGCTCTGCACAGAGTCCCATATGTGCTGGGCCCTTCCTCTCTTTTTAGATTTTCTTCCTGTTGCATCCTGTCCTCTTGCTTGTTGTGATTTCATCTCTTCCCTTCTTCCTTTCAGTGTCTTTACTTTTCAGCTGACTGTCATTCTATCATTCTTCTTTCTTAAAATGTGTCAATCATCTGAGGTGACAGCTAAACTTGAAGTGATCTGTGACCTTTTGAACAGATAAAGCAGGGATAGTCATGTTCCGTAAGAAGGAATATTTTACCGTCTCACACACACACTCAAACGGATTGAAGACGGATGGTGCCTGCAGCAGTAGCTCTGCTGACACTTGTTTTTGTGCGTTTGTTTTGCTGGAGTGCAGGTTACAAACAATTCAGTGAAAAACTAGTTTGTATACTGATTTCCTGACAAAAAAACAAAAACAAAAACGCATCAAACTCACAGAGACAAACCCCGTGTTGTTAAGTCTTGGGTCAAGAAGAGTCCAGTATTGATCCAGGTTGAGTCCAAGTCAAGTCCAGTCCAAATGGAACAGCTGTCAGCTTTTTAAACACTTGCAGTGCCACTTTCATTGAAATCAGTAAAAACTTGTATTAACGTACAAATTAACAGTTAAAATACCAGGTTAACTACTGACAAACGGTTTCTGGTAACGTTACAATGTTGGCCACATTTTAACGTCCACGTACAACTGCAGCTTTGCATAGTAGTGGCGGGCTAGCAGCCTATGAAAGATGACCACGAAAGTGGGTTTTAATTCTAGTTCATCAGTCACCAAGCCCCCTCTGTTCACAGCCACATCCCCTGCTGTAAACTAGGCATAAAACATTGTTGGCAGTCAGAAGTTGTTGCTGTCAAACAGAGGGAACATTTAGCCCTGTACCGATTACCACTCCACGAGAAATCGGTGAAAACAAAGTGGACCATACTAGAGACATTTTCTCCTGCCATTTTAGCACTTTGAGTTTGTTTCTAAACATGACGCATGTTTGACATGAACTGATGGCATGTGAGAATGTGCATCTTACACAGAATCTACGTTCAGGACTCATCTCTGGTCTACGAGTCCATATGCAGTTAAAGCACAAGTCAAAGGGCTGTAGTCCAAGTCACAGGTCCTTACAATAAGGGCTCGAGTCCAAGTTCTGAAGTACTGCAAGCCTGGAAAAGCCTATCCTTACTAAAAGAAAGAGCTGCAATCTGAGAGAGGATATTTTTCTCCAGCCTGTGTTTTTATTTCTTGCACATGGCAGGTTTTTGCATGATTTTTTTTTTTTTTTTTTTTTTTTTTTTTTTTTGCCTTTTATTTTTATATTGACTTGTTTGAAGCTACTATCTTCATTTCATTTTAGTGGGACTTCAAACCGCAGTTATGTTTATTTAGAAAGACATTATCCAACATTCCAGTATAAAACTGCATCCAGTGAAACCCAGATGGATTTTTGAAGGTATAGCCATTAGAAATTCAAGGCTGTTGTATCTTCGCCGCATTATCCAAGTGCTTTGACGTAAAAGGAGATATTTCCTTTGAAAATATATACAGCGGCATTATATAAGAGTGAAGACCATTGCCATTAAAATATTTTCCTTAGCCTATGTTTCTGCCCAGCTTTTCAAATGTTAAAAGAACTGGAGTTTATATTTTGTTTTTTATAAAAGAACTAATTAGGTAAGTAAGAAGATAAAGGTATAGTGAGCGTTAAGATGAAGTTGTGATAGAAGGTCCAAGTTCCTGAATGCAAAATGCTAGATATTATGTATCATCTTTGTTAGAGGAGCTTGACTGAAAAAGTCAACATCAAGACACAAAGATGTTCCTGAGACATGGATTTGTCAAAACGCCACGGAAAAAACAAATCGCAGCTTCAATTTGAACCTTCCGGTTTGGATCATTGAATAAGTTTTAGGACCCTTTCATCCCACTTCACACCACTCTTCCACAAAGGTGTGCCTCTTATTAAAACCAGAAATAACAACTCTGCTCTACCCGCTAGAGGGCCAAATCTAGTCTGATGTGGGTCTGTGATGTCACACTAAGCTACAGATCTGAACGGTGCACTGATTGATGCATTTTCAGACATTAGTTTATACAAATAAGGACTCAGAGCTGCATTATGCAGTTATAAACTACCTGCTATATGGTTTCAAGCACAACAGATATATTTATTTTATGATACGTTCACTTTGTACTTGAATGAAGGATTAAAGAACTAATCAGGAAACTGTAATCTTGTTGGGTTTTTTTTTTCTTCAGATAGCACTGCATTACAAAGAATATCATACGTTTTATCTTTCATTTTTTATTTACACCACCAATAAAAGTAACATCTTCCTTGTTGTGTGGTTTTATGTCTAGGTCAGACCTTGATAGCCGGTGAGGCTCCTCCTCCATCATCCACCCAACCAGAGGTCCAGTTGAAGTTTCTTCTTACTGGCCTGCTGTCTGGTCTGCCGCTGCCACCGTTTGCCATCCGTATGTGTCCACCTCTGACCACCAAAAACATCAGCCACTACCAACCCCTCCTGGCTGTAGGTAAGTAGAAATGAAACTGTCACGCAGCTACATACATGATACTACATGAGGTTCTAGCCCTCAACGCCTGAACCAATTTAGGATAGTAGAACCAAAACACTGTAAATATGATACGGCTGCTGCGAGGCATCGCGTCAGTCAGTTAGTGGGGTTCCAACAAATTTGTCCATGTCAAAGATATGCGTGTGAAGCTTCCTTGTTTTAAAGTTTTACTATCTTTGCTGCATAATCTGTACCATATTTGAGCAAATGTGCATCGTCTTTGGTTTATTTTATTTTTGTTTATATCTTCTCCTGCAGTCCACAAAGGTTTTCCTCCAAACCTTTTCTGCAGGGCTCCCCTTTGATTTATAGGAAAACGTTTGCCACGTTTTGTTACAGGATGTGTAACATATGTTCAGATATTTACTTTGTGTTTTTATAATAATAATGATAGTTATAGATTTTTTTTATTGTAGTGATGTCAGCATTGAGGTGGACATCAGCCGGCTCCACTTCAGCAGCTGCTGGTTGTGTGTCGGGAGGAACGGCATTGGCTGTGATTCTTAATTCTCAGTTTGTATTAGCACAATATTGTCTGTGTAGAAACCCTCCCTACCTTGCGTGGACATCGTGTGTCTAGCAGCTGTGTCAGTGTGCTGCTTCTTTTTTTATTTATTTATTTTTTTATTTCCTTTGGGATCCAGCTCAGAGTTGGGGTTGATCCACGACCCCTCTGGTAGTCAGAGGAGTAAGCACTCAGAACTCGTGTATTTTATTTTGATATGTTTAAAACTTCAGACAATATAAAATGCACATATTTAGGAAAAGTCGAGGAGTGACAGACCTGTAGATTCTGTTCAGAAAAGGTTATTCACATAATAAAACCCCTAACCGCCCATGACACCGCCTCACAATTCTAGTGTTTAATAGCAAAAAACAAACCACATTTACAGTGCAATTATTTCAAGTGTAACTTTTTTTTTTTTTTTTTTTTTTTTTTTTTTTTTTTTTAATGCCTGTCTCTGTAAAATGTGTTTTTAACAACAACTCCCTGTCAAATAAGCTGTGTCAAAAACCGGTCCATTATGCCATCAGTGTCCAAGCATTCATCTTTTCATTTACTCATACCGCGGCCCTCTCTACAATGGCTCTTTGCCCCCCACTTTGGGATCCACTGGGTTAATTGATCATACTCAAGTGATTCTAGGTGTGATTGTCGGAGTGTGTCTTTCCCCTTTTGTATTTGGTAGTTGGGATTTGCCCCAGTTCAACTGTGACTCTGAGCACGCTGAAGCAGATTAAAAAAAAAAAATGAATCAATCAATTGATCTTTGTTATCTGCATACTTTAACTTTACAGCTTTAGCTGTTGGAATGCTGCATTTGTTTGACAAAATAATAGTCAATATTTGAACTGCATATTACTTCATTGTTTACTTCATATTCAAGTAAGTGATTTATGTTTTTAACAAAACAAAATAAAAATGCTTTTGACTGTCAGGAGTGAAAGAAGAGATACAAAGCCCCTGTTTTACAAGATGTCACAGGTTTCCTGACATCTTATTGAAATGCTTGCAACATCCTTCTGAGATCAGATCAGAATATCAGAGATGCATCCCAGCAGCTGCCTTCTCTGTTCTGTTCATAGCAGACGGTTTTCAGAGATCGACTCAGCTACTTGACTTTGCTTGACCTGACTACTTCTAGAACGTCCTATTTTGAGGTCTGCCTTACAGCTTTGTGCTCCCCACTTCTAAGGTACAGCAAATACAGCAAGAGGTGAAACTGGGAGAGACCTCTGGTTAATAATTCTTCTCTGATCTGAGCCGGTAATGTCACTGTTCCCGGGAAATCAGAAACAAAAGGACATGGTAGTGTCATGTAAGAGGTTTACTTGGTGGTCACTTCAGACTATGCATGCTTGTCTTGTATACATAAATTATTAATTAATGTATTTATTATTTCTTTCAATATGTCTTATTAAGATACAGATCTTTTCTCACTTGCATATTTATGTTTTGTGTGTCCTTTAAACATTAGTGTGTGTTTGTAACATGCAATAACATACAATAATGTGCACTTATGTTGGAGACTGATGGAGCTCTTATATAAAGCCATAAACAACTGCTAATTGGGATGGATTTTGGTGGTAAAGGTTGGGTCTAGTGGTGTCTGGCGTCCTTTTGCCAAGTTTCACCTTGGGTTACACTGGGGTGTATCAGTGAGTGTCAGCTGCTTGAAGTTTTCACATTGGTAGTTTACTACAATAAAACATTTCTGATGGACAGATATTACAAGCTTGCTGTCTTACTTTTTGAAGTTTTGAGAATAAAATCTCTAATCAGAATATAGAAAACTGATTCTGTAACATTTTGTATGTAAACTCAGTTGTAATTGACTAGAGTTGTGTGAAAAACAAACCCCACCCTTACTGCTGCAGTATGCTTAGTTGGTTATTAGGAGCCAGAAGCTGCTAATTAAATGCACTCATGAAACTGTCAGCGGGTGTGTACACCTACATAAAATGCAATTTTGGCAGCTTGCTGGTCTGAAAAGTTGCGGTGTGAGTTAACACAATGTTAAAAGGGGACAGACATCAATAATAACATTTAAAAAGAAACCGTTACCACCCATCAATCTGGGAAGGACAGTTTGGAGTTGATCGTTCTACAGAAAGTTATTTAAGTTAACGGGAAAAACCATGTGTTGTACTGGTCCAGTCAAAGTCCAGACCTGAACCAGTTTGAAATGCTGTGATGGAAATAGAGCTGTGCAAAAACAAATACCTGCAAACTTCAATAAACTGAAGCAATGACAAACAGAAAATGTCTAATGCTTAGACGTGGTGTAATTTGTCATGTGCGTCATTCCTTTCACACTGCGTTTACATAATTGTAAGATTAATTTTATTGTGCACTAAACCATAAAAACGCAGAAAACATTTTTAGCATTTATCTTTAAAATTACATTAAAGCATTAACATTCTCAAATACTTTCTACTAATCTCAATGGGAAAATGATAAAATAGGATAAATAAAATAGCTGGCAGGTTCATCCTAATTATTTTATGCAGCTGTAGAATTACAGAAGTCAGTGGTGCCTTTCTATCCTTTAACGCTGAAGTCACAACTGTCTTGTTTGGTAAGATTTGATTGGTTTTTATTTCCCCAGGATGGAGGTTAAAAGACCCCAAGTGTGTTCTTTTAGTAGTAGGATGACAGGGTGGCCATCAAGTTGGTGTCAAATGGTCTGGGCAGAGAAGTTACAGACTCTGCACAACAGTGCTGACATGTTAAAGTTGATGGAAAAGATGGAAGGAATAACTGGAAATTAAAGTAAGCTGTAACTAGAGTAGAAACGACATAACAAATCTTTCACACCTTGTAGACACTGGATATGGCATACATTAAGAAACAATTTAATGATGTATTTTTCAGGACCTGATCTGTCAAAGTGAACGAAAGTCCATATCAACAGCTGCCAGTATTATCAAACTCAAAATCAAATCATATATATATATATATATATATATATATATATATATATATATATATATATATATATATATATAGCACTTTTTGTACAATAAAATACAGTAAAAAAACAATCAATCCCTATCAATGTATAAACGGAATCAAATCATAAGTCAAAGTTTCAATTTTTGTTTTTTCCTGACATTTTGCTTGATTTGTTTTCTTAAAGCTTAATTCACCTCTGTCAAAATCATGTTTTCAACATTGAGTCCAAGCTAGAAAAATAAAATGCACAACAGTGTTCCTGAATATATAATTTATAGCTGTGAACTAAGAGGCTTTCTGGCAGAAAGTAACAGGCCATCAAGTGTGATTTTTGCAGTCTTGGCAAGTGATGCAAAAGTTTACAGATTCGATCTGAAATATCAGCTTCTTTTATTTACGCCCCTGAGACAACTGCCAGGCAAAGGAGACACAGAGGCAGCGATAAGGGTGTATTTGATTCAGATTAGCTTTGCTTCAATTCAAAATGAGTTTTTTTTTTTTTCCTTATCAAAGATCAGACTGAAAAATTGCATGTCTAAATTCGAATGTGAAATTAAGAGTAAAAATATGTATAGATTGTTTTGTGTCTTTTTTTTTTCTTTCCATTTCTTTTTCACACCCACACATGAATGACTTTGCGTGACATTAAACATCATGGTGCACTGGTGCTACCCGATGTGGTAAACCTTCAGTTTAGTTGTCACGCTGAAAAATAGGCCACATCGAGTCCCGTGACGTAGCCCACGTAAATTAATCATTCCTTAAAGATGCACTGCCTCCTTCAGACCTCCAGACAAGCAGATGAATGCAAACACCTTCAACCTGCACATCTTACAAAGCTTTAATTAGGCTCCTTCACCTGTCTGATCCTTGCTGTGAACAGTCATAGTGGGGTACAGATCTTCACAGCTGTTTAAAGACTGCAGTAGTTGTAAGGGACTTTCAGGAATAACCACAGCTGTTCATGTTTTATAGACGGTTGTATTTAAGGTGTCAATGTGAGCGTTTTTAGTTTTTCCTCCTCCTTTTACGCAAAAGGCTATCTCTACCTAAAACTCGACTAAAAACGTGTTTCAAAGACCTGTCCTTATCTTTCAGTCAATAAGTTACTTGGGCACTGGTGCAGTAGGAGCCCCTCATGCTGCAGATGGCGTGGGATCGAATCAGCACAGCTGGTACTCGGTGGCGTTCTGAATCCAAAATAAGAACGGGCTGATTAAGCTTTCACTGCACGTTATTTGCCAAATCCCCATGCACTCTTTTGGAGAGTCAAAGTAGCTGCATTATTGGAAAGTGTCTTTTGTTCGTCTTTTGTGAATCGGCTCGTGAATAGTAAGTTTGAAGGCCTGGATAATTACATTGGGGATTTATATGGATGACAGCTCCTCTGTAGCAGAGACAATGACCAGGTAATTCCTAAGCTGAAGGATGCTCAATTAAAATGGCATCTTTGTAAGTCTTAACTTACTAATGCTAGGATAGTCGGGAGAACTTGGCATACATTGCAGTGTTAAATCCAGGAAGAATGTAATACTGGAAAAGCGAGTAAGTGCAGAGTCCAGACTGAGGATGTCTTGTTGAGACTGGTTCACATTCTGGGCATCTTCTCCTTTTCTCCGAGGTCCTCGCTCCTCCTGTACTTAAGCAACTTCTCTTACTAGGCAACATCAAAGGGACATTTCAAAGCAACGTTTGGGGTTGTGTAAGCGTTGTAATGTCTCAAAGAGACAGATAACAGTCTGTGCATTTGTTCCACTTAGCTAGAAGTTAAAATAACAGTCCACTTAGAAATGATGGATATGTTTTTGGTGGGTATTTTTCTGAGAAAAATGTTGTAATAAACGGGTTTATATATTTTTTTCTCTAAATGTTGTTCTGTACTTTATCAGTTTGTGGTACATCAATTAACTGGAGGAATACTTCATTCTGCTATGATTGGTTATTTTGTTTTTATGAACCTTTTTTTTTTTGTAATATTACTAATATACACACAGCTGCAATTTCATCTGAACGTATGTCATTAATTATATTCAATGGCTTTATATTCTTACGCTGGAAGTAAAATTAGGCTGCAGCACAGTGCAGCAGAATCTTGGATCTGTATACGGAAATATTTCCCACAGTATCACAGTGTCACTAACTTATTTTAGTAATGGCCTACCAGCTCGCCTTTTTTCTGTGACTTTGCTCTGCATATTTGTCATGAAAAACCTTATAAAGTGTTGTTTGTATAGCTGAAAAGTGACAGCTGCAGAAGTGAAATATATAAAACTGAAGAAATCCAGGAAGGAAACTTACACAGCGTTTCATTTACAGCTTAAAGTCTTTATTTACTATGTTTTGGTTTGCATTACCTTTATCAGGCAAATCAACACAAAGCTCTGGTGCTCCACAACAACATATTGCTTTTACTACTTGCTTTGTTTTAACACCCTGGCATGGATGGGCCCGTCCTAAAGGTGAGTTGGTTTTTTTTTTTCCCCCGCTAGGCGAGTTTTTACCTGCCATTGTTTATTTAGTAATTGCTCGGGGGTCAAGTTCTGGGTCTCTGGAACGCGGGTAGAGACAACTTGTGTTGTAATAGATGCTGCATAAATAAAATTGAATTGAATACGTGTGAGTTCGTGTGCGCGCGCTGCTCAGGTTCACTTAAGGCAACGCACACATGCAGAAAGCTCCAAGCTGCCGTTGGTCGTTTCGAACAGGCTCATGTTCGGCGCTAGTGCTTTATTAATTGAAGACTTTTCTGGGTTACATTTGCACTTGTCAGTTCTTTAGCTATACTGTTGATGCTGATTATGTGACAGGTTTTCTTGGATGTGTTGACATATGTCACTTCCCCTGTTTACAAAGAGTCATAGTCCTGATCAGTAAATCCAGAGGGATTCTAGTTTGGATTTGTGTTTGTCAAAGTCAACCCACTTTCTTAGCCTCTGCTTCAGTTGGCGTTACGTTTTTTTCCCTAATTAGTATCTCATTTAAAAGGCAAATGCATTCAGTCTCATTTATTTAACACTAGACAGCGAAATGCTAAAGGAAGGATTTTTTTCTCCTTCCCAAAATCCACCTTGTGCAAATATTGGAAGTGATTCCCCTTTGGCTGATTGTGAAAAAGCTATGTAGGTCAAAAATTTCCATCCTGCCACACCTTAGTACCTTTATTAGTAAGACTTATTCATACTCTGTACTTTTCCTCTTTTTTTATTTATTGCGTTTGTTACATATATCCATTCCCCCAGTGCAGACCTGCACACATTAAAAGAAGAATCATAAATAAAATGTCAGGATGGGACGTATTTGTTTGAAAGTCCTTTATTCTTCACTTGTCCATTTGTTTAATTTACCCAAAACACCTTATTTTTAAATCTCTTTATTTTGTTTTGTTTTTGGATTGCGGTTGTAATATCCCAGACACTTATGAAAATAAAAGTATAACCTAATTTGAGAATGTGAAATGAAATAGTGAATGCTTGCGTACGTTGAAGTGTTTTAGATTATGGTACATGCTGAATCTGATTATGTGTGCATTTATTAGGTCCTGTTCATAATCAGTTGGGTTTCGGGCTCTGGAGTAGATAAGAGATGAGAGAGTGCTGTGACCTTGTGAAAAGTTGGTTACATACAGTCGCTTCCTTTTTGGTTGTGTGACTTTGCCTGATTTTCACATGGATTGCAGATGGGGAATACATTCTCACCTCTAAGAAGTCCAAATGTCTGCTGAGTCTGACAACTTCTGCTCCTTGACATTTGAGTTACACTGCACTAGATAGGACAAGAACGTTTTTTACCATTTTGCCATGTTCCCATTTCTTCACACATTTACGGTAAAAGGCAGTCTGGCACTGAGGAAACCAAGCGATGATGGGTATCGTGCCTGAAACAGCATTTTTGGTTTTGGGACAAGACTGTAGGCGGGTACATCCAGTACCCAAACCTTCTTCTTTTTACAACTATTTACCACAAAAGGCATTTTTACTTTGTGATGGTCCAAGCCGGGTGCCTCTGTTAGCAGAGAAGTTGAGGTTGCCTCTGAAAAGGTTCATGCAAGACTTAATTTTTATGTTAATGAATGCAAGTTAAATGAAGCTCCCCATGTGGGTATGCCAGCTCTTTGTGAATGATGTATCTTGATGCAGTGATGTCTGAGTAACTGGAGATCACAGATGTCCAGCCTGGGCATGCATCTTTACTGTCTTATGATCCAAAAGTCCTTCTGATTCCTAGAAACAGTTTCACACATTTGTGGGCTCAAATGTGCACTGCTAAAATTCTGCCCTCTATAAATACCACTCTTTCCCTTTGATAATTCAAGTATATCGAGCATGTGTCCTTACATGCAGCATATCGCAGAAACATTTGAGTTCCAGGAGCATCACTGGTAAGAGTGCCATTTTTTTTTTTTTTTTACGCTGGCTTTCCCTTAAACACAGACCTCCACCATTTTATTGTATTTTATATTATCATTTCTTTTTTTTTTTTTTTCCTTTTTTGAGGTGCACAGATAAGTTTGCAAGAAACCTTTATAGAGAAGCATGCATCTTAAAAAGTAACTAAAAGAATAATTGATGTGTATTCTTATCCCAGAGATCTGTTCCAGACAATATAAGTAAGATTTGTATTCTACTAACAAATCCATTCAAATCCTTCAGTTTTTAATATGCATTATTTTCTTCATCCTGATATGTACGTGTTTAGTTGGGTTCAACTGAGGATATTTTAATACTGTCTGCTAAAGCTGCTTGAGCATTGAAATGCTTTAGCTTTTGAAATGGGATTTAATTCGTAAGCATCAAATCATTCAGCAGAAAGATTCATCCTGTGAGTTGTAGAGGGAATTCTGGTACCCTAAAGGAGTTCATCAAAACAGATATTCATTCAGTGGGATGG
This sequence comes from Xenentodon cancila, assembly GCA_014839995.1. NCBI lineage: Eukaryota > Metazoa > Chordata > Actinopteri > Beloniformes > Belonidae > Xenentodon > Xenentodon cancila. The sequence continues at coordinate 20,710,239 of CM026208.1, read as the reverse complement.
AAAATGTGTGTAAATGAGGTAATTGGAAAATGTATTATATTTTGTTAATCATGGTTTGCACTTAAGGACATGCACATTGACATAAGAAAAATGATATACATTTATAAATGAAACAATTTAGTCCAGTGAGTTCACAGTCAGTCGTAGTCCTTGTTCCCGTTTCTCTGACTACCCTGCACGCTTGAGCCAAAAAGAGGGGCCGCTATGTTTGACAGATGAGCCCGAGTGCTATGGCTCAGGACCTTTTTCCATTTATTCCTAAGCTTTTCTCTTTTCATTATTGTTGAACACTTTTTAAATGTCCTTTTTTTTAATTATTGTGGTTAACCTTTAATTTTTGTGTTATCTGTTTTTGTTTGTTTCTTATTGACACACAAGCTTCATTGTTGCCGAGACACACCAAACTTTTTCTTTACTGAGACTGACTTAGATTTACCAAGCAACTTAATCCGGAAAACCTGTCTTTCTTGCCATTGTATGTGTATAAGTATACGTTTCTTGTCTGGAAGTAAAACAGCTGAAACTTGTGTAGGGCCCCACAGGGCTCAAAGTCATCGCTCATTCATTTAGTTGGTTTTAAATTACTTCTGATTTGCTGTAGTATAATTGTCATGCATAGTAGGACATAACAAATGATGCATAAGTAGATTTGATTTAACGTTTTGTCTTTGACTCCATGAAAAATGTGAGCAGGGGATCACTCCGTCAAACCCCCTCAGAGTTTCCGATGATGTCAGTTGGCATCTGTAAAATCTAATCAGGTGGTGTTGGGAGATGGATGGGGCTCATGCGATGTTTCTAGCAACAAATCAAACAGTACAGTTTTCTGTGACTCCGAGCTAAAAGGCCAGCCAGTTTGTTGTCTGCCTCTATACACATGTTCATCAGTGGTGGGAACTCACCAAGGTAGCAATTTATAGTTAGTCTCTGATCCTGCTAAAGACAAGGTGCCTCAAAGGTATAAAACTGTATCACTTGTGTTTTGTGAGTTGGGTTTTTTTTTTATTTTAACACACAGCTTTTTTTTTTCCCCTCTTCTCAGGCACCAGCAACGGGTCTATACTGGTCTACAACCTGACCAGTGGTCTTCTGCACAAGGAACTTAGTGTTCACTCTTGTGAAGTCAGGTAACATATTCATTTCTTAAAGGTGGTTTTGTACAATAAGAGAGCTTTTCCAGATGCATTTTCATTCAGTCAGTTTATGCACTTGATGATTAATTTAATACATAACACATTGAAAACTTTGAATTGATTTTCTGGTGACTGTTTTTAGCTCACACACTGTCACACTGCTGTGGGACGGCATCCCATTCTTCAACCAGCATTGTTGTAAGTCAGCCAACATGGTTGTGCCAACATGTGTGTCACTCTGGCACGGACAGCAAGCCCAAGCTGGTCCCACAAGTGTTCAATGGGGTTGAGGTCAGGACAAATTCTGGAAGTGGTCTCTGATAAACCTGCTCTGTGGAGGCGAGCGTTGTCATCTCAGAGGATAGAGTTTGGTCCCAGACTGTGGAGATATAGGATTGCCATAGGCTGCAGAATCTTATCTCGATATCTATCTGCATTGAGATTTCCTGCATTGAGAATGTTGACAAGCCTCATTTTCCAGAAACGGAGATGCTGCCCAAGACATCACACTGCCTCCACCACAAGATGTTACTCTATTGGTGCAGAAATCAGCATAGCGTTCTCAGCGTCTTCTCCACACTATGAACCTATGATCCAGCTGCTGTAGGCAGAATCGGGACTCTTCGCTGAACATAACGTTCCTCCTCATGTTCCGGTTCCAGTGCACGTGTTGCAGACACCAGCCAATAGCAACAGCAAAATAAGTTGTTTGGCATTGGCTGAGAAGATTTGGCTAATTTTTCATGTTAACAACCCACAGACTTAACTCTGCTGATCATCCCACAAATGCATGTTCCCTACAAATGTGTTACCATTTATCATCATCAATTCATCATCAATTCATCTTTTAAACAAACAACAACATTTTTACTGAGAATATATATATATATATATATATATATATATATATATATATATATATATATATATATATATATATATATATTATTTATTTTTTAAGTTTGGAGGTTTTAAAGATTTTGCAGCATATAATGTGTTTTTTTTTTTGTTTTTTTTTTAATATCTATGAATAGGTTTTCATGGGTAAATCAGGGGGCTTTGTGTGGCCTTGTGTAAATAGAGGAGGTGATTGTCCCTGGTTCAGCAGCACGTATTATTATTATTATTATCATTATTCCGGACTGAGAATTGAAATTGCATCTCAGACTTTCACTTGCAGTCATATTACATTGTGAATTGAAAAAAACATTTTGCTCTTTGGGCAAAACCCAGTCAGTTGGAACTGATGTTTCCATCGTACATAAAAACACACAGATAATGCTTTTATGGGAAGCATTTACATGTTTACTTATTTGTACCACCCAAATTGCTTCTCCGTCAACATTCACACACATTCAGCTCCTCTTCCTGCACTGATTTGCTACTTAATCGTGGATGGGAGAAAGGCATGTTGGTGTAAAAGTTGTATTGTAAACTGTACATTTTTGTTACAAGATTTCCCTCCAATCTCTTTCAGCTATTTATGTTTTCTCAAAAAGCACTTTTTGAAAATGTTAGTAGCCTTTTGAACACATACTACTGCTACTTCATAAAAATTGAATGATATTTAATATCTTATATTTAATTATAACATAGGCTCGCTTAAGAGTAGGTAAAAATATGATTTGGCTTTAATACTGCAGCCAGTTAAGCAAATGGCAGCGAGAAAAAGGGACTCATGAAAACTGAAAGGGATGTGACGGAGAGAGAAAAGAAAAACCTCCACCTCATGACCACTATGAATATAACATGACTGCGGTGACGTTAACGTTTTGATTTCCACCGACAAGATCCTATGGGTGCTAATTTTTTGGATAGGCTTTGAGGAGTCAAATAAAGCTTTGACATTTACATCACTTGACCTTCTCTAAAAATGACTTTGATGAAAGCCCCTAGAAGCTCAATTGCTGATGGCTCCAACTTTTGAGGTGCTTTAACTTTTAAATGCCGGTCTTTCTTTTGTTCAGTCTATACCGACCCAATTGCTCTAGGAAAACACTTTTTAAAAAAAAAAAAAAAAAAAAAGACCATTTTATTTACAATCGTCTACAATTTAGAATTGCAGTGTCTACAAAATAACTCCATAATAACAGGAAACTCTTGGTGGTTTCCAAACTCATGCGTCTCATGTGTCATGTCATCCAGAAACACGCTGGACAGTCAAGAACTTTACACAGCGATAAGCGAGACTTTTGTGCTGATATTCCACCTCTTTTTCGTTTCCTACTTTTAGAAGCAATAACGCAAACAAAGCAGAGGAGACGAGTTCTTTGTATAAAAGTGAGATGGCCGAGTAGCAGAAAAAGCCACTTTCACCAACAATGACACTCAATTACTCTGCAATGCTCAAATGCAGTGTAGGAATACTCATTTATGCGCCGCCGTGTCGTCTCTTTTTGGTATGTGTTTTTTTTTTTGTGCAAAGTGGTGGAAACTCCGTATGAAAAATGTTTTAAATCTAAGATCCCCATGGTGGTGAGTTTAGAAGCCTCTGTGGTAACGTATTGAGCCTGAGATGCACATCGGCTCCATTGTACTTATGAGCACGGACGCGGTGTAACAGCTTGTACCTTCACATGTACTTGACAACTTGTCCTGGCTCAAACCTCTTACCAACATACTTCACCGCTGGCCTGGCGAGCTCAATCGTAGCCAGATGAGCGCCAACTGAGTGGAAGAACAGAGCAGTCGTGGTAAAAGCAAAGTGTTTTACTTTTTAATTGAATTTATGTCAACAAGTAACTGAATCGTGAGTTTCTCTTCTTGAGTTATTGAAAATACTTTCTTTAATTGAAGCAGCCTTGTGTTATGTGTAGGTAAATCAAATGCCAGGGCATTACAAGGACGATATTTTACTCAACATTTTTTTTTTTTTTTTTGTGGTCGAAAGAAGAAGACAAAGTGGGAGGTTGCTAATCTCGCAAATCTACTTAAAGTTTTGTGATACAGCAGTTCAAGCGATAACGCACACAGTACATCATCTCTGCAAGTTCACATTTAAACAGTTTCTGACCTAAATGGGGAGAAAGATTTTATCTTGGCTTCTCTTCATTGAAGGGCGGGAGAACAGCGGTTGAGAGAGCTGGACGTATTTTGACAGGTGCAGTTTCATATCAATCAGGACTTGCAGACCTGATTCAGTCTGCTCACAGTCCTGCAGCTCTGTGAGCAGTTTGGATATAGACTACGGACTCTAGAGACAGGTGACAGGTGACAGGAGCAGCCACTCATCAGTCTTCATCTTTTAAATGAGGAGGCTAGATGTTCTTAGATGTCCTGTCCAGCACAAGTGAGTCTGACAGCGGACTGCTCAACCACAGTCTGTTCAGAAACAACAAGCACACAGCAGCTCCCAGAGATGTGACTGTGAGTGCAGGAAGGAACATGTAAGCATTATGTTTTCTGAAAAGTGAATTTAACGATAATAATTTAAAATATGAATGTAGGCCAAAAGCCTGTTGTGAACTGCTGAAATCAAACGTTTTATAGACTAAGACCACTGAAGGCATTAAGTGATTCTGTGCGAAACATCAATGGTGTTGGCCAAGAAAAGCAGATTTCACATCAGGAAATGTTGCATTTCCTTTTAAACAAGCATTTTTTTTTTTATCAGGGAAGTAAAAATCCAAAACAGGACTAGTAATAAACTTCAAAACCGTCAGTGACAAGGCCATTTCACACAATTAGGAGCTGTTTAGACACATTAAGTAAATGAAACTCATACATTTCAGTCTGACACAGAGCGAGACTTGTGAAAAGATAAATTACAAACGCTTTTTTTAGCACTTCTTGAGTTGCGTTGTATAAATAATTCAGCGCCATAACCTTCTGTATAAACACCACAAATTCAAGTATGCAATTGTTTTTGTATTTGTTTCTCCTGTTTTTTCCTTTAACGCTCACAGCAGACATTACAGTGGTTTTCAGACATAACAGCGGTAGCGAGAAATCCAGATGTGACTAAAGAATTCATTGTATTTTTCTGTTTGACACATTCTCCATGAGGGCTAGCAAAAAAAAAAATTGTTTTTTTTTTTTCTTGTCCATTTACTCCTTTCAGTATAAAGAAAGCCTAGAAATATTATGATTTATAGAAAAATGTTTAGATGTCTCTATCACTTCTTGGCAATGAATATTGCAGCATTTCAGCAAGTTTTTTTTTTTTTTTTTTTTTTTCCTCATCATTCCCGCATTTCAAATGATAGATCACCTTAATCAGCTTAGTTCTTGTTTTTATTTGGCCTAAAATTGAAATGTGCTTACAGTGACGGTGTGAAACTGCTTGCAGACTCTTTTGCAACATAGCAGGAGGAAGAAAACGTGAGCGTTCGGACAGACCTTTAATACACAGATATTAACGCTAACCAACATCCAGCCTCGTTTGTGCTAAATGTGATGATTGAGAACATCAAGTGTCTTCCTCATTCTGACTGGCTGCTCCTGTCACCTGTCTCTTCAGTGATGATACTAAATCAAAATGACTCGCAGAGCTGCAAGACTGTGAACAATTTGGATAATGAGGCGGTCCAGGTCCCGATTGATATAAAACTACATGTATCAAAATATGTTTAGCTCTTTTGCCGATTGATGTCCTGCCCCTGAGTCAGGAGATGTTGAGACAGAATCCCGTTCCTCCAATGATGACCTTTGGAATTACGTGGAAGAGTGAGCAGCTTTGGTGCAGCCCTTCGGGTTATCGGCCCTTCCAGCAGTGGAACTTCCAGATGCTTTCCCATATGAAGCTCTCTTGTGCATTGCTATTAAAAGGAACATTCAGGAGTTTAAACAACCCACAGTTTGTTGTTAGATGGTCAGAAAGCTTTCCTTGAGAACCAAAAGTGATAAGAATCAAAGCAGCTTTGAGTGAGATTGGAAGTGTTTGCAGCAATATATCCAGTAATGTTGGCACACAGCAACTATGTTACACTAAACTGCTTCTTTGTCTCCCAAATGACACTCAAAAATGTCATTCCACTAAATGTCGTCTTCGGCTTAAACGTCTCAACATTCCATGATTTTGTAGCCATTCCAGTTCCCTGTCATCTCCTGTTTTGAAGTTTTTTGTGTTCCAGAATGGGTTTTCTGAGAAATGGTGATTATTTGTGCATATGTCACACGGCAACTTTTTATTATTCATCAAAATATTGGCACATCTTGCCGTGACAACAGGTTGATCACTCATAATTCAGACTCAACACATTTTTAAAGATCGCCAATTGTACTAGTGGGGCTGGTTTTTCATAAACCACTTTTAGGGGACTTTTTCATGCCACTGTTTGGCCTAAGGTTTTTCTCCCAATAGTGGAGTCTTTACCTGCTGTTGTTTATGTAATAATTGATCTGGGTCTTGTTCTGGGTCTCTGGAAAGAGACTACTTGTATTGTAATAGACTCTATATAATAAACTTGAATTAAATTGAATTGAACCCCACTTTAGCATTTCAGAAATGCTCAGATAGACCACCTTAATGCCAAATTAGTGGGTCACTCACCGTCTCAAAGGGGTGTAAGATAGAAGATGGTGCTACAAGATGAGATTAATGATAAATAACTACAGTGGTAGTAATTCTGCAGAAGGATTGTGTTGCATTCAAATAATTGCAGTGATAATCGTGCCCAACCTAAGGCCAGTTATCTTAATTAGACTTTTGTTGGCAAATTTGTTTTGATTTGTTTTTAATTAAATTATCAACTTTGTGTCTTTTGGCTACTTGTTAGTCAGAGCACTCGCCTCATAGCAAATAATGTTGCTTTTATGTATAATATCTGTTTATTAATGTTGAATGAATTTCAAATAAGGTTTTGGGCTTTTTATCCAAATGAATAAAAAGGTATGTTGAAGATGATTTCTGAAACCTGTTGTAATTACTGATAAATCATTGGTTTTGAAACAAGATACACGATAAAAAGCCTTGCCGGTGATGTACAGGTGCACAATATGAATGGAAGATGTGAAACAGAGGTCTTACATACGACCTGAAACTGGGGGAAAAGAAAGAGGAAGAAAATGTATAAAGAACATCTAGTTCACATGGTTCAAGTCACAATATTGAACATGTCACAGTCCTGAAATCAGAACGTTTGCTTATATGTATTAAGATAAATGAAGAAAGCTGTCTTTCTACCTAATGAGCAACATATTTTTTGTTTTAAAGCTGTGGAGTATTTGTTTCCAACTGTCTTAAGATGCAGCAGCATCTGCAAAATAAAAAGAAACTTGGATTTTATGCAGCTGTCAGTCATGACATCAGGCACACCTTTATTATAAAATTACAAGAAACAAGAACAATTTGACTAATCTTTGTGATATTCCGGCTCTCATGTCGTGCACAAAAGGGTAGCAGTCACAATACTGGGTTTCTTTATGGGCGCCCGACAATGCAACCAGTAAACATCAACGAAGAGAAAGCTGTGCTTCATTAAATAGTATTCTCTAATGAACAGCAAAACTATTTTCACCAGGATTAATTAAGCACAAGATTGAATCAGTTAATGCTGTTAAGAGATTGATTGGGAAGAAAACACCATCTATTCAAGCAGAGCTTGGCTTTATTTTAATGAGAGAAGTTGGTATCCATAAATGCAAAACCCAAACTTTAATGAGCTCTGCAACACAGTCAGAGTTCACTAAATGCTTACACATACATGTATGTCACAGGAATAATGGGCCAAGGGCTTTGCTGGCTGGCTAATAGTGTCTGTGAATTAGCTGTGGCGTCAAGGCTCCAAACATCCGTCTTGTCTACTGAACCTTGTCTTCTCACTCAGCATATGGTGTTCTACTTCATACACATCAACTCTCCAACTTTACACCATCATTTGCCTTTTCTTCAGCATTTGTTGTCCTTACGTTTGAAACTCCTGCCTTTGTTGTGGATATCATCAAAATTAGAGCAAAGAAATCATAAATATAGTAATATTTTAATCTTACACATGTGGGAATCCACTCAAGGAGACATGTACATCCGAGAAGTGCCTTTTAGTTATGGCTTGCTCTGGAAACACCTTCATCAGCTTTTCTCGATCCCTTCTTTTTAAAATTTGATCTTAAGGGCGTCTGTTTTCAGAGATGGAGAGAGCAGAGGTGCTTTATGGTAATGAGCACTGCAGCCCCTGCACAGCCTCACTAAAGGATTCTGGGCTACTTAGCATCTCATTTACATTATGGGCAAATCGACTAATTAATCATGTGTCTATTTACCGTCCCGTTATGATGGAGTTTCCATTCCCGCAGCTGGCCAAGCTTCTCAAAAATAACCATATCTCACACTCGTTAACTCGTTACGTTGTGTATTTTCACGCCTCCCTAATGGGCCGTGCCAGACGAGAGTGTAGAAATGGACTGTATACCATTTATGTTATTTCTTGCCAGGATTTGGTCGAGGGTTGTTTTACTGCTAAACTGCATGTATAAAGTTTTAGCATTACAACCACAAATAAGGAAGAAGTTAGAACAAAAAATAATGTGTACAACGAATGAACTCAAGATATTTAATGTTTTGTCTCATCTTCTATTTTATACATCTATTCTTGCATTTCGGGCCTACAACCAACAATAAAGCTCAGTAAAGCCTTTCCCTCTTTGTAATGGTGCTATTTCGACTCGTTTAGTAGGAATAGCTTCACAGGTCTCATATTAGTTTGAAAGGTCTCCTCATATTCTTTACTGGAAAGAAGTGATGACTGCAGTAACCAGTCCTTTGTTATGCCTTTTTAAAGAGTGCATGCGTGGATGTCCCTGGGCAGTGTGTCGTCCTGAAGGCAGCGCATGTTGTTTAAAAATGTCACTGGGCTCGTCCGCATCACAGAAGTGTAAATAACTGTTGTCAAGGACACGGGTACAATCCCAGACAGTCTGGATGATGCTTTTTATCTTTGACCTAGACTACACCCTGTTCATTTCTTGTACAAAAAAGGATCTTGGATGTTAATTCCTTTGACCATAATCCATGTTTCCTGTACTAACGCTCCATTCCAGGAGATTAACGTAAGGCTTTTTTTTTTCTTTTCTTTACTTTTTGTTTGTGTAGTTATGAATGTACCTCCATACTATGCTGCTTGAGAAACTTTCCCTAAAGTATTAATTAAGGTTCCTGTGGAAGTGTTGCAGCACCAGAGATCACACATGTCCAGCTTAGACTTGTGCCTTTTTGCACTCCGCAATTTCCTACCAAACATAAAAACATTTAATGATATAAATTTCACTGTTTTTTTGTCTGAAAACTTTGTGTTTGTGTGTGATTGTTTATTGAACAGGGGGATTGAATGGGTGAGTCTCACTAGTTTCCTGTCTTTTGCGACTTCTGCTCCCAACAACATGGGCCTGGTACGAAACGAACTGCAGCATATTGATCTTCCCACTGGTAACACACACACACACACACACACACACACACACACACACACACACACACACACACACACACACACACACACACACACACACAGGTTATCCTTTAGAAGTGTTTGCTGATCTCCTTTACTCCTCAACAACAAAGAAAAGTACCATTCAAGTCTTTCTCACTCTGTAACTTTTTATTTGTCATTCACTGTCTAAGGCAACCTTAAAAAGGGTCAAAAGATTTTTATTGTTGCCTCTAGGGGACACTTAAACATTCTCCAAATTAAAGTCTAATCTAAAAGGTGTTACTGTTAACATCAAGGGATATAAGGCTCAGAAAATTAGATTCTATCATAAATTTCTGCATGTGTATGGAATTTCTGCACCAGCAGAGACCAAAATTGTTTCTACCCCCTCCAGGGTTTTGAGATATATAGTTCTCCATTTTATGTGCTGAAGACAGAGGATTTTCAAGTAACCTGGGGAGAGATGAATGCGTTTGCCATTATGAAAGATAGTTACAGGTTGTTTCAGAGGTACAGGGTCATTCCCCGATGGTGGAATGACCTACCAAACTGTCCGATCCGCAGGGTCCGCACCTACTTTTAAGAGCAAGCTAAACACTCCGCTGTTTAAGGAGCATTTCCACATTTAGTTTAACTTCTTTGCTCATCAGAATGACTTAGAAGATTTGTCCAGCTCTTTGCATGACTCAGCACTGAGAAAGCTGCATGCAGTGCCAGGATGATATGATGATGATGAATCTCAGACCTAGTTTTAGATGAATAAAGGGACTGTTGTAGGGTGAAAGGAACGGTGGGAAAAACCCCATCTAGCACCAGAATGGCAGCACCTGTGTCCTACTGGGCTCAAAGCAGCCTGACCGCCACTCATCCATGCTGTACCCTCCTATGGGATTTCTTGCTTGTGTTGTTCTCTCAGTTGTACGTCGCTTTGGAAAAAAGTGACTGGTAAATGACACTAGTAGTATTTAGTAGTGTAGTTAGTAGTAGTAGATGGATAGATAACAGATAGACACAGGCATGCAACATTTCCAAGATCGTGATTATCATTCTCTTCTGTTACAGTTTGTCTACATAAAGGAGATGCAGTGATGAATTTCCCTCCTTTCTCTTAGAGACTTTTTGCTTTTTTGCTTTTTTTTTTTTTTTTTTTTTTTACATGATCCAATGTGCTACAAATGTCACATCAACATTTTCATGTGTGAAATATTATTTTTGAAGAAGATATTGATAAATATTAGGGTGAAAACAGCCTACAATAAAAGCAGAAAGCTTGATTTCTCAAATGTTTATTTTTCCTAAATATTGGCTTATAAAGTAGTCAATGTGCTACTTCGACTGATTAAGTTCTTTACTGAGATAATCAGTTTTTATGCATGAGAAGCATTTGGGTTGAGACATTATGGAAACTGCAAAAATAAAAAGAAGACTTTTATTTCTTTGCAGATGGCATGAACAGAAATATAAAGATATTTATGTGTTTTATGTGGGTTTTTTTCTTGTTGACTTCACTTCACATTTGTTTGTTGTCATCCAGGTTTGCATTGCAGACCTACAATTTATTCCAAAACAAGTTGCTTCGGAGGCAATTTTGCACGCTGTTTTTTTCACGTGTGTTGTCGGCAGGTGACTGTTTTGATGATTTGGTACAAAAGCAGTGTACGTGAAAGGCTTTGAGGAGCAAAGACGGTCAGAGGATCCTGCCTTTTTTGTCACATGTCTGAGAAAAATGATTCAAATGTTTAAAAACAATGTTTTTTAAAAGAAAGATTGGTTGGAATTTGTCCTGACCTGTCTCAGTAGAGACTCTGTTGCACGTTGGAAATGCAAAATGTATTTCTATATGAAGTTAAGGAGAAGAAAACCCATATGACCTTGTCTAGAATTGAATTTGCTGCTACTCTGGTCAATTGAGGCAAGATTCTGTAAGATTGAAAATGGATTTGTTTTTTAAAGGTGAAACAACTGATAGAAGTTGCTAAGATTGCTTTGCCCCACATAGTATGTTATAGCATACAGTTGTTGTGTAGTAACAACATATTATTATTCATTTTTGCATAAACTGGTTGTGTCAGCAGCTCGTAACTCGGACTTGTCTTTCTGAGAAGCATTTAAGTTCAATGAGCGGCATAAAGTTCTGACGTAGCCATGTTAGAGGGAAATTTTACAACAGTTCAAGTGAAATGGATCAGATTTTGTGCTGCACCTTTTAAATTATGTGATTACAACCTCTGGAAAGTGGGGAGCCTTAATTGACTCTCTGCAATCAGGACGCGTGGCCACTCCCACTGTGTGGCGGTGAGGAAACAGGAGAATGAATTAACAACAGTTCATTAGCCTCAAGTGCACCACAGGTTTCAAAAGTTTTCCGGTCACCATATGTGTAGCTGCTCTGTCCCCTCTGGCGTACTCCAAGTGCTGTCATCAGCACAACTATGTAGGTCATTCCCCTTCTTAACCACCACCGGCACATCTATGACTTGTACACTTTAAAGGCCACCTTCCTAATTGTCTTGCAGAGTCAGATCAGCACTTCCCTGGGTAAATGTGGGGCGGTAGCGTACACCTGAAGGGCGCTCTTGATGCCACCTTGATTATTTGCATAATTTTGACTTGAGATGGTAGAAAGATGCTAATTGAAAGTAGGGGGTTCCAGCAAGAAAAAAAAAAAAGGGTAGGCAAGAGTGTGAGAGAACCAGGACAAGCTGGCATTTAAGGAGCATAAAATGAAATCAATGATTTCACAAGTATGAGATAACAAATCATCTTTCGTCTCCCATCATCAGGTCTACTCAATCACAGCCTGTCCATCTCTGTCTGCCTCTCTCTCTCGTTCTTTCAGGCAGATGCTTTGCATTCAGAGGCGAGCGAGGAAATGACGAGCCACCCATTGAGATGATTAAAGTGTCTCATCTCAAGTAAGTTGCTTGCTCTTTCCACCCCCGACAAAGCTGGATACCTGCCAACGCGACACAGGGTCTAACACTTTTAGTTGGCTTGCACAGACATAACGTTTACCTAACACTTTACGTTTATCTTTTATGACAAAACATATGCAGCACTTTGCCGTGCTGGAGCTGTGTCATCTACGCAGCTCTGTGGATTCTTCTTTTTCTAAATGGTTAATTAAGTTTTTTACTGCTCTTTACTGCAAAAAACTTAAAAACACAAATATATCTGGAATTGGACTTATAATATACATAACTTATAATTGCTGACAGTAGATGTTTTTTACTATGTTGTCAATGTCAACACATACCATAACCATTGAAACCCCAGTGGTTATCTCAGAAAAATGTACCGATCCATATAAAAGCAAAGGAAAGGAAAGTCCATCACCAGTAGACTGGTAACTTGATACCAGACCGTCAACATTCAACCCCATACGTGGTTGTATCATGAGCAACAGAAAGTGTACCCTCATTCAAATATAATTTGTAACACCTCAAGGCATGCGTCAAGAATTTATGCATACAGCCTATTAATTAATAGCTTGTAGAACCACATTTAGCAAGAAATAAATAAAAGTAATTGATTTATGACATTCTAAGTCTCTCATACCATTGTGAATATATATATTCCTCATACTTCTTTACATAATCAATTCAGTTCACAGAGGTTTGCAGGCATTCATATACGCTCATAAGGTTCTGCCACGGGATTTTAAGTGGCAGGTGTCCACTATATGTGATGAATTGATTGCATTGGGTGGATCCCATCCATTTTCTATGGAACGCAATGTGCCAATATCAAGAACTACAGAAAGTATTTCAGGAAAGCAGCATGTCAAAAAGTTGAGTCTGGCCAAACTTTATGCATATGAATGCATTCCATGTGAGAGTATTATTCAATTAAAGTATACAACGTTATTCTACATCGTTACATTTGATTAACAAGTATAGTTTCTCCTTCAGTGCATGTCTACGTGACTGTGTAGAGGCGTGCATCCAGGTGTGAAACTGCTCATACTATAGTGGAGATGCAGCCTTGGACTAGGCTGTTGCATCCCTTGAGTCTTTTCTTTTTCAATGTTTCTGGTGTAGATTTGCTGAAATGCACAGATGCCTTGTCTGTGATTAGAGGCTTCTTCTCCTTTGCTGCAGTACAGACCAGCGCAGAGGATTATTCCTGCCCACAACTGGAATCATTTACAATGAGTCTCTGTGCAGTCAATTTGTAATATAATTATTTATTCGCATTATCTTTTTTTTTTTTCATTTACAATGGAGCAATAAAATTTCCCTTGGGCATTAATAAATTATTATTGAGCTGAATTGAGATGTAAAACATCACAATAAAAATGGATAATTAAAAAGGGCTGTGCTTTGTTTTGGTATTTTTCCCCAGACATTTATTGTGTGTCTTTGTTTTCTATTATCAGACAGTACCTAGTGGTGGTGTTCAGAGACAAACCCCTGGAGCTGTGGGACGTCAGGACAGGAACACTTCTCCGAGAGATGGCCAAGAACTTTCCCACCGTTACTGCACTGGTACCAACAAATCAGTAGCACTTTTGCGCTGTAATCAAGGTGTCATTCTGACATATAAATATATAAACGCCCACCAATTCAAGCGATTCTGTAAAGAAAAAAAAAAAAACACATTGGACATTAGGTAATTAATATGTTCATTTTATGTAGAGTCATCTAAATTTACAGCTACATCTACATTTTTCTTTATTCATTTTATGTCTCACTATGATATTACCTCCTACTAGGCCTCATTGGAAGATCGGGTACAATGATTCCACTCCTGAATAGATGAGGCCTTTATTGAAAGGGACAGGATCCTCCGTATGTGCTGTACATTGGACTTTAGGTAGCATCTTCTCACAAATAGCAGGGAATCCGAGCTACTTTTCACCCGGATGTGAGCAGGATTTCTGAGTGCACATCCATCGCTCATTTTAGATGCACATTCATAGCTGAAAACAATAAAATCACTTAATGCTCTTTTTTGCATGTCTGTCTGGTGTTTTTGTCACCAAAGGAGAAAATGATGAAGACATGCTAAACAGTTTTTTAATTTACATTAAACTGAAATTGATTTCTATCTTGCAATATTACAAGAGACAAAGGCCGCAAACCCTTTTCAAATTTCAGTAGCTTTCCATTATTTTTCAGTGTCCCATAAAATGTAAGTCTCCACTTCCTCACAATCTTGAAAACCCATTTAAAAAGTGAATTACAGGAATTAAATTAAAATGTGGTATTTCCCCTAAAGGCTTTTTTTTTTTTTTTTTTTTTTGGTTTCATGTCTAGAACTGGTGGTTAAGTTGATCGAGTCCTTTTATTTTACGTCTATGAATACTACACATTGGAAGAGCTTCGGAAACATCCTTTGTTGACTCTGGTCTTTGGTAATAGACTCTTTACTTTTTCATTCCTTATCACCCTTGCATTTAAAGGAGCCGCTTGAAAGATTAACCTGGAAATTTCCTCCAACCTCAGCAAAGACCTCACAGTGGCTTCATTAGGCCAGAGAAATCTCCATAAAAGAAGAGTTATACCGGACAGACTTTACAGTGGAGCTGTAAAATCGCCTATAGTGCGAATAAAAAGAGCAATAAACTTAATAATACATGCCTGCCTCCCCCAACGTGATATTGCTGTCTCATTTCCATATTGATTACAACCTTGGGCCAACCAGACTTGGAGCCACACTGCACCAAAAGGCTGCAGGGCACAATTCTGCCGTGTCCCTGTGTATCGTTTTGTGACCATCTATTGTGCCTTTGCTTCAGTCTGATGTCATGTTTTTTGTTTGTTTTTTTCCCCTGTAATTGCTGTTATGTCGCCAAATGCTTCTGCATCTTTGTGATTTGTCATTGTGTTTATGCGTCTCTGTTTCATTAGGAATGGTCCCCATCACACAATCTGAAGAGCCTAAAGAAAAAGCAGATGGCAGCGAGGGAGGCCATGGCTCGGCAGACTGTGTCAGACGCCGAGCAGAGTAATGTTGAATCCTCGGTCATCAGGTGAATACTGAAAGTCTTGACAGTGTTGTTCTTAGAAAACTTTTAAAAGGATTGCTCTTTTTTTTTGGTTTTTTTTTTGTTCCTCCCCAGAGTGACACTTTTCTGTGGGAATGTATGAATATTCAGGTCGTGTAAAAATTCCCAGATTTTGTCCTTTTATAGACTACATTCAAAAGGGAATATTGTGAAAAATAAAAGTCTGTGCTTGAGAGCACATGTTTGGGAGTCTGTCTGAGGTGATTTCCAAATCAAAAGCTTCAATATAACATTCAGATTTCCAGGTTCCATCACATGTCTTAGAGTACAAATGTCTGGCTTTTCCTTCTCTCACCTTCAGTCATCCTACAAATGAATCCACATTTCCGTTGGAAGTTTCATCTAATTCTCTTGTTGGCAACTTTCAAACTCAACCAGGATGAATGCAATGAGTTTTAGTGTACAGCTGTTTTCAAAACTTTCTTGAGATGCTTTACTAGGGTCACGTCTTGACCCCTGGTTGGGTTACGGAAGCCTAAACTAAAGCCTGGACTCAACTAATACCGGATTCTCTTTCATGTGTCTGGCATTTGTGCCTTAAATAAGTCTTTTTTTTAAATCTTTGCACCACCTTTTGATGCTGAAAGTTTGAATCGAACAGGGTTTTTACTGAACGTTCTTTTTTTTCTGTATTCTTCTGAATTTGTCATTTCTAACACTTGCCCAGCAGCTGTTGGAAAAAGCCTCCTGGCGACCTTATTTTATAAGATGTTTGTTATAATGAATTGTGAAAAGCTCAGGGCCTAGTTACCCTCACAGTTTCACTCACAGCTGGGAATGTAGGACAAACGGTCCGATTCTTATTTAATCAGATAAAGGGAATTTTACTTCTAATGGTCTAAATATCATTCTGATGCAGTTTTAGAAATTTCAAGGCCATTACATGCTTAGAAATTTTTTGTGACTTAAGCACAAAAGCATAACTTGTGGAGTACCATTGGTCTCCACAAAGGAACTGGATTTCATGACCATTTCCATCACCTGACAGACGATCTTCATCCCTGATCACCAAGTGCTGCAGGGCAGCCAGATCTAGGGGGCCAGTGGCGGTTCCAAGTGTTTTTCATTTCTGATAATTGAATTCAGGTAATAATGTATTTTTCCCAGTACTTCCAAGTAGGCACAGGTGGAATCCAGCGAGGGTAGTTAAAAAAAAAAAATTACAGAAGGTCTGAATGCTTCGTTAAATTGTATCATTTGACCTTTTAATCAGCTCATTCAATTTAATCAATTAAACAATTTCAGCTTTTTCCAGTAAAGTGCAATTCCAGCTTCTCTCAGGATTTACTGGACCCCTCTATTCGGGTGGATGCCGTCTGACAAGGATCTCCACTCCTGTATGACCAAAACAGAAAGGCTGAGGAGGAGTTTCTTCCTCTGGGCCATGAGGACTCTGACCTCTGCACCCCCCTCATAACACCCCACCCTACACACACTACACACACTTCATTGCATATAGGATTGTATGTTGTTCTCTTTTTCTATTGTTGTTATTATTAAAGAGTGCTGCATTTTATTTTACTTTAGTTACGTGCTTTTGCACAATCGGAGCTTGTCGCAGCTCCCTTTTCACTGCCACTGTCTGTCCGTTTCTTCTTCGTCTTCTAACATCTTGGCTTGTTCCCCCAGGTTACAGCTACTTTTTGTTGGTTGCCACTGCATTAAATGGTCATGCATTTACACTGAATTGGCGTGTCCCTCCTCCTCTACCCTTGCAGTCTTCTGCAAGACGCTGAAAGCAAATCGGAGACCAGCCAGGCCATCTCAGCCAGAGAGCACTTTGTATTCACTGACACAGACGGGCAGGTCTATCACATCACAGTGGAGGGCAACGCAGTGAAAGATGGTGCACGAATCCCCCCTGATGTGAGTTTGGTATTGTTTTTTCATATCTCCTCTTGCTTCGTGATTACTTGTACTACTTTAAAGTCATCCACATTGATCTTTGCACACGGCTTTGTGTACCTGCTTCACAGCTTTCTGTTGGCATTTAACAGAGAAATTTTGGTTTGCAGAAACCTAATTCTCCTTTTTCTTTTCTCTTTATATATTTATCAGTCAACAATTTTCCTGTTTCATTCCATTTGGTATTTATCTGTTTTTGCTTCTGTCAAGGCTATTAATAAGTGCTTTCTCTGACACTTTACCTATAAACACTACAATCTATCAGTCTTCTTTATTCTTAAGTTAAAAAAAAAGAGATAAAGAAACTAAGTGCAGTATTTTAACCCTTTTCTCTGTTCCTGCTACAGTATTTGTTCTATATTTAAAGACTTTTCTTTATCTGTATTGCATCATTTCAGTTAAAGAAACCCAAAAGAAACAAGAAACACAGGTTTCATCCGCCATAAATAATGTGAGCCATCACTCCCTTTGTGTCCTTCAGGTAGTTTTCTCGTAGGGCATACGTCAGTGATGAGAAAGAAGCTGACTCCAGAATAAATGTGGCCAACTTGTATCTCACTCTGACTTATAAACAGTCAAAATAAAGGTTGTACAGATAATTGTGCAGCTTTATGCTTGGTTTATCTTGAGAATAAACCGCCACATGCATTTGTGTGATTTTTAGTTTGAGCTTATCCCGGATAGGGTTGAGCTCACCTCGCTGATCTAGAACTCGACTAAGGCTCTTGGAACGAGAAACTGCTGCTTCACACCTCTAAAGCCTATAAATAGTAGCCGAGCTATTAATTTGTCTTGACAGCAAAGTGGCAACAAACTAGTGGATAAAACAAAGTGGCAACATATGACCACAGACAGTCACTTAATCGTAAATATCTAATGTTTTTTGTTTCCCTGAGCATCGAAGTCTGTAGAGTCATTTGAGAAGTTTTGTTGGCTGACTTTGTCTTCAGGAACTTTGTTAAACTTTGTTGTGCTGAGTCATGATCCGGTGTTGGTAGCGCAGTGAAACAGCCCAGTTCCATCTCTTACTGCTAATGCTGAGATATTAGTGTTGAACCTTTTTAAGTAAAGTGGACAGCATCAGTCTTGTTACAGGCTCGACTTTAAAGGCAAACCCTGTATTTGGTTGGGCGGTGAATGTTTTTGCTGTCTCACTTCCACGTTTCTTAACTCCACGAAGACGCTTGTGGTTTACCTGGGGATTTTAAACCCTTATTTCTGTGATGCATACAGATTTTACCGTGCCTTCAGGATGATTAAAGGGCCTTCACATCTCCATCAGAAAAGAGGGAGAAACTCCTAAAAAGTTTTGTTATTACACACTGTGGATGAGCTGGCACTTAATGTCTTCACATCAGCATTCTGCCTTGTGGCACAGCCTTGTACTTACAGCCAGATGCTGCGCTTGTTTACCACTCAACAGCCATGGATATTTCAATTTACTGCCATCTTTTTTGTCTTTATTGAGGTTGAAACATTAAATTCTGGAGCGGAGGATCTTTTATGTTGCTGCATTTGCACAGTATTCACATCATAGGAATAGTCTGCATTAAAGATGTGACGTGGGAACATAATTACATAATTTTTCATGACATTTATCCCCAGTTATATGGATGATAATCATAGATTTTAAACTGCAGGTCAGAGGGATCATGCACATTAGAGTACCAGCTATCTGTGCTTCAAACGTACAGCTGCAGCAGCACACTAGTAAAACCCACTTTAAAGCAAATCTTTGTGTCTGTAAATACATGAAAATAATCACGAAAGGCATGACACATAAACAAGGACCTGCTCTCAAAACGGTTCAAATGATTTTCTTACTTTTACTTTCAAAAATGTTCAAATCACTGAAGACGCAGGGGGCATATGTCCATCTTTTCCTTCTTAAAAATAAATCTCGCAGTGAATGGCTCTGCATTTCCTCCCTTGCAGGGCAGCATGGGTAGTATTGCCTGCATTGCCTGGAAAGGTGACACCCTGGTACTTGGAGATGTCGATGGCAATCTCAACTTCTGGGACCTCAAAGCTCGTTTGTCAAGGTAAACAGAAGTGACTTGGATAGCAACGTGTGATTAGTTGATAAATTGAACCCACATATTAAACTGGTCCAGAGCTCCTCCTCAACACCAAGTGTCATCAGTCGAAACTACATAATACTTCATTGTTACATTACATTATATTTACTAATTTAGCAGACGCTTCTGTCCAAAATGACTTACAGAAGGAGGGATAGGCAAGCTATTTTGTGTAGAAAAGTTAGGTAAGAAATGTAAAGTGCAACTACAGACTGCCAGTGCGTGAAAATACTAATTACTAGTAACAGTAGAGTGAAAAGGGAGGGCGTAGAGCGTAGTAAAGAGACTGCTGTTTAGGTGCAGGTGAAGAGCAAGTGAAGAAATTGGCAGTATGGGTAGAAGACGAGAAAGAAGAAGGGGAGAGGAAGAAGAAGTGTAGTTAAGTGTATGTTAGGAGGAATGTGTGGGTAGCTGGGTTACAAGTTTTTTTTACTTCTTTAAAGATTAAACCAACAACTTCCAGTCATGCTGCACCACTCATTCTTTCAGAAATAGTAATAGATTACTCCTTAAACACTGCTACATTCAGAGCAGTGAACATGGGGCCTTATAATGACATCCACTGTCCACAGTAAAATCCAGAAAGGCAACAAGCTACATCACTAGATCATCACTAGAGTACACACAACTGTCCAAAAATGACAGTAACGGCTGACGTTTTCAGGGGAATACCAACGCACCGCGGCTGGGTGAAGAAGATCCGCTTCGCCCCTGGTAAGGGCAACCAAAAGCTGCTGGTCATGTACACAGACGGAGCAGAAGTCTGGGATACCAAAGAGGTGAGGCTGTATTGGTTGTCGCTGGCAACAGGACCTTTCTGGTCTTTAACACAGTACACCTGCACTTTTTTATTATTATTATTATTATTTACCATCTGCCACAATACTTGTCAGCTTACTGAGAAACAACAAAAAGCACAGCTAAATTTTAAAACGGATTGTTGATGGCAAATAGATGATTTGCTGAATTAAGGAGCCGACGATGGAAGAAACTTATCACAGTGAAACACTTTTCTGGATACTGCTCAGTCCACACATCGCAAAAGCCAGACAGCAGATGGATCAAGCCATAAAGTGAAACGAGGAACAGTTTTAGAGCTGGAGAGAAAGGTAGAAAGGGGAAAGACCTAGAGGGAGTCTGAGAGAAGAGAGGAATTGCAGAGAAGATTTCTGAAATGCTTCAGTGCTCTAGTGACAGCTGGGCTACATGGACTGCTGCTTCATAAAAGCCTGAGAGAAGAGAGAGGTTTTAGAAAGTATCATCTGAAAGGACTTGCTACTGCTCTTTGTTCTGCGTGATGTTGCTCTCGTCATCATTTATGGTTCCCTAGAAAACCACGCTGGCCATTGCTTGTGTTATATAACAGCGTTCCTCATTGTGTCTCCTTACGTTCGCTCTTGCATCATCTTCTTTTAGCTGTTGCAAATGTTATAACAATTACATTTAAAAGCATTTAATTTGATCAAATTTAGTGTTTATTTTTGCAGCGGCCTCACACTAGGTCAGTGCAGTAGACAGAAGTAGGTTGGTGGGAGATGATGAACAAAATCATTATTGTAAGTAGAAGAAGTTATTTAGGGAACCGTTTTAGTCACCCCGACTCACCTCTACTGCAGGTCCAAATGGTGAGCAGCATGCGCATCGGTCGCAATGTAAACTACCGCATCTTAGACATCGACTGGTGCACATCAGACAAGGTGGTACTGGCATCAGACGACGGCTGCATCCGAGTGTTGGAGATGGCCATGAAGTCTGCTAGCTACCGTATGGATGAACAAGACCTGACCGGTGAGCAAGCGAACCAGAGGTGTCGACGGAGGACTTTGCTGTGGAAACCTGTCGTTATGTCATTGAAAGCCAAGGTCTCATATAGTATTTCTGTGTTGTGTTGTGTGGAATTTGAACAGATCCGGTGTGGTGCCCTTACCTGCTGGTTCCCCGAGCTGCTCTCACTCTGAAGGCGTTCCTGCTGCTGCAGCCCTGGTCAGGAACTTTCACTATGGACATCACTCAGGTGTAAGTTTCACGCTAAAGCACGTCACTCTGAAAGCAGTTCGGAAAGAAAAAAGAAAAAAAAGAGTTTAAAACGTCTGGAAAACCTTTGCTGTACGGACATAGAACCGTTAGGATGCGTTAGGGAAGCTTTATGGGTGAACCTCACGCACTAAAAAAAGAAAAGCATCGTCACGTGATCGGGTGATCTAAGTGCTGTTGAATATCCTGAGCCAGGGTGAGAAATTAGAATCAAAGATAACCAGAAGAAAAAAACCATCTGGACCTCTTTTTTTGTATAAATGTTGTCCTAAAGCTTGTAAGCTTTTAAACTAGGTATTCCCACCTGTCCTTACCGACGTGTCCATTTATAGTAGCAGGTACATTTTTGTTCTGGCAGTTTGCATTAATTGTTGAGCTCCGTTCCTTTTGGTTAAACTGCTTTTGAACATGTATTATTGTTCATAACACAACATAGTGATAAAGATGAAGAATTAGATGAACCATCCTCTAGACCTCTTCAGTAGTCTGATCATGTTTATGACTAAACCATAATGAATCTTTAAAGGATCATTAGCTATCCTATCTAAAAGTGTTTGTCATTAATTCTAAAGAGGACCTATTTTCAGGTTGATTAAATCTGAACAGAAATGTGAAAAAACGAGACTTAAACTGTAGTTTAACTGTAGTCTGTGGTGTTTATTGCAGCAACATGCAGGTACCCTGCACATCCTTTTTTTGTTCCTTTTCTAATAAGATTTCAACTTGTGAGGTGCAGTGTGACACCTCCACTTTGTTTACCCCCACTGGCAGTGAGGAGGGAATAAAACGGGTTTAATATCGGAGCTTTCTTAAAACCACCGGCGCATCTGTTAATAACCAAGCATTCAGATAACATGTCAACGTGAAGTCCAGCCTGTGTTTTATTTTTTCTGGCGTATCAGATCCTCAGCGAATCAGTGCTCTCCTCCATCATTCACTTACTGCCGTTTCATAAACCAGGTAGCTATATCAGACTTTGCTTGACACCAGAGGGAGTCTTCCCTTTACAAGCAGGTTTTTTAGATTCTCATTTATTATTAGGTCAGGTTTTATTTCAGGGGAACATGAAAGGAGCCACTTGACTTACTTTGCTCCCTCTTTTGCAGAGATTACAATGAAAAAGTTGAGATAAAAGGCCTGATTCAGGAGCAGCTCAACTCATTGTCCAAGTAAGTTATTATACTGTGTTATTATTCTGGTGGCAGTTAAAATGTGGCAACACAGGCTAGACACATGAAAGTAATCAGACAAACACCAACAGTTTGATGTCGGCACTTGTGAATGTACTGTGTTTGAATATGTCTGAGCCACGTTTGTGTTTGTGCCTTTAGTGAGAGTCCCAGAGTCCTTCATGTTGAAACAGTAACCCCAAAGAGTATGAACTCTGCAGGATGACTGATAAGAAGAACAGCCTCACCTGGGCTGCTGTGTTTGCTAAGCGTAATTGGCTCCGGCTGTTTTTTGTTTGTCTGTCTCTGATTGGCTCCCCAGTGATATGAAGAGCGTGCTGCAGGACCCAGAGCTCACTCTTCTGCAGCGCTGCCTCCTGGTCTCACGGTGAGTTACGGAGCAGCGTGGCTGTCTCTCGTTGAGGTGCAGATTGTACTGTCATCAGGGATCATCGGTACCCATCCAAAATACTTTTCTAACATTCAGACAAATGCCAAATAAAAACCAAGGTTCTATTAAAGGTAAAATAAATTCTTAAGAAAAAGTATTTTGTGTTATTTCCCTTCCTTCTTGATAAAGAATTCAATCCAATTCCATTTAAAATGATAACACACGTTCCTGCCGCTCTGCAGTGCACAGAAAATAAATATCCAATGAATAATATAATAGAAAGAGATGAATTAATTAATGACAGTTTTGTTTTTTTAACGATGTCCCAGTAAGGGGGCGCATTACACAGAGCTCATTCAAGCCAAATTTTTAAAGAATTCCACTTGAATCATGTCGTCCAAATGCTCTGACAAATGGAAACAATTTCTGATCTCTCAGGTCGTTTCTGTTGACTGTCAGAGCACAAATAAGGAGCCAATACTGAGCGGGCACCTTGGAAACATACAGTCTCTTCATTGCCCTGACTGGATAATGCCGGAAGTGATGTGAATCTGTGAATTACCAATCAATTATATTGGCTGTGACGATTTAAAGATGTGGCCAGTTACCCTGTTAATACGTCAAACTGTAAAGCTCACACATAACACACATGCTGAAATGCCCCAAAGTGGTTACGTTGGAAAGAAATAATGCACTTAATGACATGTTTATCAAATAAATTCATTTGGGACCTTTAAAAACTGCGCAGGAATATCAGAATGTGCCAGACTGCCAAAATCCAATTGGGAAAGGCATTTTAAAGGTGTTTTTTTTTTTTTTCCCAAAAACCTGTATAAAAACTCCTTTCTACAACAGGGAATCGGCCTCGGTGCATTGAAATGTTGAGATGCTGTTCCTGGTCCTTCTGTGTGGGTCTGTGTGCTCTGGCTCCATGGTTGTTTGGGTTTGGGTTCCCTCAGTGGTCCACATTTGGTGGTGGGCAGGGGCTGGGTTTAGGGGGTCCTTGCGGGCTTCTTTGTAGCTTCCGCAAGGTCTCCACTGCCTGGTGGGGGTCTGCCTGTGCTGGGGTGGGTTGGGTGGGCGGTTATTTATCACTTTCTGCAGCAGTATATATATGTTTTTTTTTTTTTTTTCATAAATTCATAGGAAGGATTCAATAAGTTTTACTTCTTCCTACCCCTTTTCAGACATGTTAAACAGGATATAAGGTGTTATGGATTTATTTACAAGGGGTTTTATATATATGTGTGTGTGTGTGTATATATAGATTCATACAAATTTTTTTGTTTTTTAGGTTTCCATCAAAGTTTTTCCATCAAAATTCAAACTGGTCTTGTAAAAACCTGACCTAATTTTACACGCATTTGTAACCTTGTGCATATTTCTTTAATTTTGATGCCAAAGTAATTAAAGGACAACTTTATTTACAATCAGTTTGTCGTTTTCAAGTGGGAAGATCAAAATAGGCCTAGTTTGTAAAAACTAAGAGTACTGCTTAGAGAATGTGGATTTCAGAGTAGACTAGCTGCCAAGGGCTTACATAAAGTTAAACTGACTTATCCACACGATTTCACATCAGCTTAGAGTCTAGTTTCCTCGTCTTGAGGAGAGGACGCAGGCGTCTTTAACAACAGACCTTACAGTCAGACTTGAAGGTTGAGTCTTAATGTCACCTTCGATCTCGGGTCCAGATGAGACCTGCTCTGGAGGAAGGCAGGTGATAAATTTTGCTTAGGTTAATGTTTCTGCTGACAGTCTCTCTCCTTGTAGCATTTATGGACCTGCAATGAGGAGCATCCTTCTCTCAGACAGCTGCAGTTTTGTCTCTCCAGTCTTTTTCACTCTGATTTATCATCCGATCTCGCAGTGCAGTTTTCCTTAAGCTTTTTTACCAGATGCAGGGTTAACATGAATGTTAATTATCTGCCAGAATAATAAATGTTAATTTTTCCTGTAATTGTTCAGTGTTGCTCCTCAAAATAAGCACTGTATGAAGGCTGATCTAATCTCCACCTCAGTCCTCCTTTTAAACTGACAAATCGGCAGAGATGCCATGTCTTCACAGGTTTCTGTTATTAAGGCAGTGGTTTATCTAGAAACTCCAAAGAGCCCTTTTTGTTTTTCTTTGAATATAGTAGCCACATTTCCACAAGATTACGTCTCCTTGACTGGCTGCCCAAGTTCTCATGCCATTGTTAATGAAGCAAGGTAGCCTAGCAACAGCTGTGTGCATGTGCACTTACATTAAATGAGACTGAAGGAATGATGACAGAAGAAAAAGATGGAGGAGGCAGAGGGAAGCTCACTGAAAGAACAAGGCGTGGGCTGGTAGATACAGGAACTGTGGTCATTACTGAGCATACTACTAAAAAGACCAAGTGAGACCTCAGAGCGTGTCTAATTACTCCAGAGAGAGCGTGCCTCACCTTCCTAACCCAGCTGATGCATTGTTGTGATAAACTGCAGGCTGTTTGGAGATGAGTCTGACCTTCACTTCTGGACAGTGGCGTCCCACTACCTCCAGTCGTTTGCACAGGCTCGTCAGATAAGTGTTGCCCCTGCTGAAGGAAGCGAAGGAACTCAGCCGGCACCTCAGAACCATCTGGACATCTGCTACGATGTCCTGTGTGAGAGTTCTTACTTCCAGGTCAGTAAAACGAGGCAAAGGTCAAGTGTTTTAGCACTTTATTGTTGATCGTGTGAATAAAATTACTGACAAATGCATATTTGGTCATGTACACAGCTGTAAAAAAAAAAAAAAGAGAAAAAGAAAAATCTCCTCAGAAGCCAACATCCAACATCACCCCCATCACATTTGCGCTTTCATCACCATCTCCTCTCGTATCTCCATAACTGTCTAAGTGAGGTCCAGCATTTCTCTCACTTAATTCCCTCAGTGTTTCCTCTGAGCAAGTCTAGTCATTTACTTTTAGACGCTCGATTATAAAGAAAGATCTCCCCCGTGATGTGCTGTGGTTGTTGCCTAAATCGATGCATCTCCTTCATGACAGACGAACCAGCATCCAAGGCTGTCATAAACAATACTCTGAATCTTTTTGGGGTTTTTTTCAGTCTTGATTAATGCGTTATTTTGACTTTCAGAAAAGTTTCTTGACAGCATAGGAGGCTTCCATGTTTGTGTTGCTGCTGGTCTTAATGGTTTCTTTTATTGTTATGTGATGATTATGTGCCAGTGTAGAAAATGCTGGGGTAGTTTGAGGAAAGTGTGAAGGGTAATTATAAAGTTTTCCCTCTGTTGAAGTGATGCTTTTTTTTTTTTAAGTGGTTTCTATAAGAGAGGTTACAGAGGAAGAGTGTAAGTAGTTACTAGTTATTATTAGTTATTAGTTAATGTGATTAGTTACCCATAAAGAGATTTTAGCTGGAAACAAAGCTTCAAGTAGCAGAGTCTAAATGGACCGTCTAATTTTCAGCTCGACAAGGTCCAATTAAAAAAGCCTCAGATAAGCATGTATTTTTCTTTTCTTTTAATGTATTTTCAGCTTTTTTTTTTTTTTTATAAATTATACTCCCTTCGGTTTTTGTGCAAGTTCTACGGGTTTTTAATGAGGAGCCATGCTGTGATCACAAAGTTAGGACTTCTGAAGAGCTACCCAGATATTCCGCGGCAACATTTGGCTCCTGCCATCATAAGACGGCGGTAGTGGCAGCAGTTCTGACTGTAATGACTAATATACGGGGCTCTAGTACAGATCACACATCTCTGAAGCTGCTAAACCCATTTGGTCGTCCTACAAGGATTTAAACCCATGATTGTAACTAAAAGTAGTATTCATTATGATAGTGTGTTAAAAAAAAAAAAGATGAAGCTTGTGTGATTAATATATGTCGAAAGTGCGCAGATATAACCTACGTGTTATTTCGCTTCTCATGGCATAATCTTCTGTCTCTTTCATTTTTTAAATCTGTATTTCTTTGAAGTAGCTGTTGATGTTTTCTTGTTACATGCCTATTGTTTGTTCTGTGGAAAAAAAATGTGCTCATCAGGGAACATGCAATGAAATAATGAGGAAACGACCACCAGCACCGGCAGCCAGTGTAGGAGGCATTGGCACCAGAGAGCCTCCTGAATTTTTAAATACATTCTAATTACGCTCCCCGTCTCGGGACTCTGTATTGCTATAATTGTCATTCCGTCTCTCTTTTTACTCGTCATTACTCATTTAACGTCTGCTGCGTGTTATTAGTGCATGGCCTCAGATTTGTTCGTTGCGTCTCTCTCTCTCTCTCTCTCACTTGCACAAGATTTTCCCATTTTTCTTTAGAAGGATTATGTAAATTTAAAATAAAGGGGAAAGAAAAAAAAAAAACCACACTCATTTGCTGCTCCACTTATTCTGATCAACAGAAATTCCAGTTGGATCGGGTTCACTTGCAGGAGGTGAAGCGATCTAGTTATGAACATACCAAGAAGTGTGCCGACCAGCTCCTCCTGCTGGGTCAGGTAGGAACTACACTGCTTACACAGTTGCAGTAGGTTTCTTTGGGGAGATGACAGTTTGCTTCCACTTCATTTGGCTCTGACATTTAAAGTTCCTGCTCAAATGTTTTAGATTGTTGATATATTGCTTGGATTAGAAATTCATTAAATATGTGCCTTGCTGCAACATAATTGTCTCTCACAGACTGATGGATGAGAAGTAGATGTTTTTGACGCATAGTCTCACACTGTGCATGCATGCATGTTGCCGTAATAATAAATAGATAACGTCAGTCCTAAGCAGAATGAGTGCTGCTGTCCTCGCAGCACCTCGGTCTCCGTGCCGCTGCTCTCACACTAATCACAGGCTGCAATCAGCAGACTGTGAGCTGGAAGTGCAGTCATCCAACACTCAGACAGACAGAAGTCAGCCTGTGCTGACCCCAGCATGAGATTGAAGCTTCTTCTACACCAGATGAAAAGCAAGATAATGACCAGAAGTTCCCCTCACATTTCTGTTCACTCACCGTGGTTATCTGCCAGAGGTGTTAATGCCTTGTTTCTCTCCGCTAACACAGCCATTACACTCTCTTCACATTGTTGTGGCTCTCAGACGGACAGGGCAGTGCAATTACTGCTGGAGACGAGCGCAGACAACTCCAGCTACTACTGTGATTCACTCAAGGCTTGCCTCGTGACGACCATCACCTCCTCAGGCCCCTCACAGTCTACTATCAAACTTGTGGCCACCAACATGATTGCTAATGGCAAGCTCGCAGGTAGTGCTATTGTTAATCTAATACACTTTAACAACCCCTCTCTTTCAATAAGCACTTCTAACTAGTAGATTAAAGAAGAAAGCTTTGGATAATCCAAATGATGCATGCGGCATAAGCATGGGAGCCACGAGCAGTGTATGACTAAGTTGTCTGGGAATGTGGGCAGAACTTCTCTGATCCACTCACATGTCTAATTTGTCCACTTTGGCTGTATTTCAGAGGGAGTTCAATTGTTGTGTTTGATTGACAAGGCAGCGGATGCCTGCCGCTACCTGCAGACGTACGGGGAGTGGAACCGAGCCGCATGGCTTGCTAAGGTAACTCGGCATGACGGCGTTCATCAGCAGCGAACATCAGATACTGCGGAGTGTTTAGATAGTGTGTGTGGTGGGCGGCTGGGTGTTAGGATTACTGGAATTCTTAGAAATGAAATACTGATATTAATATTTTACCAGTTTTAGTATTCCTGGCAGGTGTAACAGCCCAAATGCACCCAGGGAGACACACAGATATCCCATGTGCAAAGCTTCCTGGCCCGATGCGGCCGTGTTCTTACTGCATAGCGTGTTTTGAAATATGCCGATTCCCAACTAAAACACAACAGTGTCAGTCTCACGCGCTGCTGTCGGGGCTTCCAGGTGCGGCTGAACCCGGCAGAGAGCTCAGACGTGCTGAAGCGCTGGGCAGAACAGCTGTGCTCCCCTCAGGTCAACCAGAAATCCAAAGCCATCCTGGTGCTGCTTTCCCTGGGCTGCTTTTACAAAGTAGGCGAGATGCTCCACAGGTAAGAAGCAGCGGGATGCTGACGCTGATATAAAACCCCTCCGAGTTTCTTACAGTTCTCCTATTCATTGATTTCTGCTTCCCTCTTTGTAAGGTTAATGTCAAAATCCAAAGACGTTTAAGTTAAATTTATGCAGAAACATAAATTCTTAAAGCTGTCAAGGCACCTTGTCAGCCGACTGCTGAATTTAGACTCTGAAATCTATTATTCCCTTGATATTTGTGGATATTAAAGAAAAAAAAAAAAAGACTTCATTCTCTAATTTAATATTCCCTTTTATTAGACTGTCAAAATGTATTTTATGAGATGTATTCACCCTGAGACTTAAATGCCAAAGTGTCTCTCAGTTTCTTCCTCTGCACGTGAAAAAGACGTATAGCGTCACCACTTTCCATTTCGGGGTGTAACAGAAAACACATGATTCTCATCAGCTTCTCAAATGAGGTAAAAGCAACCTTGAGTGCGGTGTTCTGCATCATGCGTTGTATTTACATCATTTAGGAGCTGATGAAGTTAAAATGATTTTTTTTTAGATCCTACAGTAAAACCGTGCAGTTGAGAGCAGGTTCACTTCTTTTCACGTGACTGTACTGAACGATGGCAGCATCTGGGGTGGACTGATCACTGCCCCTTACCTCAGTATTAATGCACTGCGGGTGTATCGGTACTCCTTCTTGACACCTCTGAAGTGCTCCTGGCAGACAAAAGCCCTCTGAGGGCTTCAGACGTTCATCAGGGTGTCAGGGTTGATGTATATGCTTTCGGATCGCAGATGCAGAAGCTGGGATGATGTTCTAACCTTTTCCTGCCTGTGTCTTTCTTTTTGTCTGCCTCTCTCTCCATCTCCTGGACAGTATGAGGCACTTTGATCGCGCCGCCCTCTTTATTGAGGCCTGTTTGAAGTATGGCGTTTTGGAGGCCGACGACTCTTCCAATATCCTTTTTCGAAAAGTCATTAATATGGTCTGAGGGTCACTTAAAGCCAGAGTTGGCTCCACTTCTGAGTCTATCCGTTTTCTGTTACAGACAGAAATCTGATAACTGAGAGTTTCCTGGATGAAGGTCACTTTTACAAGTCGCAGTCTCAGAGCTCAGGCAAGAGCATATATTAAATGGTGTTTGAGATTATCCACGGCCCCCAACAAGATGAGAATTGCCTACATTAGTCCTAACAAATGAAGTTCTCAAAGGCTCAAATCGAAGCATCTGGACTTCCTTCTCGTTTGTTCCTGCCCAGTTGCCCCGTTTTAAACCTTTGAGTTGCCACAACCTGAGAGTTTACACCAGCGTAGTCCTGTTATTAGATGGAAATTATTTACATTTACTAACGTCTTTTGGAAAAAGTTTAATGTCATCTTCATCATTTCAATCTCATGCCACACTCAGCAGTGAATCTCAGCTCAGTCTCAGCTGAGGACCATATAAGACAATGAAGGTAATACTGCTTTTTTATTCTTGGTGTTTGCAGAGACACCCGAGACTGTAATTACTTAATTACAGACGCGGGTGTCTGCAGAAATTAATCTTCATCAACAAATCAGTCACGCAGTGTGAGAGAGGCTGCGTGCATTTGCATCTTACCCAAAACCAGAGTCCTCAGTACCGCAGCACATTATGTTCTTCAAATATTGTGACAAAAATAGAAAAAAGTTAACTTTCCAGAAGGTTTCATGTAGCTCTGAACTGTTGAGTTCTCCTTGACAGACATTTGCACATAAACTTATCGAGGCTGCATTTCTGGACTATGCTCGGCTGCTGCGCTCGCTGGGTTTGAGAGAGGGCGCTGCTCTGTGGGCGTCGCGAGCCGGCAGCGCCGGCGAGCAGCTGATGGAGGAGCTTTTTCAAGGAGAGGGAAGTGCACTAGAAGCCATCCTGGAGGTTAAAGAAGCAGAGCTGGGAGAGAAGAGCACCGAGTGATGTCCAGTATGAAAGGAAAGGATGAGCTGCTCTTCTCCGAGTATCGGGGGTCAGTGACGCAGCAGTTAACCATCATAACTGAACTCTTCGGCAGCATCCTGGAGATTTATGATCACTGCCTCCACATCAAGAGAAGAGAGCACGTTTGAGCGGTTAACTTGCTGGTGATGTTGTCGTCGGCTGTAATAAGGTTGATGTGTTGTAATCGGTGCGTGTTCGTGATTACGTGGTCATGCATGAAACACCCACAAAAGAAACAGTTGATTCTTCAGTTTCATTGTTACCAGTTGGATATCGGTTTGCAGTGCTTTATGAATCCAAACCCTTAGATTGGTCTGTTTTAAATGGTTACTTGTTGAGCACAATCCTGCGTACCTGGTTTTGTGACTGTATGAAATGTGGCACTAAGAATTTAGGCTCCAAAAGTAATCTCCCTTGTTCATTTAGAAATGCCATTATAAAAGGACACCACTGGTGAGCGCATGCTTGAATTTCAAGATGTGACTTTTTGCCCCAGAGAAGACTGCTGCTTGAGTAAAACGTACTCTAGTGTCCATCTCACAGAGACACGCCAGTCTGTCCCAGACCGCCGGTCCTCAGCGGGTAGCTCCGACTGACTACAAACATCTGCGTCTCCGGCGGTAACTGTTAAACATGCAGCCACTTAACAGACACAGAGCTGAACACATGCCATCAACCTCAATCCATTCCAGTTATCAAAAGGTGATTTTTAATTTGTCACGTTTATGAAGATTTACTTTACTGTGTACTTTGCGTGTAGTTGTGTGTTTAAAAAAAAAAAAAAAAGTGGTGCTCTTTGCAATCCTCGTTCTTTCAGTTTTATATGGTAAACGTATCCTGATCATCCAAATCATCTGTGTGACTATTCAGAGACGTCAGCGATTGTGTGTTTAGCTGCTTTGTCATGCGTTAGGTCGTCCTGAAGGAGAACAAATCCAACCGGGACTTAAGTTCAGTGCTGTTTCCCATCTCTGTTACCGCTAACAAGCCCTGATAGTGTCACTATGGCAACCCAGGCCTATTTTAAGGGGCTTCATGTTGTTCCTATATGTACCCTTTGCACATAACCCTGGTGAAAGAGACTGCGAAGAGTCACACAACCCAGCAGATGATTAGCTGTGGTCAACCTGATGCGTGTTGTGCACCGCCCTGCCTCCTAATGATTAGCCTCCAGTTTAATTAACGCACACTCCTGATCTTTAGTCAATGCGACACAATTCTGCTGTTTAAAGTCCAGTTATGCAGACACCTTTAACTGTTTTCAAAGAATGCAAATCTCCTTTTTTCTTCCATCGTTCTTTGTTTACACTGTGATCCTAAAGCTTCAAGCTTGGTTAAAAACAGAAAGAAGATATATGTATATATGGCTGGCAATAAATTCAAATAGTAAGTGTGTTTTGAGTGGGTTATTTCCAGTCTTAACATCTTGACACAAGAGGGCGCTTTTGTTTCTCAAAGCAGGCAAAGGCTCTTTCCTGCTTGGCTGTTTAATGGCAAGCCCTTTTGTGAAAGATGTTTTATTAAGTGTTCTTTTTTTAATGATCCCATTTTAATTTCTACCCAGGTAGACTGAGTGTTCATTCATTTATCAAACTGTCTCGAAAGTGAATTGGTCCCTGCATGGGCCACTTCCGCAATTAATTACTTCTTTTCTGCTCAGGAGGAGGGCCAACAGCTGGCCTCAGCTCGCGGCCCAGGTCTAACCGTTTTCACTCCTTTCATCGCCTGGGATTTATTCATTCACGTGTATTCTGTTTCTTCCCTCTCTCAGCCACAAAGAGGAGGAAAACGCTACGGAGCACACAGGCCTCACAAATGACTTGCTTGTGTTCCTTTAATGGCCCGATGAATGAGAGCTGGAGGGCTGTTAGGGCCAGGTCATCAGTATGCAGGGCCTCAAGACGGCTCTGCAGCCCTGCGCCTCTGCTACCACCCAGATAGCTCTGTTAGCCCCCATCCAGCTTCCCTCATTTGTATCGTCTTTTCCAGGCCACCACCACCAAAAGAAAAACTGGCAGAATGGCACCCATATTGCACCACCTCCACTAATTTCCTGGAAGGCTTGCTTCCATCTGCCGCTTGGCTTTCACCTCTCCATGCCTGCCTCCTTCTGAAATAAGATGCAAAGCAGTGTCAGAAACACAAGATTAAGTGTGTTAGGAGCCAGAGCCGTGAGGAGCATTTATGTTCTTTCAATGGGTGGAAATCACCGGCCTTCACTAATTCACACACGGGGGGGGTAACAACCGGCTCCAAATCAATCCTGTACGGTAGTCTTGGTGTGGGGCTTTATAAGTGGGCGCTGAACTTGTGTGCAGCAAGCGGGGGCAAAGCCAGCCCTGCATGCTCTGTGTGGTACAGACTCGTGAAGTGCAGCAGGTCGCCCGGTTCCCATGAGCGCGTTCTGCTCCGCTGCTGATGGATAGCTGTGTCCAGGCTGGACAAGTCCCAGCCTGCTCACACAACCTACCGACAAAAATCCACTCTCTTCCTTATTTTTGTGAGATACTTTACGGTTTGTTTCTCCGCCTTCTCGCTCGGGGTCAGCAGTCGGTTCATCACTCAGTTTTTCTGAAATGATCTCACCTTCCCATGTTTTACCAGCGCCCTCCCCAGACATGTGAAGCATTCGTTTTTTGCAGCTTATTCACCAGGCAGCTCCAGCGGTCATTTGGGAGCGACTGACGGGCCACCGTGTTGTATTCAGAAGTCTTTTTTACGTGTTAAAATGATACAGTAACATTCTTCTCACATGTTAATGGCCACTGACTTTTCTCTGCAGTTTACAGGTTGTTGTTTTTTTTTAAGTCCCAGTCTGAAACCGGAGCCACACTCCTACATCACTACTCCTCACCAGGTCTGCAGGTACCCAGACGCCTTATTTCCTCTGATTGGGTAAATGGGATCTGCCCCCCCCCCCCCCCCATCCTCTCCTATTGGTTAGCTCACCTTGATGTTTACAGACTCTGCTTGGCTGCTGAGAGATGCCGGGGCCCATGCGGGGTGAGACTCCACTGACTCCAGGTGATGTTCAGTCCCCAGCTTTATCTGATCCCATTTAGATGACTGTCACAGTGTTCAGCAGACCTTGGCCTTACTCAACCACAACACCACACTTTTCCCTTTTAAGAAAGACGTGAGAGCGCCAGAATACAGTGGGGGACTAAGGGGCAACTCAGGACCCGCATAGAGGAACGTCAGGATCTCTGGAACATTAACAGGCGTGATAAACTCCTGCTAATGACTTGTAGATGGTCTAATCTTTTAAACAATAACTGCTGGTAACTCTGAAACAAGTCTTTTGTGGCTCCCACATGTGAAAACGTACGGTCAGGTCAGTTATTAGGAAAGATTTAGGAAAGAGAAATCAATAATCGCATGATCTGTAACGGTGATCACAGGCTTCCAGCTCCTGCAGACACTAATGTAAATGACAAAAGATTGTGACTCTGACGGCACGTGGAATGTTCAGGCTTCTTTACACTGACACACCTGTAGCGGTGGAGAAATCTCCAGGAAGTGTTTAGTGTCACAGGAAATCCTCGCCGCTATGTCAACAGGTCAAACAGGCACAGTTGAAAGATCTTTTGTTGACAAATCTGAAACCGCATCCATTCTCTCTGTGAATGTTTATGTTCTATGATTAAATGACAAATAGATACTGTGTGAGGATCCTTTCAAAGGAGAATGAGCAGCTGAACAATGAGGTGATGAGAGATGGAAAAAAGAGGAGGCTTAAAGATACATGCAACAAAACATTAGATATACGAGCGATGAGACGGCATAAAGCCAGGCCCATTATGTGTACTTATGTAAGAGCCAAGGGGATCTGTTTGACCCCAAGATGTGTGCGTATGTATTTTTAACGTGTTTCGTTGGTGAGCCATGAGGTAACAGAGATGCCACAGATGCCCCTGCTACAGTGGGGCCCTCCCCGGGCTAATTGCCATCGCTTTTTGAGAGATTAGAGCAGGAGGAAGGCAGGGATGATTAAGAAGGAAATGGTCTTTTATGAGCCGCTGTACTCGAAGCCAGCCGGGCCCAGGGCTGCAGAGACGGGAGGTGTTCCCTTTCAACAGCAGACGCTGGGAGCCAGGAGAGAATGTAAAGGATACCTGTGCTGCAGCTGACCCATTTCCTGTATTCTGGGTTGTGCATACGTGCATGCATGTGAGATTATCTGAGGCTGAGTGTGTTCCTGTGCGTCCACGGAGACGTGCATGAATGTACAGAGTGATCCCCGTTTAGCTGCTTTGGCCTCTTTCCCTCTCTTTCCCTCTCTTTCCTGTGAGTGCCGAGGGACCGTGCTGCTGTGTTTGGGTCTCTCGTGGAGGGGCATGTTTTTATTTCAGCTCAAGCGGACTGTACTAGTTTCCTCTCTGTGCAGTCAGACCAGACACACTGGGGGGGGGGGGGGGGGGGGGCGTTGGGTTGGTGGTCTGTTTTGCTGCGGCCCGTGCAGGCCGTCTCTCCCGGGGAAAAGCACGTGCTCCGCTGCCTGAAGAGAACATCGCTGAGACTCGGTCTTTCTCGAGTGATTTGAAAAGGAAAACATCTTCTGTGTTGTAAAGTTTTATTCCCGCTCCAATTCAGCCTCCTTTATGTGCCATTTACACTTTTAAAATATTCTGCATTGGAAGTTGAAATAGGGTTTCTCAAAACGCAACAGTGAAAGTGTTCTGTTTGCAAAAGATTAAAAAGGCCAAGTATGTCTCGTTCGAGTAGTTCATGTTTGATAACAGTTCATGTACCTCAGTATCGGCAGCAGGACAGATGCAGTTGTCGTCATTCCACTAGGGGGCAGCAGAGGCCTGGTGGTGCGGCCTGAGAAAATCCAGCTGAATGAAAAACACTTTCTCCAGACCATTTTCAGATGTGCTGTATATAAGATTACAAATATGCCAAACGTACTTTCAATAGAAGTAATTAGAGATGTAAAAAATGCATCTGAATACTCAGGAATTCCATCAGCTGTCAAGAGGCAACAGCTTGTTCCACATCTTCCTCATTATTTAAATGCTGCTTCATTCACGTCATTAATGCAGTTACTTGGGTCATGTCCATATGTCACCTGGGACACTAAGCCTGCAGAAAACGAGTCACAGTCGACGGCGTGTTTCCTGCTGACTGGGTTGTGTGTCAGGAGGTCGTGGAGCAACAGAGCGCCAACCACAAGCTGCGGGTCCATTTCATAACAGTTCTTTGTGTTTGTTTGTGACGGCGCCACGTTCCCCTCCTATCACCCAGACAATCTTACGCTCGCACTGCAGCGTGTTGCCTAATCTGGGAATCACTGCGGCGGTTATTCCACACAACAGACCCAGTGCAGGGAAAACTTGGAACTCACCTTCAGCCGAGTCTCAGGCGTGATGTCTGTGAGGGGACTTTGAGTGTTTTTTTTTTTTGTTTTTGTTCTTTTTCATGCAACACAGCTGGAAGACTTGCTGGCATTCTGGAAATGTATGACGTCAGACTAGACTGAAGCATAAAAGACGGGGAGAAGAAAGCGCGGCAAGGAGGGAAGGACTGAGAGGTTAAAGTGATTGGGGTGGGGTGGGTGGGGGGAGGGGCAGGCCGCTGACAGTGTTTTGTAGGAGTTATGTAGATGTAATCCCCTCTGATGGGCCGGTCAAGCTGCAGGCTGAATCCTGAAGCAGCAGTCAGCTGTGAGCGTGCACACACAGGAACACATTACTCACACGAAAATGTCCAGCTAACGTTTTGTGTGACTATTTCGGAGCTCTGTCCACATGTGTGCGCACTGAACCCCCTTCTTGCAAACTGGAAGGGCCCATGAAAGGGGAAACAAAGGGTAGATTTTCCTTTTTCTTTAAGCGGCGAGGGCTGGAAAGAGAGATGGATCTTCTCCAAATGCCACCATGGGCGCACTAATGCCTGCTTTGTTCACCACAGTAATTCTATTATGGAAATGTAGGATGAATCCCAGCTTTCTTCCCATTCTTGCACCATCCCAGTCTTTCCTCACACTCGCACTGCAGAGCTTCCAGCACACAACAGCAGTGAAGTGGCCCCTAAAAGATTACAGGAAAAGTCCGACTGCGCATCTTTATGAATGTCTCAAGCACTTCCAATTCATCAGGTTTGCTGTGAGAAGCGCTAATGGCAGCCCTCTTGAGATCTTTGGTCAGTATGTCCACACGTTCAGAGGTTAATGCGCATCGAAGGCTCCCTTACAGCATCTAGAAGAGTCTGAGTGAGTTTTGCAGTGCAGTACCTCCGTGTTGTGGCTCATCAGCTTTCGTAATTCCAAGTTTGGTGGTTTTCGGGGAACAGGAAATAGAAGATCCAGAACCTCTTATGAGAGCCTTTGCCTAATCAGTAGGTCCTTGTTTGACAGTCAATGACGTATGGAAGAATGACACAATGATGTTCTTCCTGATTAAGAGGAAGGACAATGACATGAGAGATTTGAGAAGAGTCGGAAACCATCCGTGGCACTACTCTGGCCATTGTACCGTCCTCTGGGACTTGTTCTGCCTGCAGTCCCTGCTGCGGAGCGTGTGGGAGGCTGCCAGACCAGACCCTTAGGCCATACAATGACTCGGTACACATCCAGTAATCTTCCCTCCTCTGGGAATGGCCTTTTTCCTCATCTGGGCACCACTTCACTGTTATACCCTTGGGTATAACAGTGAAGTGGTGCCCCTTGGGAGCCCCTAATCCCCTCAGCCTGGGAACAACTCCAACTTGCAGTTCCTTAAAATGTCTCAGTTTGTGCATTATTAGACGCCATGAATCACACTTGAACATATGTAGGGAAAACATGGCAACTGGCTAACATGGCAGTGATAAATCTGAAATAATGAAATGGGGCTCTAAGTGGAACCAGGAGGGCTCCTCTGACCCACAATCACAG
This sequence comes from Xenentodon cancila, assembly GCA_014839995.1. Taxonomy (NCBI): domain Eukaryota; kingdom Metazoa; phylum Chordata; class Actinopteri; order Beloniformes; family Belonidae; genus Xenentodon; species Xenentodon cancila. Next base: position 20,672,334 of record CM026208.1, on the reverse strand, counting down.
AAACCTGATAGGCCTGCAGAGCTGCTGGAGGCAGGTCTACTCATAAAGCCTGGTCCCCAACCTTAGAACAACATGGGGCTCGTTGGTGCTCAGGGGGACCTGCACATTACTGGCTTTCAGAGCATTATCGTAGGACAGTATGTTGGACAAGGTGTTACTTAAAGTAAAACATATAATGCAAGTCCAGTTGGCAGTGCATTAGCTTTGTTTTTTAACCCTCAGCCTTTCACGAAGAGTTATGATCCTGTAGTGGGTGTAAGTGACGGCAAGTCAAGGTGGAGCCCACAAACGGGGGGCTGTTTAGCTTTGAACTCCTCATAACTTACTATTCCAGACAGGATGAATAAATTACTTAACCACGACAAATGTCCTGTTGTCGTCATGCTAAAAAACCTCATTCTCGTGCCTCTTCGCATGGTAATGCGAAGCAAAGCTAGATGATGAGCTGTAATTTCCTGCATGTGTTGCAGCTTTTGAGCGCGCTCTGAGGCCACAGCGTGAGAGGCCTCGGCGCTCTGCAGCCACGGCGGAGGACGGCTCGCTTTGACTGATAGCTGCGCTTTCATTGTAAAGGCAATATAAATTCCTGGCTGCTAAAATCAAATGTTTGGATTAATTGGTGTTTGTATGCGTCAGAGAGCAGGGATAGAGTGGAGCATGACTGACCTCGTCACAGAGAGGCCAGCTAATAAAGCAGGCAGTTTGGAGGGGGGAGGGGGACGGGGAGGAGGGGTCAAAAGAATGCATCTCGTCTTTCACCCCCCTCTTCGCTGCTGGTCCGCGGGTTGTCATCGAGGGTGAATTAGTTTTATGCCGAGGCGAATGCAACCAATAAAAGCTCCATCCAATGGTCAGACTCGTCCACCCCCCCCCGCTCCCCAAACCCCCCGCCTGTGAGTGGAAATTGCATTGGCCATGGTTTAGCAGACGCATGCAACTCGGGTTTCAATCCTTTTGAAGTTTTCATCGTCAATAAATTGCCAGATCAAGCAGATTAGTTAAGTGTATTTTGGCTTCTTTTCACAGCTGGATGACCTTTATACGTGTGTGTATGTGTGCAAAGAAGATGATGTGGTTGTTTTTGCAGACTTCACTTTTCTTTTTTTTTTTTTCCAGATTAGGTCACTGACCTCTATGTGTTCAGCAAAAACTATTGAGCGGCTGAAATGCTGTCAGTTTAAACTGCTGGTAATGTCGTGCTTAGGGCCTTCGTCTTTTAAGCTTCAAGGAGAGCCTTTCAGAGGCTTTCAGTTGAAAGATATTTGATCATGAAATGCAATCATCCCAGCGTTTGTCACAGCTGCTTTGAAAGATGTAGCTGTCATCAGATGAGAGCGCTTCAAAGCTACTGTGAAGGGCTGCAGATGCCACACCAAACGTGATCAGCGCATCGCGATGACACAGCCGCTCTCGCACTCTTTGACTGACGCGTTCACAGAGGAACAGCCCGGTCTCCAGCTTTATTCAAACCAGAATCGGAGCTCAGTCCCTCGGCCTGGACTCCTTTTTCCCAAACCTTTTCTCTGGAGGAGTGGTTGAAGGGGGAGGCGTTTGGGCCGATAACCCCTCTCCATCACTATGACGCGGGAAACGGAGGGGTCTTAAAGCGAGGACTCGTAACCGGGTTCCACCCAACACAGCGGTCACCCAAAACTAGCAGTCTGAGGAGGGAGGTGTGATAAAGAGTTGGAGTGAATGATGGAGCTCAGTTATCTGCTTGACCATATGTTTAACAGATACTTTCTTTCTCTTGCAATCATTCACCCTGTCTCGCGGTATCAGTTTTACTGTGGCGCCAACTTGTTATCAGGACTTTGATGGAGCCCTACAGATTTGTGTACATGTGGGTTATCATAAATGTGCATTACTACATACCTATTGTATGACTCCGCTGAGCTGCATAGATAAGGTTAGGGTAAAGCATGACGTATCTACAATTTATTTAGGCTTTGTTGTTTCAGCGTTAGGAGGGAATTAGGGTCATAAAATACATGCAGCTACTCCTATACATCCAAATGTATTTGGAGCACAAATGAGATAAAGGCAAGCTTCAGTGAAGAACGCCATCTGTCTCCTTTTTTTACATCACAATACCTCAGAGAGGAACATAAAGAGAGAGACTGACAGAAGTGTGAGTCTTCAGGAATCCAGGGAGTGACTTCACAACAAATTTCACGAGGAGGAATGAGGGAATACCTTAATGCGAAACAGCCATGAGGGGGCCGGTGTAGGCAGCTGGACTGCAGCAGCACAGCGCCAGCGGCGCAGAGAGGGACGGCGCTGCGTGCTGCGACTGCTCCCGCCGGGACCACAACTGCAAATTGGCTTGTGCAACTGTGTGCTTTTACATTTGAGACTGAAATCGTGCGGTTCACTCTACAGCGTCGCCTCTGCCGTGCCCGGCCTCTATCTGTATGTTGGCTCATGGTAACCACTCACTCCGAGCCCTAGCAACGCTCTGTGTTGGTGAACTGGTTTATGGCAACCACAAAGCCCCGATGTAAGTGTACGACTCTGAACGCAGTTCAAGGTGAGTCAAGTCACCGTGTTGCAGTTCGGAGCAAGTCGATGCAGACTTTCTGAAAAAAGGGATTTAACTCTGATTACGATTGTTGCCAACAAAACATCTGTTTTTACATGTCTCACTGTCTGCTTGTATTTAAGCTTTTCTGCAACAAAAGATTAATGGATTTTAAAAATTGTGTTTAAAACAAAGGTTGCTGTCAAATTTCCCTACGTACTTCAAAGATAACCCTTTCCCAAAATAAATGGAGACTTATTTTTGTCCAGTTGAAGGAAAAATACAGCTTTTGAGAGAAAAAAAACAAAAGAAAGAAAAAAAAAATCTGTTCCATTTTGAAAATCAGCTCTCAAAAATGCATGTCTAATCTGTTTCCATGTAAATTTTGACAAATGGACACAGACGTGAGGGTTTAGGATCTATGCTCTGCACAGCTGGTTGGGCTTGTTTGCAGATGAAGCATGCACGCTGCGCTCCTCGCCTCCTCGCCTCCTCTTCTGTCCATGTGGCTGATGGCTGAACTGTCAGGAGAGGGAATGGGTGAAGCGCCTTTCTATTCTCCGTCTCGCTTGTCGTTCATCGTGTGTGTCTTATTGCAAATATGCCGGCTATTAAGGAATAATTAAGAACTGGCAGGGGAGCTGTAATGGTCCCTCTTGCTCCTGGCCATCGGTTTTCAGAGTCAGATAAAGAAAAGATAAGAAAGGAAACCAGTCAGACGAAGCAGCTGCAGACTTGACCGCTTCTTCTGGACTCAAACCAGCCGGCTTCTTCTATATGGACACTACTGTTGCTTTTTCTGCTGTTCGTGCCATTTAAATCCTCCCTCGTGTCCAAGCTGCAAAGACGTACAAAGATTGATGTGTGCTTTCTACCCATTTACCAACCCCCCCATCCTCCCTTCAAAATGTTTTGGTAGAGGTAAACTTGTCAGTGTGTGTGTTTTTGAAACCCACACCAGTGTGAAAAGACTGAAGGATGTGAAGGACTGGATAAATATTTAATAATCTGAAGCCAGGCCACACCAAAAGAGTGGGGAAAGATCACTCTGACACGGAAAACGCACGCAAAATCCAAATAAAGGGAAATTTGTTTTATTAACTTCATGGTTTTTTTTTCTTTCCTCCATGTGTGTCTTTTGTGCGGATTCGTCTGTTGTCTGCTTCAAAGCCTCGGCATCTGACGCCTGGAGAACAAAGGGGTCTTTGCACGACGTCGTCGTGGAGCTGGGTTTGCTGCCCAGCTTTTGTGCTTTCACAGAAATTAAAATTTCATTTTGAAGCTCTCTGTGGTGTATATTTTCTGTCTGGGTTTGAACTTCTGTTGGGGTTTGGAGCACCTCTTTGGCTCCGGTTTGGTTTCTCCTGGATCACTTCCTCACGACATGGACCGGCGATGCTCTTACGTGGAACACACACCCACCTTTACTCTTTCAAGAGAGCGTTTGTTATAATTCACACACTTTCCAAGATGAAGCCCTGAACTTCTCCTGTGGAGCTTTTTACAGTCGCTCATTTCGCTGCCTTTCATCCCTTGTTTCTCTAAATTCCGTGTGAATAGCTGAACCATGACCAGGACTTCAGTTACGAATGTTTCTCGCTGCGATATCATTTCCAAACACGTTTCAGCAAAAGTGTGTTACCACATGTGTGTATGTAGGATGCTTGTGTTCATACACGGAGGCTCCCAAGGTCTCCTTCATGTCTGTGTGTCTGCTGCAGCCTGTCTGTCATAGGTTGAAAAATGGGGGTCACCACATGCTTTTAATCAGTCAATCTCCAACTTTGCCAGATGACTGTAGATTATTCCTCTCTTCCTGCCCCGGCCCCCCCACCCCCTCATATTAAAAACAGTTTATCTCACTGCTGGCTGCAGGGGACATGCCTCACGGGACATACCTCCACACTGTGGAAGAGATCTTCATGTACAACCAGGGCTGAAAGTAGATTGAATTTATTGCTGTAACTAAAATATCCCAGCGTCTTTGGTTTGGTTTAATGTGGTATCTTGCATGCTCTAGATGCTGCGGGTTTGTTATCGGGAGTTTAAGATGCTTACTCAGTCTGTCAGCTGTTCTTGTTACTGATGTTATGACTCAAACAAGTGCTGTTACAGTTTTAGAGCAAGTCATATTTTTTTTTATCATGAGTGAGAGTGAATGTCCAGTTAGTAAACCTTCTAGGAGGGATGATGTTATTTTAATTCAAAAATCATTAAAAAAAAGGGGGAAAAAAGATGGGAGTCCTTCTGCAAGTGTTGACTGAAATCATGGCTCACTGAGGAGGAATATTTGCTTTTGCCTCTCGGGTACAGCTGCAGAGTACAGCTACAGCCCGACAGGAACGGACCCAGAAAACACCAAATGTTAATTGAACACGTGCAGACATTCGTCTGAGCAATGAAGCAGATCTGCAAGGTGTCTAATAAGGTGTTTAATAAAGTGGCAGGAGTCCCATTCACCCTAATGCACCGGCATGAAACATCAGGAGGATTTTGAAATTCTAGTTTAAAAAAGTGAAAAAGTTATACGTTCTTGCTTTGAAGAGTTGGAACTAAAAATCAAGACACAATAGGGACAGTCAATTGTTGCGGTTTCATCACCTTTAGTTTGGCGAAAAAACTTAAATATCGACAAAGAAAACTTGTAATGGAAACAGCTATAATTAAAAAAAAAAACCAACAACTCCCACATATTGCAATATTGCAGGTGATTCAATTTTGATAGTCATCAAAATCTAGTTCCCAGCTCTTTTTGGCCTCGTTAATAGGAAGTAGTTGTGCTGTAGTTTCTGTTGTTTTGAAGAGAAGTCTGGGAAGTTATGGAGAGTTGTGAGATGTAGGTTTATTCAAAAAAACACAGTTTAATGGAAACGCAACTCAGGTAAAACTTAAAATGACTTGAGAGGAGATAAAAGGTAGACAACCTGGTGTGTAATAAGACATGACAGCAGCAGATGTTTAGTGGCTGAAAGTGCTGCTGGACGTTTTTGGATGTGGCTCTTGGAGAGCAGCTGGAACATGATTCCAGGTTGTTCCCAGTACCTTCTCCCCTGTGACGCGTCGTACTTTAACCGATCACAGAAGATGCCCTTCAGATCAATGTGGCAGCGACAACGTAACAATGCACTGCTGAAGATTCACAAAGGGTTATGTATTTATTTTCTTCTTACAGAGGTAACGCGGTCCTTATTTAAAAATAAACTATATAAAAATAGTAAGTATAGTGTATGCTGGTAGGAGAAATTGATCATTTTTTCAGCTGCCATGACTCGGATTATAAAGAAATATAGAGCACTACTCTAATTCACCAACCCAAATTATAAAATAACAACTCTTGATTTAATTTTTTTTTGAACATTCAGGAAATGACTAAAACATGGATTTTTCTTTTCCTTTCCTTTTCTCATCAGAATTAAGTCTTGCATTTCTTTTTTTTCACTCAAAAAGCAGACTACTGTTGTGTCTTTTCTGGGTTATGGTTATTTCATTTATGTGCATATTTCTCTGCATGTACTGGGTTTGATCTGCCGTGGATCTCTGAAGTTTATAACAAAACTTAGAACTCCGTCTCACCTCTGGAGATGCCTGATTGGGGTGGATGATCTGCTTTGTCTCACCAAATTACCACAGAGTTAACTCAAACCTATTCTTGGTGTTCTCCCATCCTTCCTACAGACCTAAATTATCCACACACACACACACACACACACACACACACACACACACACACACACACACACACACACACACACACACACACAACAAAAAGCCTGAACTGAGACAAGGGAGGAAAAGGCATTTAAACCTTCTGCTCCTTACACATGAAATCGACCCCAAACACTTTTGAATCGCAGGGATGTGGCGTCGCTTCATGAATTTAAACATATTTAACATATTTTAGCTGCAGCAACGTCTGACAGCAAGCTTTGTTTGTTTTGTTTAATTGCGAGCTTTTGCGCTCTTGAAGAACTAGTACCAAAAGTACAGCATGCTGCCTTAAATATCCATTATTTCATGCTGTTGGTGCATATGCAAAGAAGGCAGTGAAATAGGTAGAGCCCCCCCCCCCCCCCCCCCCCCCAACTGGGAAGGGTTCATCGCAGGGCCACATACAGACAAACATGCTCACACTCACCCTTGGACTGTCCCTGGATAAAACCCACACAAGCATGAGGAGCACATGCACTCGACTGCTGCTGGGCCTGAGAGTCGACCCGGTAACCTTCTTGCTGTTAGGGACACTGCTAACCACTAAACTGCCATGCTGCCCAGTATGAGGTCATAACTCAATTATTTTGTACTACGCATCTTCTGTATGACTCCAAGTACATCATGAGAACCATAAATGCTGTCAGAGATCATCACATTCATGTCGAGTCTCGTGAGCTTCATGAAATCCGTCTTGTGACTGCTGAGAGACACATGAGACTCTACCAGCAATCGATTCCTGTTTCTCCTTCACAAACAGGTATTTTCAAACTAGGCCCATTTCCTTTTTGTTGTTCTTTCTGTGATTATCAAAAAATGCGCTGGCTCAAATATTTTAATCACTCGTTGGTTGAAACGGCTCAATTGTCGTAGTATATTTTACTATTTCTTCTTTATTTTTCTTCTTCAGCCAGCTCATATTTTTTTAGCTTCTCATCTGCAGAATTTGTTATTTAATGTTTGTTGTGCTGAAAATGAGTTGCTATAAATCAACTTGGGAAATCTTGAGGAGGAGAACGTTTTTTTTCTCCCCGGTTAAATACAGGTTAATAAATGGATAAATAAAAACGGATTTAACTTATCTCTTTTTTGTCCTGTCTGCTGGCTTTACCTACATTTTTCTGGTTCATCTGTTGCCGTGACTCTCGTGGCTGAGTAAATGACAGCTGGAGTGACAGGCTCATTAGGACTTCATTACATGGTTGCAAGGACAGGAGGAAGGGGAGAGAGACCGAAGCCGTGAGACCAACCAGGAATGGCTGGCAGGCGAGTGTAGAACATCTTCATGCTGGTTCACTGGTGGCTTCTGGGAGGGGAAACGCACCTGAGGTTGACCCTGCTGCGTGGCACCGGGGGTCCAACAACGCTGTGAGCAGATTCCTTACACTCTTCAACACACAGTTGGGGTCTGCAATAGGAATAACAACAAATACAGGCTTTTCACTGGGCCCTTTCAAGCAGAAAAACAGCAGAACAAACAGTGAAAGTACTTTTCCAAGGCTGAATAACGAGGCTTAAGACAAGACACAAGTCATGACATGAGCTCTCTGTCGGGCAGTTGTTCCTTGAACCGTGCCCCACCTCTGAATCCCGTCGGGTGTTGAGACGTGAAAAGCCATCGATGGTAGACCTGCTGGTGGGTTTCAGTCAAATCCCAGGAAACTAATGTCAGTCAGAGGTTTGTTTTCTTGAGGAGCCATTGAGAAACCCATCTCAAGCTGCAGTGATTATGGCATTCGGCAACCATTAAGTAGTTAAAGTAAGCGGTCAAATGGTAACCAGGTTTGCTTGCTGTTTTTTGTAAAAGATTTGACGGCAGAGTTGGGTAGAAACACTAAATCAGTTAGAGAACATGTTTAGATCATCTTTACACATGATTCACAGAGTATTTGATATGTGAAATGACACAGAGGTGGTACATATATGCTATTATTAAAATATTTTCCACTGGTTTAAGGTGTAAATATGACTTAAATGTCTGTGAAATAGAAAATTTGTGATATGATGCTGCTGTGTGCTGCATTACTTGCTCCTTTAGGCATCATAAAGACTTTAACCACAGAAAAAAATATAGATAGTGATCATATTTTGTGTCAAAATACAGGGAATTTTCCCCCCCAGCAAGTTTCAGCATCTGTCCTGGGCTCCTTGCACTTCCTCAGTTTTGATAACTGAGACGGGCTCAGTCTGTTGAGGTCTTGTTCAAACAGGCTGCACCCAGAAATCTGTGCCAATAAAATATAACTTAACGAAGGAAATGTGGCTTCAATGGGACTTGCAGCTTCCACAAGCATGCAGAAGTACTCTGTTAAATGTGGTGTTAGTGAAGAGAAGAGTTTGGAAGGGATGAGGTGTGTTTAGCGTTCCTCCACACCGAAGCTGCTTTAGTGTCACAAAAACCTCCGAAGGAAATGCAGTTCATGTACAAAACATTTCAAATTCATGGCTCTGTTTGTGTTTGTGGGCCCTTTCCAGGCAAAGCTTACAATGATATTAAGGTTTTGAACTTTTTGAAATTTTTTCAACCAAAAATTTTAATTATTTGGATTACTGACAATAATTCGTGCAGAAATCCTTCCAACAGATGTTTCAAGCTTCAATGATCCAGTGAGACAAAGTTTTCAGCAAAAATCACACAGTGCCGCTCAGTATCGCTGCCTCCCGTCTGTCTTTACAAATTCCAACAAACAGAAAAATTCAGAACAATAGAAAGAAACATTTACTTCATGGAAGTATTTTAAATATAATTTCACCATAGCTTGGTTGCAATAGTCTGAGCACCCTCAAATAATACTTTGTAGAAGTGCCGTTTCCTTACGTACAGAGTTAGATCTTTGGGAACAAGTCTCTTTCTTTAAGCTCTGAGGGGGATCTCCTATGCGCGGCTCCTTTTAGGTCATATCGGAGGTTTTTGAGGTGTGGGCCCTGACCAGGCCAGAACAGGACTTTTCTGAAGTCACGTCTGGGTTTATTTTTGATGTGTGTTTTGGGTCATTGTCCTGTTGGGGAGTGAAATTTCTCTTCATTTTTAGGTTTTTGACAGTGGACAGAAGGTTATGTCATGGTGTTTGGAGCTAATCATTTTGCCAAACGTCTAGACAAGCGCCCCTGTCCCAGCCAAAGAGAAGCAGGCCCCAAAGCATAATGCTACCTCCGCCGTGTCTCGCTGTTAGTGATCTGGAGTAGCTTTGCACCAAACATGCCTTTTAGAATTAAAACCAAGGAGTTCAATCTTTGGCTCATTGGACCATACCACACGTTCCAATATGGTTTTGGGCGGACTGCGTTCATTTCCTCATCTTGCCACCTGCTGTAGTACCTTCAGTGTTGTTGTCCTCTTGGTTGCCTTACTGACAGGTTTTCTGCTCGTCCTCTCATCAGCTTTGAGGGGTTCATCCTGATCTTTACCAAATATGTCTCTGATGCCACAGTTATTTCACATTTTAAGGTTTTGTCAGTGTTCCTCAGTATAATCAGTGCATTTAAAATTCCTTTATGTCCCTCTCCTGATTGGTGCTTTTCCATAAATAGGTCTTCCAGTTTCTTTGGGAACTCTTTGTGGCTCTCAGCAGAATGCAACCCCAAACATTTAGGCAAATACTACGGCGACAGCTGACTTTTATTATCTGGTTTTAATCTGAATTACTGTAATTGATAGCATCTGGAAGCTATTTACCTACAGGCCTGATTTTTAATGTGACTGGTTAACTCTGAGGGCAGTTGGAGCTCCGATTATGAAAGGGAGTGTTTTTTTTTTATTTATTTATTTGTTTGTTTTTTGGGGGTGGAGGGGTTTCAATTCAAATGGCCATGACATATTAAATAGTCTATGTTGCTGTTGTTTCTGTCTTTGTATTTTTAAAATACTGTAATTTTGTAAGTGTGTGTGGACATTTTGTATCTACTGTATAATTAAGAACAAAAACAAAATAATAAATGTTACATATCTACAGGAATCAATTATTGGCAACCTTGTGATTAATTTACACAAAATCCTAAAGCAAGATTAAGCACAGCCCAAAAGCAAAACCGAGTTGTTTCTAACTGTTAACACATCATCAGTTGGCTCCAACCAACGTCCAGGGTCAGACGCTGCAGTGCCTTGACTGACCACTAGGGGCTGGCTCCAACCCTGAATCAATCTCCATTCATCTCTGAAAGTTGCAGAAGATGACGCTCGGCTAAAAGCAGGCAGCTTGTGTTAACAGTGTGTCAGAAGTAACTTCTGGTGTGGACATCAAAACATTTGAAACGAGAGGTTTCACTGCAAATGTTGGCTGGCAGCTCTTGAACACCTCTGGCGTTGCTCAGCCGAAGGAGTGGGGAGTCCATGTACCGCACAAAGAGCTCCATACAGGTCTCCATGAGTCACAGTCTTCCTCAGATAATATTCCTTAAACAGAGGAACCCAAAGGCAAAGAATGCAGTGCAGTGCAATTCAATACTCTTTAGGAATGCAGTACATCGGTTTGTTTATAGACGACCAAATGAAGGCCATAAGGAAACGCACACCCGACCTACTCCAAACATGAGGCATCCTGCAGACACTGAGGGTGAATGAGGACCGGGAAGCTCTTCTATAAACTACATACCTTCAAAGGGCTTTGTTATGTTTGGACTCCCATCTCTGATACCAATGTTGAATTGCACACCGCCAGTTGATTGATCGGTCATGTTATAGTTCCTCCATCATACAAAGGCTGGACTTCACTCTTGGTCCATTACTGTCTGAGCTGTTTAAATATTTAAGACAAATGTTATGATCCTTTCCCTACATAGTCAATGTTTTACCAAACTTTACACAAGGGTTTTGTAATGGGATCTACGAACGATGCCTCTCCTGAGTTTAACAAAAGAAGGAGTTCCTCCACAAATACTCTCTGGAAGTAAGTGAGCAATCCTGGAAGTGAGAAACGTTCGTTAGGGATGGTCTGTCAAGGTGTGGGCTTGATATATTGCCTCTTGTTCTGGAGGCAACAAATGATCAAAAAAAGATAAAATCAGAAGATTTCCAAGATGTTTTGAGCTCCTGGGTCATTCACCAGGTCTACAAAGCAAAGTACCCATCCAGCAGCACAGCGGTGGAGGAAGTCCTGACTCAGATCATATGTTGGAGAGAGCTGAATTTGCCATCGTAAAGCAAACGGATCACAGCATGGTGACAGGTCTGTACTGCAGTTCATGAAACTGTTGTAAGTTGCGCAGAATGAAGCCTGATGAGGAAGCCTTTTCCTAGTGAAGTACCGGCAGACCTCCCACTAAATGGTAGATGTATGTAGATGTGACTTAGGTCTGCTGTCAGTCACTTACCTGCGAGCACTAGGACCTCATCGTGTAAGTGAAATGCAGCCAAGGCACCATTACAGTACATGATAATGAAACATTTTACATGCAAGTTCAAACTGGATCATTTTACCCCTTTAAGAAAGCAATCACTTATTTTGATCTCATCTCGGAGAAACCATGCATAAATGGAAGATGCACACACACACAAAGTCTGAGCCTCAGCTCCTTCTCATCCCCGTCATCCTTCTCTAACCGCTGCCTCTCATTTCATTTAGCCACCCCGCAATAGTCTTTTTCCTTTTGGATGCAGTTGTCTCTCAGCCCCACTCTCAACAAGACCTTTTGCTCCTTGTGGCTCCTTGGCAGACAGTCTGGTGTCTTATACCCGGTCAAGTCACGGTCATTTCCAACAGTCGCTGCGGCTGGGAGAAAAGCGGAGCTGGATGGAGTCGGTGGGTGGATGCTGCCATTGTCTTGGCTCAATACGAGCTGTATTATTGACTTAATTTTTTTATTTTTTTTTCTCTGCTGCGCTCTTCCACTGCCGGGAGACTGGCGGACGCCTCATCTCTGTTCTCTTGTCCTGTTCGTTTCTCTCCATTCCTCTATTTTCTCTTTCCGTGGCTGGCTCTGGCCAGTGTGTGCGCTGCCAGATGTGTGGAGGGAACAGGAAGAAAAAAGGCTTGGCATTTCACAGCTCAAAAGCCCCAGTTGTTTTTATACCGTGTTTTTTCTTGTTTTTTTTAATCATGTTTTCAGTTCAGAGTGGTCCGTTTGTGCATTTCTCACAGTGGCCACTAATCCAGTTGCTTAGTTGCTTAGTCTGCATTCTGCGCTTCCCATGGCTGGATACATGAAAAATTAAAGACAGACAACAAAATAGATAGATATCAGGAAAATCAAGCCAACAACCATATATATATATATATATATATATATATATATATATATATATATCTTGATATCGAAGCTGTTTTTAGTAAAATGACAATTATGATAATAGTTCTGCGCCCTGAAGAACTATTATCATAGCAGTGTTGAGTTGGAACTGACTCTCCCCACAACAGGAACTGCGAAGATCTCTGCAGCAGCGTGCCAAAACCACAGAGCTTACACAGCCCTGAAAATGACAAGACAGGGGAAGCGCAGGGAAGGGGTGAATAAAACAAAGAATGAGGCACACCACAGCGTCGCATAAAGACTTTCATATGCAGCGTACCCTGCATGTTTGATTTTTAGTCAAAGCGGCATGTCTTGGCTGCCTCTCAAGGCAATCCAAGAATAATTTCCATGAGTGGAGGAGTAGATCCATGACTCCACACATCACAGAGCTCTGTTGGTCATATGTATCGCATTGATCCAGACTGTTTTATCCTTTCGTTTGAGTGTTTTCAGTGACGGGTTTTGTACAGTTTCTGTTACTGACTTGAGACCTGCACCTCCTTCAGTCAAAACCTCAATTCAGAGCAAACAGCTTTGGCATTTTTGTTGAAGTCCAAACCATAACACTTAAAATACCTTAAAACATTAAAGTTAATGAGACTATTCGTTTTTGTTCTTCGCCTGTTTGGACAATGCAGATATTATTAGAGGGTCCTTGTGAGCTCCGAGATCATTTTCTGACTGTCTGATTCCATCAACAGAGAAAATTATTTGTAAATTATGACGCTAATTAAAACTTTCAGTCTGACTTGCTGAGCTTCTGTGAAGTTATTTTTGATGACACTCATATCAATGGTCAGTCTAATCTGAAGAAGAGTGTAAGCGCAGCAGTGTCATTTTTTCCGGTACTTTCACTTCGGAGAAGCCTCCAAATATTTCTTTAACCACAGAAAAATTGTAACTTAAAATCGTATGAGTGATCTGACGCATCATTATTAATATTATTTATTCATTTGTTTTCTTTTAAGACATGATAAAGTGTGGTCCTTATCATGTCTGTCACTTCATATTACATGAATGTGCAAAAATGTCCTTCTGACCAGGAAAACAGTTCTTCAAACCTGGAATAAAACATGAGAATCCCTGAAAGACGGATCACAGCCGCTGAAATCTATTGATCTGTGACGCAGAAGACACTCCTGCCTTCAAATCATTATATATCAGGTCAGACGTCATGTATATCTGTCAGCTTGCTTAAGCAATATGCAGCAACCAGAGACACCACAGACATGAGCACTTTCAACTTATTTGTGCCATTAGTCACTTGCGTGATTTCTTTATTTTAATTAATCACTGCTTCATCTGGTTTATTGGACGAGCTGCACTGAATTTCTCCTTTGTGAATAAAGCCAGTCAACCAACTTCTTTTTCACAGGTTAGTCAAAATCAGTTTCAAAGAACATCTTGGAAACCAGAAGAATCTCATGTCAGAGTTGTTAATCATTAAGAAACGTTTGTTCTTTAGTTAGTCCCCTCTTTGCAAACGGGCTCCTCTCTGACTTTGGCTAAACTCTAAACGCTTTTCCACGGCATTCTGGGCTGTCAAAGGAAGGAAGCTGCACAGCTCTGGCAGCCAGCGGTGAATCTCTGGGTGACAAATCAAAGAGTGACATCAGCTGTCCTCCTCCTCATCAAGACCTCTGTGATATGTGATGTTCTTCATCTCCATCCAGGGTAGAACCAGTCACCATGCCTTATTGTCCTGGATGTGCTGTGTCTTTTTCTTTCTTATTACTGTCTTCTTCATTCAGCTTAATACTCTAAATAGTCTGCTATTTACTTGCAAAACTTGTTTCTGTTTCTGTATCAGGTGTGTCAGCAAATAAGAGCGCGTGTCAAAGATTACACACAGCTATTTGACACACATACAGAAAAAAAACAAAAAAATCATTAACCTGATTGCCTGCATGACCACTATTTTCAGTTTGTGGCGTCACTTTCCCACCTGCTCGCAGCGTCACAACCAACGAGAGCCCGCGCGGAGCCGGCGTCATACGCCGCCAGCCACAGATGTGAAAAGATCGATTATGTTCTGCGTCTATTTTGGGGTGTTTTACACGGGATGTGCATGTTTACATTATGTGCACGTTGCCAGGTTTGTGTAAAGATTTCCAGTGCTACTGCTGTGTTAATGGCTGGGCTGTGACTCATCACCACGGCAATGGTTGAAGATGGCATGCCTGGTGATGTACGCCGGTGGGTCCGTCCAAGGGAAATAGAGAATGTTGTTCATACTCCTCTTTCTCCTTTTCTTTGCTGCGGTCACTGAAAGGTTTGCAGCAAAGTGAATGAGGGGACAATGGATTCTGTTTTGTTCATTGACAGTGGAGCGCTTTGGTTGGGCACCACAAAGCCTTCTTGGAGTCCAATCCTGCTTTTTCTCAGTCTGATTGAGCAGGACTGATCCTCGCCAGGGCAACTCAAGATCTTAATCGTATAAAAGTGCGGCAAAGCTTCTATGACTTGGCCACAAATTTTAAAGCCAATATATTGTTGTGGAGACTTGCAGGGTGGCCTGCTGGACAGTCGTGTCGCTGAAAGGCTGCAGGTTCAGGTCCAACCAAACCCCCACTTTTGGAGTCATGTGAAGTAAACCAGTCATCTTTGCAAAGTAAAAACCACACAGCAGGAACTTTATTTTTGTGGAAATACTTTTACTTAATTGCTGTGACAAGGTTTTCAGTGTTGTAGCAGCCAGTGCTCCACCTACATTTTCCTCTTTGCAAACACATTCACATGCGGGAAATATGTCCTGTGATGTTTACTTTATTTTTTTATTCCCTCAGTGCCCCAGCTGACTCAACCTGGTCCAGGAACTGCAGCAGCCGTGCAGCAGGGCCATGCGGCCGGAGGGAGATCTTCTTGCTGGCCTGAATGGCTGCAATCAGAGCCAATAAGCGATAAGTGCTGGATTGCTCTCCAGATTGGCAGCGATAGGAGTGTGCAGCGTGATCCGGCTGCGATTGCTCTGCTGACCAAACAGAGAACAGGTGTGCAAGCTGTCTCATGTTCAGGTGGCTGTCCCAACAACCCCGAGCAAACTCCTGCACTGCAGCCCTTACACACCCTGAGCAAACAAACTAAATACCTGGATTACTTTGCACTATATACTTTAATACTTGGAAGAAAAAAAATATCCATCTGTTTGTAACAGGTTTGTTCCTGTGTCAGAGCTGAATCGTCTACTTTATGGATGAGAGAATTTCTAGATGTAGGAACAAACGCAAATTTAACCTGCCTACTTCATGCCAAATTGAAATGTATTGATATTATTTATGGAGGCTGGATGGACTGATGATGGCAGAGTGAGTACGCTGCAATCTATTGTTGGTTATGGCTCGCAAAGCAAACAGTATTTTGGTCTCTCCTGTGACGGTTCTTAGTACTAATTACAAATCTCTTTTAACCACGGAGCCTCTGGAAAAGGTATCTCTGTTTCACTAGCATTTACTACTGTAATTGTTTGACTCAGATGACCAGTTGTTATTTTGATTAGGAGCCATAAGTGTATAAATGTGCCTATAACTCTTTTGGCAAGCAGAGCCTGACATTAATGGCTTCCAGACAGCACAGGACCAATGCAGGGCTGCTAATAAATTCACGTTCAGTATTGTAAACAGAGGAAGAGCAAAAGGAAAAAGGATAAGCAGCAACTTTAAAACAAAACTTCTTCAATAGATTTGTTTTCAGACATCATCTTTGTGTTTCCTTTCAGACAAAAAAACCCCCAAAAACTCCAGTAGTCATAACAGTCATACATAAATGTGAGTCAAATTAACAAAGGTCCCCTCTGGCCAAAATGTTGACAGTTATTTTATATTGTGTTTTTATTATTTATTTATTTAAATGCATTTAATCATTTTTGTGTTTTAGTGATGTTACAAATAAAGGAGAGAAGACAAAAAGAATAAACACTTGGTGGAAAATCTTTAAAAAAAAACAACTATAGTTAAAACACAAATTTGAACTGAGTGGAAGTATCGTGTGTGTGGTCGCATTAAAACTATATTGAGTTACAAAAAAAAGTTATCCATTTCTCCTTTACTCCTTTCTTCTCTCTAATTGAGCTTGCTACTGCAGGATGCATTCTGGGATACTTTGGCATCTCCAGTCTGCAGGAGCGTCCACTGAATGCGTCCTCCATCAAATGAGCAGCACAAGAACACGTCCAGGGAGCTCAACAGCACTTGACTTGATGATGCATGTCGTGAATTGGAAAAGTTCTTCAGCTGAGACTAATACGGTTGTACAAGAACACAGGTGCCGACAAGAAGACACATTGAAAAACATCTTGTGACTGAAAAAAAGTTTTATGAAAATATTCAAATAGTGTATGAAGTGCATAATCATGTGGTTCCCCTCTGTGTTCAAAAGCTGCTTGAAATCAGAAAGAATCAGTATGAACTCAAGATTGTTGAAATAGACAATCCGGAGGAAGATCAGTCACGAAGAACAGATGTGTGTAAATTTGTGGAACAACTGTGAGAATGAATTAAACATTTAGTTCACTTTTCTCATTTAAAAACTGTTTAAAAATAATATTTAATTAAATATGTTCATTTATAAGCACTTTGATTAAATGAAGGTTTAGAAACCTTAGATTCAAGTTTTTCTAATTTAATGTTTAATTTTCTTAGCTGTCTTCTGTTTTGTAGAGAGAGTAAGTAAAATAAGCTTTTGCTTGAACCTACAACTTTTCGGACAGTATTTTTTCTTGTTTTGGTACGCTTTCTTTATCTTTATGTCTGTACAGAGCCGTATGGCCAAAAAAGTAATAGCGTACTAATGATTTATTTACACAAATATAAATTGCTTGTGCTAATGTCCCAGCTGACTCGACCTGGTCCCGGATCTGCAGCAGCCGTGCAGCAGCGCGGTGCAGCTGCAGGGCCGTCTCCCTGTTGGTGGCAGTTATCTGTGCCTGTGTTTTTGATATCTGAATATACAACATAACTGGTTCAGTACGGGTAGAAGGAGGTCTAGAAGAGGGGTATCGGATCCTGCACTGCAGCTCTTCTTTTATTTCCAAAGCCAGGCAAAGTGATGGGTGTGCTGGGATAATGAAGGGGGTCAGTATCAAGGGGTGAAGGCATTTGGGGATAAGCCACGGCTAATGACAAGGAAGTCCGAGGTGGCTTTGATCTACGCGGATCCTTTGGCACATTGAGGGAAATGTGTATGCTATACCAAGGAGACGCTTAATCTTCTTAGGGATATGCTTAACATTCCTCTACTTCTGGGGACCATAAAGAATGCTTCATCTAACTGTCTGCCCTCTTTATGGGTGCAACTCAAAACAGTCCGCCGGCCTGCATCCCATTTCACTATTGGTTTTTAAGGAAAACCAGAGAGAATATGAGAACAGAGAGCTGTGGTTTGGTAAGTTGGCTGCTCGGTTAAAGAAGGGCCTCTTCTGGTCACAGAGTGAGATGGTTTCCACTAAGCTTGAACAGCATTTTTGGTGGGTTTTGGGAAGATTTCCGCATCAGTCACAGGCATCCCACAGCTGAAGCTAATCCTGCAGAGAAAATTTTGATTTAATTTTGGACGAGGAAGTTGTTCCTTTTCAAAGCTGCATTATCATCACTTCAAAATGATGAAGTTTTCTTCTTTTCTGCTGGGAGTCTACTCTTTGCAGCTGTGGTTGGAAGGTATTTCTTTAGATGCAATATTTGCAATTAGACTGAGCTGGGCCAAGAGTGACATGAAGCACCTCTCTTTGAGGCGTTTTGAGAAAGAGCAGAGCTGGAAATTACAACAGTCATGCCAGCTTACTGGCTGCGTGCGTGCCAGTCAGGGAGAAAAGCCCAAGAGGAGAAGATGGAAAATACTGAAAAGTCTTATTCTCCCCCTGGTTAGACTGGCACTGTGACTCACCGAGCAACCGAAAAAAGTTCAACTGAGTTTGTAGCAGGACTTGTTTTCTATCAACGCTTTCCTCCTGTTGTTTTCACACTCTTGTTACAAAATACTTTTCCCCATGACTGAGATATATTTTGTCCAGTACATCTGTGTGTAATGAGAGAGATCGAACAGAGATCTGATCAGTCGAAGCTTTGGGTTAGGGAGAAGTGGTGGACCAAACAAACTATCAGCCTTTTTTGCCATTAGACCAGCAGAGCATTAGCCAGACGAGGCCTGTGTGTCTGCGGGGGCTTAGGCCTGCCTTCGTTCCCTGTTCTGCAGCCAAAGCCGACACCCCTACAGGGCATGAAGACCGAGGAATGCGCCTCGACCCTCCACCCTCCTCTACTCTTTCACTCCCAGGGATGGCGGCCCCTTTATGGAAAGCAACCAGGACCCCAGGATTCAGATCCTTGCTTTTAATCCCTCGCTTTACCCCCTCACCCTGTCTCCCTTTTTTCACTCCTTTGTGCAAGAGCTGTTTGCACTGGTGGGATGCGCAGCGCAGCGCAGCCGTCCAGAGGTCCGCGGCTGGTTAGGCCGGGGCCCCTGATAAGGGCAGCGCTCGGCTGCTGTGAGGGCATGAGAGCACAAACATTACGCCACTAAGTAAACGGACCCTGAGGCCCACTGCTGAGTGCTTTTGTTATTGCGGCTCACATACAGCCAGGTCAGAGCAGACAGGGAATGCAGCTCATATGGCTGACTTATCACTAAGTCCAATCCTGGACCTTGTGGTGCAGCCTATTCTTGGAAGTGAGAGCGCGTTAATGCTCTGATTATTTTTCCTCTCTTTTTGCGGGCTTTTTTTTGGGATATGATTAAAAGCTATTTATAAGTTGAGAAACAAAAATCATTTTAGGATCGTCTCTGCTCAAGACGCCATCTAAGCTCATTGTTTAACTGTGACAAACCACATAGATATTTTAATATTAATGTTTAATAATAATAGTGGGAAAAAAAAGACTTACTTTCCCCAAATAGCTGTAAATCTCACTGTAATTAACATCCTTAGATTTATGTTATAGCACTGCTGGGAAAAAACAGAGGAGGATCTTATAATATTATGATGCTTTAACTTGTTTTAATCATTCCAAGTACTGTAAGATATGTCATAAGAAATAACATCTTATACTTATACTTTATTATTAAATTAGAATAAGCATTGGAGGCTTCAGCACCATCTACTGACAGAATAAGTTTGTGTCTTCTCTGGCTGTCTCTGACACGTCTCAGTATCTTCCTTCTGGGTTCCTGGAGTTGCATGATGGAAGCAGGATGGAAGGATGGAAACAGGAGGTCGCATGAGTTATAGCGGGAAACAGAGACTTCAGCATTTGTCTAAACACTGTCAGCAGTGTTCCTGGCCTTTAGAGAGAGCGATCTCTTGTTGTTGCTGTGTGTACTGTACTGGTAAAACACTGGAGGCTCTGGTTCCTGTCCTGGACCCAGTGTCTGGCTCTGAGCCACCCCCCTGATCTCCTGCAGGCACTAAGACCCATTCGGGTTTCAGCTTCAAAAGTTAGTAGCTCATTTGGGAAAGTAACTCAGTTTCCTTGCTGTCAATTTTTCATGGTTTGGCGTGCACAAGCATGGTTCACACCTGCGGTGATTTCCCCCTGGTATGACAAGCGTAGTATCACCCAAGCAACACATCTTGTACACTTCTCCACAATTCATGGAGCATGTCATTTTCTTTCCAAATGATGACATTGCTGGAATTTACCCTTAAGGATGCAGTCACAGGCTCTGTGTGCACACGCCAAACACGGTTCACTGTTGAACTGAAAGTTCAGGTCACTCTAGTCGTCCAGGTTTCCCTCTGCTCTCTTCAGAGGCCTCAAGTCAGCAGCTTAATCCAGACTGTGCAGACAGAGCAGCCTCACCTTGGTAAAAACAGGACTACTTAATGAAAACTGATGACAGATCAGCAATATAGCCCTATGAACAGCTGTCATGTATTTTCTTAATCCGTCAATCACAGGTGACCTTGTATGAGCATGAAGGACTGTGTCCTGAATGCCTCCCATCAACACCTGAACTTTAACGGGTGCAATTATTGTGAAAAGGCTGTTAGAGGACCAGCTTGTGTCTTCTACACTGTTGTAGCACCGTGGCAGAGGGGCGAGGGGGGGCTACCGTTTATGATTGATGATGTGAATTGCTCATACTGATGCAGGGCGATGAAAACACTTTTTTCCCAAGAGGAAACCTTATCTCTGAATATTATATCCTATTTCAGCCAGCAAAAGTACTTAAAAATTAAACACTAGAGGCTCAATTAATTATTTCGGTCTATTTTCAACACCTTAGGTTGCGTCATCAGACAGAAACGTAAAGTTAGCAGTAAGCTGGTCACCGTAGTGACACCTTAAGCTTCTCTCATCTCCATGATACTGGCAATAACTTTGAAATGGAGCGCATCGCGATGGCTTATTGACATAATGTCTTAATTAAATCATGCTGTACTTGTTGAGCCATTGTGGCTCACTGGGATTGCCACAGCGGTGTAACATGACTGACCAAGAGTGAGTTTTCTAACACTTGACCCAGCAGATTATATTCAGCTTCATCCAGGCTTTTGTATATTTCTTATACAAGACCCAAAGCAGTACTTGTATTAGGAAATGTCACAGCGTTGCACTTGCAGTCACACTCGACTGCACGATGACAGAGTTCGCGGACACTTCTTTTCTTTTCTAACTTCGTTTCTCTACCCTTGGGTTTTTCTCCTGTTATTACTTTTGGTTTCTCTTCCTACACATTAAAAATAAATGATCCACTCAGATACACAGTGGATTTGCCAAATGTTCTCAGGGTAATGTTGAAGCTATCACCCAGCTGCAGAGACGAAGGAATATGAATTATAAAGAAGCAAATCTTAACAAAACAACAATGCAACACCGCTCCACTGCAGATAGGAAGTGATGGAATTTTCCTTGCAGACGTCTGTTCCTACAGTATGTCCATCAACATCAGTTTTCATCCAAGTTTATAAGTGTTGAATGCTATAGTACTTCTCCCAACAAACACATCTCTGCATTCACGGCTTAGTAATGAATCAACTAGTGAATCAATGGTCCCTACAGTTAATGGAAGTCTGGTTATATCAAAGCATCTGTGGACTTAAGCGACAGTTTTATGTCACATCACAGAAGACTCTTCCAGAGGCAAACTCTGACTACTCGGAGGGAGAGGCAGGACGTTTGCTCAAGTTTTTCTGAGCTCTTATGAACCCGTCCGAAACGTATAAGTAGACGTGTCTTTCTAAGGAATTTGAGTAATCTCTCCGTAACACCTGATCCTTGATTTATCTTTGAGGTTTTATTTCTGAGGAGAGAATGACTAGTCTTGCACTGTGCCCTTTTGTCTCAAACCACAGAAAGTACCGCTGACCTTATCTCCTCCCCCTTGTTGCTCTTCTTAATGGGGAATTTCATTTACAGGGGAAGTGATCCGTTTTGTCTGAGCATAAATTGCAGATAATTGTGCCATTTGGATGCCGGACAGTGGGGTCGCTAGACGAGCAGTCAGGCTGGGTGAAAGTGGATGCCTGGGAGTTCACGGTTGGCTGAGGCTAAACGCATGGATACGCGTGTGTATGTGTGCACAGTGTGCGTATGAGAGACTGATTGTTCTTCTGTTCAGAGTGGGTTTAAAACAGGCCAGTGCTGGCGGAGGAGTGTACTTTTAACAGTAATCGTCCTGTGCAATAACAGCCACCATGTTTGTTTTGGCAGCGTCCAGTGTGCTGACTGTGTGATACGTTCTCAGATCGAAGCTCACGTCCTATTTTTCTTACAGTATCTCGCTTCGCTTCAGCCTGCCAAGATCTATGAAGAAACTGGGAATGCATGGAGATATCTGTGCGGTGGGGGGCAAACATTTTCCCACCCTAACATCTAAATATGTCTCTCACTAACTGAAAGTGATTTTTAAAAAATATTTAAAAAAAAATAAAAGGAAACACTGCTCTTGCTCATTTTCACGTTTCTTTCTCTGTGACACCGTGGCCTGCAGCAGCTCTCCCGAGCAGAGCCGGAGCTGTGTTGTTTTGCCCGCGGTAAAGTGACGTCTCAGCACAAGTTCAGTCAGGCACACTCTGCAAGGAGAGGTTAAGTGGTGCCCCAGGCCAGCACACAGGAGCTTATGCTTCTGACTGACGGCTCTTTAACGTGCAGGCCCTGGAGCCGGTCCAGGTGGGAGAGAAAGGCAGCCTGATAAGGAGTTTCTCCTTTAGGCAGCCCAGCCAGGCGCACTGGAATGACTTACTGCTTATGACAGAGGTGTCTGTGTAGAGGCAGCTTGATTTATGGGCTTACAGGTGGTTTTCTGTGCTCGAGCTTCAAGTTCTCTATGATACAGTATGTTATGTTTTTCCTATTGATAACCAATCTTAGTGAACTTAAGAGAAATCCTAGATGACATTTTGAAATACTACATGGTGCAGCTCATCTGAATCAGTGCCACATCCTCGTATATTTACTTGTTGGAGTTGGATGTTTGATGTGAAAGATTTTTTAGATACCATATCATTACAATAATAATATATTCAGTTTAAACTATTTAGTTTTTTACTTTAAGTGCTAGAAACGGACAGGGGGAAAATTAAGGACCTTTTTTTTTTATTGCTTCTATCGTTTAATGCTGATTAATAAATTAAGTAGACCTATTAAAGGATCTTGAACTAAAAGTAACTACATCTGCTGTAGTTGTGCACATAATCAACTGTGCAATCAAGATTTACTCTGTTTTTTTAGCGTGTACAAATTAGGTGGCATTTACTGATAAAATGTTTCAGCTGTATGGCTGAACCACTGGCTTGTTTACAACCAGCCTCACTGTTTACCTCATCCACTCAAATGAAAAACATTTCTAAAACAATAGTGACGCTGTGAGGAAAAGTTAATGTTTAGTCAAAGTCCAGGATCATCCTTCTTCCAGAGCGCCAGAATCCGTCACAGGCCGTGCGCGGAGTCCAAGGGCGGCATCAGCAGATCAGCTGGTGTCAGCACTGATGGCAGGAAATCAATGGAGGGACAGGGGCATGTATCAGCCCATGCAAACATTTGCTTAGCTCCCACAAATGTGTGTGTTTTGGCTTGCAGAAAAGCTCTGGGAAGAATCTCCCAACAGGCAGGTTACATACCCTCCGTCTCAGCCGCTCCTGTCAGCTTTGGTGCGTCCAAGCTGACAGATGTAGCATAAGCCACAGATCGTGTCATTTCTGGTCGGTGCTATATGATTTCAACTGGTAGCTCTCGGCCTGGCTTGAGCTTCCACTGCCATCTAACATAAAAGCACAGCGCACATTGTAAATCCACTGAATCAGTAACTACAGGAAGCATTTTTCAGAGTCGCTCCACAGCTTCCTACATATACTCCGCCTCCGCTCGGCCATCTGCTGGAAGCCCTCAGCTCCCATCCTCCCTGCATCCAGACCGAACACTTTCCTTTCCCTCATCACGCCATCAAGCTTCACTTGCACCTCTTCCTCCCCAGTGATCCCAGGGAAGTTCTGCGCCTCCCGGCTTGTCCGGTGATTGCTGTTATGAAAGAACAGACCGTCTTCAATCCTCATCAATGTACAGGTTTTTTTTGTTCTTCATTGCATCTAGTGTTTTGCATGTGCCACATAGAAGTCATGGTAGAAGCCTTACTGCACCACTGATTTTGTACCCCAACAGAGGAGCGCCCAAACATTGGATGGTATGGAGCGGTTATTTAGGATCCTTTCCAACTTTTTACAGTGAAAAACAATGCATGTGGTAGTAACTTAAACCCTTCGATATCGCTCTACTGAAACCTGCCTGTTGACACACTTTAGGCTCTACTATAGAGTCATTTATCTGTAACTTCTGAAATAAGTTACTCCTCCTTTCACCTTTCTGTCTCACACCACGTCAGTCCTTTTATCAAGCCAAGCCTCTTAGCGCTGCATGCTCCACCAGATCTCACTTTGAACAATGGGCCAAAACACAAGGCAACATCTTGGTTGGACGTTGGAGGTCAGCCCTCATTTAAGAGTTCAATGAAGCCTTTAGCTGCTAGCCCAGGGAGAGAGACATAACCAGCAAGTCAAAATTGTATTCAACCAGAAAAATAACTGATTAAACCAAAAGCTGTGAGCATGTCCTCACCTGTAAGACACCAAGAATTTAAACTGCCTGTCTTCTAACTCCTGAAACAACATGTGATTAATCTTCACTGCAGCTAAGATTCAAAACAAAGAGAGCTGTGAAATAATGTAGCTCATCACAGTCTAAATTAAACCAGACTTTGGGATGTAAATTTTGCTTCCAGGTAAGTTGTGGCACAAAACCACAGTGCCTGTATCAGAGCTTTGCAGATGCAACTCTTGGCCATACATGCACGTATCTTGTTACTGTAAATATTTTATGTCCTCCTCTCTTAAATGAAGGCATACTGTATCGGAAGAAAGGAAAAATAGGCAAAGGGAGGACTGTTTGGATTGTTGCATTCTTTGTTTAATGCTCCATTAATCTGAGCTCTTGTATGTGTTTCTCATCACAAAGCATTCTGTCTGGATCCTCATGAGAGAATCAGATAGTTAATCTTTATGGTTTAGTGGGGCTCCATATGGAAAAGGCTCCGCTCGGCTTGTCCTGACAGGCCGTGTTTCAAACCGACGCCTTCTTCCCACTCTCGTGTGGTTCGTCCTATTGGTGTGTTTAGCTGGCCAGTGCCTCTTGCTGGACGCTTGTCCTCTTTGGTGTCTGACTCTAGCCATAATGTTTGGATATTTGAGCTCCTCTTTATTGGGAATTTCGAAAGAGCTCCACTCTAAACAACAATGCCACTACAACAACAACATACCGGTTCTGCAAGAATTAAAAACACAAGGAACATGCATTAAACAGATTTTATTTTCTCAGTTGTTCTTTTTTTTTTTTTTTTTCCTCTCTTCCACCCACTACAAGTTTTTCTTGAAAATATTTGTTTAGTCCTTCAGGTTTCTATTAGCACAAAGCAACACTGCTGGGTAGCCGAATTGGCAAGAAGCGCCAAAGTAAGCGTGAAGCGTCTATCCGTAACCCCGGAGGGGGTACAGCGTGTGTTTCTGTGTGTAAACCGTAAGTGCTGCGCAGCAATACACAAGTACACAAAAGCACGTCAGTATATAAACATGCTTTTTCAGCCGTCTCTCTCACAGACAAACACGGCTCAGTGTGTTTTCTGCCTGTTGGCGGTGGTTGTCATGAGCGCTGTGGTTGCCAAAGGAAATCACACTTTTATTTACATACGTGAGCACCACTATTATTACAGGGGATGTTTAAAATAGGAGAAAATGAGGGTGATGATTGAGACTCATACATTCCACAGCTCCAGTGTTTCTTCTTTTTCCTGTCCACCCCTTCGCTAAAAAACAATGAAACATTGTGGCTGGAGAGAAGAAATCCCTGTTCAGGCTGCCGCTGCTGCCGCTGCTGCTGCTACTGCATTTTCCCTCTCTTTTTGTCTTTCCTCTGCCCTCTCTATCCTTTCTTTTTCTGCACTCACTTTTTCCTTATTTGTCGTGTTATTTATATGATCTCATTCTCGTCACACTGGGCAGTTTGAGCATGGAAGGTTCCCCCGGGGGTTGGTAATGGTGGCAGGTTGAGGGAGGTGTGTGTATTTGTGTGTGTTACGGCGACCCAGCGGCCACCCCTGCACAGAGGGCCCATTGTGCACATCCCGCGGTTTATAACGCCTCGACTCTTCTCCCTGACGTTCTCTTTCTACATAAATCCTTCTCTCTGCAGCCACTGCCAATCTTTCGTGCTTGCACTTTAAAGTACACGTGCACACATACATGTATAAACACACATCAAACTGCTGCCTGAGTTTTATTGTACACACGGATCTGTAATTCTTTCCAGGGAAGGAAGAGTGTCATGAACTCTGCAGCTGGAAGCCCAGGGCTCTGGCAATGGCAGCCCGTGATGTAGCCACATATTCATTCTGCCCCCACCCACCCAACCTGAACGCTTCCAGGCCCCTCTCCTCCACCCAGTCTGGATCATCCTTCTTCCGAATCTCTCGCTTAGGTGAGAATAGCACCCAGATGTTCAGATGTATTACAATGATTTGGAGATCTTGCAAGTCAGTCCCAATATTGATTTCTTCTTTTCCTGCAAACATACTTAATGTCTAAGGTAACCTAAATGTGTTTTCAGCCTCCAGTCCTTGAATAATAATGGAGATGGAGGGATGAACAACCGTCTGAAACGGGACATGAAAATGATACTTTTCAGCACTCTAAAAGTTAAGACTTTCTAATTATACTTTTCTTAGTT
Source organism: Xenentodon cancila (assembly GCA_014839995.1). Classification (NCBI taxonomy): domain Eukaryota; kingdom Metazoa; phylum Chordata; class Actinopteri; order Beloniformes; family Belonidae; genus Xenentodon; species Xenentodon cancila. Next base: position 20,645,673 of record CM026208.1, on the reverse strand, counting down.
CTTAGATTAGTTAGGACTTAAAACGTTGTAACAGCAGGTTTTAGCAATTACAAATATCCACACTTTAAAGAAAATTTATTTTTAAAAAAAAAGCATTTCATGAGCTTGAGAAACTATATCAAATGAATAATGAATCAAAATCTTTTATAAACACAATAGTTTAGTTTAAAACAAAATATGTTCCAAAATATGTAATTTAGTGAGTGGATCATGTTTGCACCCGATACTGTGACATCACAGACCCAAAGTAGATCTGAATTTTCCAGCATCCCCATCGTGTGCAGCATTAGCTGCACCTCGGAAGCGGGTGGTGCAAAGCTGCAACGCCAGTTTTCAAATAAACGCACCCTTCAGAAGAGGAGAGGGGAAGTGGCCCCCTACAAGTGGCTACGTCATAAAAGCTTTAATAATAACTATGTAAACTTCTGAATAAAGGTAGAATGTTTCAATAAAATTACACAAAGTCTATTGATGTCAAATGGTATCAAAAGAAAATAGCTTACTAAAGCTTCTATAAGTAGTAAAATGTTGCTTCCTGAATAAATATGAAGAGACATGTCATTTAAAGTTGGAATGTGGCGTGTCTGACAGGATTAATATTTTTAAGTAGAACGTTGCAAGAGTGCAGTTAAGAGTACAAAACCTTTATCTACATTCAATCAGGAAAATGTTCCAGTAGAAACATTGAAATACACGAGGTGTTGTCTCACAGTTACAGGCAAGGATGGTTTTTAATAACAGTTTATTATTCTCAAGAACCTTCTCTTGTTTAAGTAGCAAAAAACATCTGCTTTCGTGATACATATAGCAATGTTGGTATACTTTTCTTTTGACGCCATGGTCCCATTTAACCACAATAACAGTTTGCACATTCCTTCATTCCCCACAAGTTCATATTTTGTCCATATGCAGCTACTTATGACATATTGTGTTTCATCCACATTAAATGAAGGCAAATTTAGTTTCGCTCAAACCTGGAAGTCTCACACAATGTGCTATATTTGTTCAGCACAACTCTTAATTTGAAACATTTCTTCACCATCAGAGAAATGAATATTTTCAAATTAAAATAACATTCGTCGAGACATAAAGGACATGTTGATGAGAGAGGAAGGAGCAAAGCAAAAGAAAAAAAATGATTTATGCAGCTCCCTCTAAAAGTCAATGTAGGGTTCAAGTTACATGTATGGCGCAGTGCAGATTTATGTTTAATAAGCTTCAGGTGTTGGGTGGCCCGGGTTTGTTCTGGAGAGGGCAGGGTTGGGACCGCCTGTGGGCGGTAGCGTGGGTGATTCTTTCACACATGCACGCTCACACACACGCACATATCCTGCTGTCAGCCCATTTCTGCTGTAGGAGTCGACACCGCTGCCTCAGTCTGCTCAGAAAAACAGAGCTACCTTTGTACTCGCATCTCAAACGGTTTCATGCGGCCATCCGCAACAACACACGGCCCGTCAGGGGTGAGCAGAAGACAAATGGAAAAGCTAATATACGACTAATAAGCAAAAACGGGGAGGAATGTGCAGGAGAGGTGAGAGAGGAGATTGACAGCAGCTATAAACAGCGCTCCCTCCTCCTCCTCCCATCAGTCTTTCACGTTTGAGAGCGACTGACAGGCACTTTTGAGTAGGTAGAGCTATGAAACAAAGGTCGCAGTGTATGTTGAAGGTGTTCCCTCTCTCCATCTGCAGGAGCATCACAAATGTATGACTGTGGCATCAGTGGGGCATCTGGCGCTTCTGCAAAGGTTTATTTTGCCAGGACTCATTTTCTACTTGAAGTAATGGCTGCATGGTCCAGCTCCTGGACACCGCCACGCTCCGCACAGACACACCCGTCCCTCTTCCCTAGACCTCCATGCATCCTGCCTATCATTTATAAGTTATTTACATATCACAACAGTGAGCATTCCTCCCAGTATCTGAAACTGTCTTAACAAAAACCAACCAAACATGCATCTGTGGCATTTCAGTACAATAATATAAAATAAAAACATATGGATGTGAATAGCAGACTGTCCTCGTAGAGTCTTTATTACAAAGGCAGCGTGAACAGAGCCATCTGTAGTTGCACAGAAAGTCACAGAGACACTTACTTAAAGTCTTTCATTCTCTTACTTACTTGAGCTCTAGCTGTCGCCTTTTGTCTCTTTGAAAGAAAACATTGGTTTAATCCAAGCCATGGTGAAGGCTGAACTGGGCCACCCACAGCAGCCGATCTCTGGGTTTGCGAAGCTTAGCAAATGAGATAAATAACATTCGTTTCTATGGCACAAAGTAAATTGAAGAAAACAACTTAATTGCGCTTAAATCTGACTCCTCCCGCTCATTTGAAACATTTTCTTTCTTGTTTCTGCAGATAGAAAAGCCCATTGTGCTGACAATAAAGCATCAGTTACTTTACTTCGCGAGGTGAGTTGCGATATAGATTTTCAAGCTTGCATGTTTTTGCCGAGAGGAACAATGGCATACGATGCTCATTTGCTGTCTCTGTATTGTTTGACAGCGGCAGTCGAGGAGGGATAATTACAGGTATTTCCACACAAGGCCACAGGACCGGGGGGAAGGAACAGGTCTGTTGATTCGATTGGTTGATCCTGTGGTGGTGTTATTGAATGTTGTGTAAAACGGCACAAGTGGCTCCCTTTCAGCAGACACACGCCGGAGGGCCCGGTCTTTCTCCTCACCACAAAGACCCACAATTCCCTGGGCATTTCTCAGGTGGATCGCCTTACCCAGACTGCCTGTGGCTCAGCCGAGGTCCTAGACAGCCTTTTCTACCTGCTCCTGTCACATGGAGAGGACGACAATTACATGGAGAGCTGTGGCCGCATGGTGTTCTGCACTTATGATTCCATGTTGTGGAATAGATGAATATGTACGATATTAATTAGTATGAGGCAGTGTTCTTGGAGTCAGTACACTAAAGCGTATCTACTGACCTGTATTCTGTCACCTGACCTGCTGTACGGGGGGCTGTTCATGTCCCGCTCCAGCAGTAGGCTTCCCTTCCTGGCACACTGTCCACGTGCTGAACTCAACTCTCACATTCCTGGACAAGATCGAAACGTGACGCTTTCCCAGGTCAGCTGGGAACCCGACACTACACACACCTCTCACACACACTCACTATCAAGTTTCTACCAACATTTTGCAAACAGCTGCGCAACCAGCTTCCTAACTGGGGCAGTGCAAACGTGCACATGCTCACTGACAGCACTGTTTCCTGACAATTAGTTCAGTATTTGGCCTTTTCACCCAGTGGCAGTGATACAAGAGCTGCTTTTCATCACACCCACAGAAAATGTTTGGATTAATTATTTCTCACTCTGACAGTCAGCATGCTCATTCAAGCACTTAGCCTTCACCTCACCTTTATTGATTTCCCATCAGCACCTGGCAAGACGCATAGACCTGCTCCGTCTGCATATTATAAACAACTTTTAGGGGATTATTGGGCCGGTCTGTCCAGTTCTGCCTGTATCTCCACAGCACTATAAAGCTCAGAATGTGTCTTCCTCATGCACAGACACAGATAATTATCCACAGATCCGTGTGAGCTGAAATGTCAGAATCTCTGCCAGCCAGGATTTACTGCTCACTCTGACCCAGAAATGAGGGAAGGATGGAAACGAAAGGAACAAAAGAATAAAATGTGGTTGGTTTCACTTACTAAAGTTGTGGATCAAATCTATTTTGGTGATAATGTTTTATATTCAACTGTCCTTTACTGTTTCTGATTTTTCATGGATCTATTCTCAAACATGAGTTTTGGGACGTCTGTAATAGAAAAGGCATCAAATTTTGCCTCATCTTCTCATAGATTTTTTTTAAATTAATGATTGTATCACATAATGAGAAAATCAAGAATGTGACAAGGATGTAGAACTTTCTTTTAGTGCAAGCATCCGGGTCTGTCCGGGTACGTGCATATATGCATATATTTGGCCTGTGGTGGCCTATATATATATATATATAAATATATATATATATATATATATCTTTTTCACTTTCACTTTCTTTTCTTTCTTTTTTTTTCTTTTTTTTACTGAATTGGAAAAGGCTCCTGATGCAAATCACTCAGGCAGTAATTGTAAACTGTTCAGTCCTGTTGGGGTGCTACTTTTCAAAGACTGTCTACAGCTGTAACCAACCGGACAGCAACATAGCCGGTTCCGCAATCCGGTTCATTCACAATGTAGGACTGAAGCAGCTAGTCGCCTGATTCCTTAACAAAGCTTTACTGAGCAACCTGATTTCATCCTCTTGTTGCTGCATGTTCCATCTGTTTTTCTGTCTGTCTCTGTCGCTGTCTTTGTGCATGTGTGTATTTGTGTATATGCTGTGTCAGTTACACCATTGTGTTAGTCTTGGTGCCGGAAAGATTACCTCTGATGCATGAAGCTTGTATGATTGTTGCATTAAGGTGCAATTATAGGTGTTAGGACTTACTTTGGAAAAATGCATGCATGTAGAAACTAAATCAGATAAGAGAGGTCTAGGCCTGTGACAATACCTTCCACTGAAGTAACTTTGCTGTAGAGCTTCACATTAGCTTTTAATCCCTTCCACATTTACAGGCACTCTTTATTTTTTTTTATATTTTTTAAAAAAAATTTATGATTGTATAAAACACTTTTGACTTTTATACAAATGTCCTTAGAAAACAGAGATGGAACCACCAAAAATAAAAACATTTAATTCTTGCACATGTGCTAGGACTTAGATAAATGTATATAGTAGCACCCTTCCAGTCATGTGAAGCAGCACGTTATCCTGTGTTTTGGAAAACGGCTGCTGTCTGCCCGGATGATGTTGCTAACCATGGTAATAATGGCAGGCAGAGATAATAAAATGAGTTCATATGTATGACTTTTACCTTTTGTTTAAATACAAGATTTTTGACAAGATGAATACCGAAACCTTTTTTTTTTTTTTAATGTACAAGAAAGCCTAAGGCGAGTTTTACTGGCACATTCATACAAAACATCTATGAAAATAGGAATATCATGACATGAAAGCAGATGCAACACATTCCATTGGAAAGGAGGAGATGGTTACTGTCCAGATACTGCACCATGTGGGTCAGATTAAAGCAGATGAAGGATTTGTTTCAAAGCCCAACTCATCCAGCAGAGCTGTTTTACTAGCAGTCTGACCTGGCATAAAAACTAAAATACAGTGTCATGAATCAAATTTCATCTGACACGGTCTCTGCTGCTCAAGTCAGCTCAGCATCAAACAAGTGTGGGCCTTATGTGTGCGCACGTGTTGCTCGCCCCAAAGGCTGCATGAAACGCGTTGATCTTAATGAGCAGAAGGTTTCTGCAAAGTAACGCCATCCTGGCTGAGGCTTATCATCTAATTAAGGCTAGGGCCACACACAAGACTTTGCGCAATCATTCAAATATATTCAAGGGTGCTCAAAAGAAGTTGAAATTTATCCTTGCGGTAGGGTTTAAAAAAAACTTAAAACCACGAGCCCACCCCCCACATCTCCAGATCTGTGTCCTCATTAATCAGCCGTGTCAGTCTGTGTTTGTTTTTAATTAGGTTTTTATTGAGCAGAGGTGATGAAGCGTCTTCTGCCAGGGCCGTATCTGCTCTGATGACGGGGAGGGGGGCTGGGCTGATGTTTTATCTAGATTTTCACATACGTGTAAGGTGTCATCATAAAGCCGTTTTCCATTGTTTTGTATTTGGGAAGAGCTTTGCTGCAAAATTAGAAAGGAGGCACTGATATTATCTCTGTCAGACACATTTATGTTTTCCAAATGATCGGTTTAGATGCAGGCACAGATTGTTGTGAAAAATACTACAGTAAATTTTTTTCTTGAGCTGTATTATGTCATTATATGTAATCCTGTGTTCAGTCAGTTGTTTTAGATAATTACGTGTTAGAGTTTGGAAATAAGGTCTACACATATGTAAACAGATGTATCTGTGCTTGTGTTTGAGGAAAAGCCTGACAAAACTGCAAAAAAGGGAAAATGAGAGATTGCAAAACATTAACAAGATTTATAGTCTCTTAACATTTGTATTTCTCCAGACTCTCATGAATTGATGGATCTGAACTAGAAGGGATTTGGACTGATACGCAATTCTGTCTGGACTCTGTTTCAGCATGCCGATTCAGTTCATCACTGTGTCTCACAGGGCCGGGATACCATTCACCTTTGAACTCTGACGAACCCATCAGGGGGACCTCTCTGGAGCCTTACAGTCGCTCTTTGCCAGCGTCGGTGTTGTGGCCAAGGACATAAAAGTTCAGGCTCTGCTCGGGTGGTGCCAGAAAGCTGTCAGAGATAAGGACTCCACATGACACAGATGGACCTCTGGTGGAGTGAGGATCCAAGCAAAGGGAAGATTAAATGGGGAGGAAAATAGACGAGATGGGAAGAAGTGGAGGGGGCTCGAAGAGGTGCAGGAAATAAGAGGGACAATGCATTAGTTACAGGGTAACTTTAGCTCCCTTTGTGGCTGAGCGGAGAGGAGATTTTTCATCAGCAGCTGACTTCGCTGGTGCAGACCACAGAAACACTATACATGCCAGGCCAGCCATTTGTCCATCTCCATTCCTTTATGTTCAGGGTTCCTTATAAGCTGTCTCCGCCTAAAATATATTAGTAAATGGAAAACAACATTTTTTGCCAACAGTGAGCTCAGATGTAAGCCTGGTTTTTGTGTATTTGATTAGCGTATCCACCTCTCACCTTTTTTACTTTAATTGGTCTATTCACACTGCAAAAACGCATTTTTAAGTGAGAAAATAAAAACTATTTTAGACCAATATGCTAATTTTAAGAGTTCTACTCAAGAAAAAAATGTTCCTACTTCATGGACAAAGATATATATTTGCATAGAATATGTCAATTTTGCCCATATTTGTGGAATATTATGTTTATTTTTTTGGAGATGCTGCTTTTGTGGACTAGATATTTTTCAGCCTGGATCATGTGTTTTTGTATGTTCATCTTTTTTTTTCTTCATGTTTCATTATCATAGTAATATATTAGATCTTAGTTTAGACTAGTTTGGTACCTCTGACATCCTCAGGAGTGCTCAACACTGCTCCTTTTCTGTATTTTTACTAACGGGTGTCCATTTGCTCCCCATGTTCTCTGCGGATTGAACTCATCAAGTAAAGGACACAGACAATCAAGGCACATGCAGCTTTCCCCTTCTCACCAGCTCCCCGTCCTCATCACTTCCCTGTGTTGTTTCAAAACCCATTGTTGCAGTCTCTCACAATCTCAAAGTGCTAGATTGGTGTGAAAAACGTTCCTCCGAGTAAAACGGCTTGTCATTGTTTGTTTGCGTAAATGCAGTTATAAGTTATTTAAGTGCGTGTATGTCCTTGTGCTTTGTGTGGTTTTCCCCTGGCACTTTATAGTCTACAATAACTGTCATCACCTCCCCATAAAGAAGGCACCTGTTACCCCTCATGTCAGCCAAACGGGTGATTAACCCACAACTCCTCAAAGATCACACGGGAATTTCTTTACCCATTTTATGTTAAAATATTTCTATTATGTTTTACCGTCTCATCTTTCAGTATAAACTTGAAAACATGTGTGTACACGTTGTGGTTGTAGTGATTCCCCTCACAGAGACTACCTTCCTGTTAATATCTGTCAGTTCCTTTATTTAATTAATACACAGTGACACAGCAGCATAAGTCATCATTAGAAGTGCAGAACTGTTCTCACAATACATGTCACAACAGGATCTGCACTATACATGCAACAAAAATAAATTCAAAACAATAAAAAGCAAAAATGGGATAACAGGTTTAAAAACAGTTTCTGTTTAAAGTGACACCAGGAGCTTTTACAGTTTTTAGCTCAGGTGGTTAAATCACCTTTATGACATTCTCCAAAATTTGCTCTTGTTTCGTCTTTTACTTGGTCAGCTATAATTTTTTCTTTTGTTTGAGGTTCTCAAACCTCTTAAGTTATGTTCACACTGCAGGCAGAAGCAACCCTAATCCTCTAATCTTTCTTTGCCTAAGTCAGATTCTTTTTTTTTTTTGGCTCTCTGAACCGCTCAGATGAGGTCTTTTTTTTTTTTTTTTACATCAGACCTGGGTCACTTCCATATGTGGCCGTAAATCGGATGCCACGACAGTCTGTCAGAACTGTCAGTTCAAATCTCATTTATCTTTGATGTCACTGTTTTGCAATTAATGCATATTAATACCATTAAGTTAATTTTTGGGGGGGGGTCAGGCAAATCATTTCATGATAATAAGTAAACTTTAAACTCGCACATGCACATATAGTTGCCATAACAACACAACCTGAGTGAACTGCAACTTACTGATTAAAGCATCTGATAGATAAGTCAAGAGGGGCTCTTTGGTAAAGACTTGGGTATGAATGTTAAGCAGAAGACAGGCACCTCATCCCACACATTGGACCTTCATAAAGCTCTCACAAGTAAGAGTAAAACATTTTAATCAACATTTCAGTGTCAGTTCAATGCAATGCTTTCAAGTCTCGTTCTTCCCCTCAGGCTTTTTAATAAGTGGGAAAAAGAAAGCATAGCTCATCTCTGAGTGGATTTTTGCTGCCAAGGTGGCATGTTCAGTCTTGTAAGATGACTTCATGCCATCACCAGGTGTTTTCATTACACCGGGGTCTTGGTGGGCCTGGTGGGCTTTTCAGGGCTTTTCAGTCCCCACTCCAGGACTTGTTGGCAGGTCCCACTCAGCCAAGGCAGATAAAACCAGAGACAGGGCTCCACTCTCAGGAAGACTCTGCAGGGCAGAGTTACAGAGAATTAATATTCCATTTATTCTGTTTTTTGTGGGTGTCTCAGCCTGGTCAGACTGTTATCCCACCCTGCTGTGGGAGTCTACAGCAACTGTTCAAAGTTAATCTTTTCTCTTTGTCCTCCAACAAGTTGAAACACCTCAGTGTGGTGTGTCTTGGAGGCTAACAGGAGTTCCAAGAAGTTGAGTAAGAGTTTTTCTTAATGTGCAGCTACGGGAAGTTGAACACCTCACCGTGACTTTTGGTCTTAATCACAGCCCTAAGAACATAATCAAGAACTTCCAATGCAACAATAAATCCTCTTCTTTAGAAGCTAGTACAATGTTTTCATTATTAATGTTACTATTATTATGTTACTGTTATTATGTTCCCTGCAGGTTCATTTGTCTTTTGTAGAGGTTCTGTTTCGTTGATGGTGTTGCCAGTGCTGGGACTGCAGGGAAGCTGAGCCATCATGGGCCACCTTGATGAGGAACAATTGAAACAAATCAACTTGCTCTTTAGCAACTTTAGTAAGTTTGGCAAATACTTTCCATGACATTACTTGGAAATAGAAAAAGCAAATATTTGAATGAATTGTTTTCTGTGCAACAATATCGGTCTCTTGCATGGTTGTGGTGCAATGTTTGGCCCACTGTCCCTGTCCTTATTGTTTAATCGAATTGAGGTTTGGTTGTAATTTGCTAATCCACGTGGCTTTCTTAAGATCCCAATAAAGCTTTTTAATCGCGCTGAAGAATCTTTCCCAATTTCACTTTCTCAGTGTAGAATAATGGGTTTTGGAAATGGTTTTATATTCATTTCTAAATTCATAGGCAGGAACAATCGAATAACCAAGGTCAGTACTGCTGTCTTTCCTCCTTGACATTATGTTAACACATACCTGATTGCAGCAAACCTTTAAAATCTGGTTTCATGAAGGTGCTCAACCTGCTGATCATCAGTTATTCGATTATGTTCAGCAGCTCCAGGCTGCTTCTTGCCCTCTTAATTCTTATGGATGAAAGGCTGTACTGAGTTTAGTTTTTATTCTGACTTTGAGCTCCTTAGCATCACTGAAAACATTAAAATAAAGATTTTAATGAAGCTAGAACACACCAAAGGAAAAGGAAAATGTAATACAGACTCATTCCTATTGTGACAGATATTCGAGGAGTCCACTTTGAAGCATTGCCATGATACCTTGATGGTGGATTTACACTCTAGAAAACTGAGCTACTAGGTCTTCTTGCTGCTGACTGTTTTCCAGACATCTTGTTTGGTCTTCATAATGAGTATGAAAAGTAGTCACTTCAAACATGCTGAAGTGGTTTTTGCAGCCCAGTGATTTCATGACTTTCATTCGCTGTGTTTATAGGACAACGTATTACTGCCTTGGTCATGCTGTTGCCTGAGCAACATCTGTATGTCATGATGCATCAGTCATTACTCGTTACTTGAGTAAGCATTAGTACATGTGTAGTTTTTTTTTTCTGTCTGTTCCTTTTTTTAACCCTCAGTTGAAATATTAGATCAGTACAAGCAAGCAAGGTTTTATTAAAAGCCCATTATTATATAGCTATGACTGCAAACACACACACAGAAACAACTGCAACAAAAAAACTAAACGTATTGTGTTGAACTGTGTTTCTGAAGCTGGTGTCAAGTTTCAACCAGCCTGGTTTTGCTGACATGATCTAGTTCTGGTCCAGTCTCTGACTCACAGTGAAAACTGGACTTTGACTGCTACTTTTGGATATCAAATCAGCAGAAGTAATAACTATAACTGGATTATAACTGTTCTGATTCCTCCCCTCCTAAGGCAGCAAGCTGCCAAGCAGTTAATAAAGCAGCCGAAGCTCCCCTGATTGGACCCCTGAGTGAGAGCGATCTGCCGTACAGGATAGTAAAAATGCTTTCCTGTCCCTCTCACTCTCTACTTTACATCCTACTCCTCACCTCCCCGTCTGTTATTATCATCAAGCAGGTACCTTTGACTCACAGAGGGACATGTTTTTCATCAAGAGCACTTGGCATCGGTGCACGTGTTAAACGCAATGCAGTTAATCCGGATACCTGGTGTCAGCAGTGTGTGGATGAGGACATGACTTGGCTGTGAGCATGTTTTGGCTCCTGTTCTGCAGACTATTTGTCCTCTTGGCATGTTAAAGACTATTTTGTTACTTTTAGGTGTAGCCTTTGATACTGCAGTTGAATATCAATAGAATCCATCTGACGTCATCCACCACTGCAGTCTGCAGCTCAGCTGAGGCCATTTACGAAACTATATCGACATAATAACTAAATTTATTGGTTGTCTCTCCAAATTCCTTTCCCCCCATGTTACTGCCTTTATATTAAATGTCGATGCAATTACATTTATATAAGCAATCTAATGATCAGTGACTAATCTGTATCATTACATAATGCAACTAACATAATATGAAACGATACTGAAACCAGAGCCCCGTGCATTCAAGCAAACTGTTAGACCCATCAAGATATCCACATTTATGTCATTATCTGTTTGTGCAGCTGGTTTGGAGCATCTCGACAGCAAGGCCTGTATCAGGGGATGTATGAAGTTAGTTAAAGTTAAAGTTTCATTTGACAGCTTTGGCCTTCATGTAGACATTCTTCCTCTTACTATACCAAAGGTCCCAAGGCGAAACTGCTGTTTTTCAAATGTGAGACTTCCACTGTGTCTTAACCAGAAACATCAGCGTTCTGGTCAAGAGGCACAGAGAGGCCACTTTCTGGAAGACGAACGAAAACATTCTCTGTGAGTGAGGAGGCATACAGGAGAGCTGAAGCTGCGAAAAAGGAACAAATGCAGGATTTGGGAAAAATGTCTTCAGGCTGTGAAATCATAAGTTTCCTGACCAACTGGCCACAGTTGGATATACTAAGCTCATTATGTGCTACACTCCTTTATTAAAATAAAAGACTAAGATTATGCCGAACGTAATGGGATGGCCTTGTCTGCATCTACATAGGAATGTCCCATGTTTCCAGGATTACAATATTTCAGGACCACTTGTAAACACAACTTGGGGCACTCTAAAATATGTTATTGTTCTTTTGTGTCTTAAAAAATTAAAAGAGATGTTCGCCTTTGACCTGAATGGACAATATGAAAGAATATAAAGGGAGGCTACACTATCTCCTAGTTTGCCCAGGGCAGTGTTCACACAACCTGCAAAAACACCTTTCGTTAGACTAATGGCAGAATTCTTGATCCATCTAAAACCAGACGGATCTGGATATGAATTTTTTTAAATCATTTATTTATCCTGACAATTCGTAACAGAGAGAGGAGGGTACATTTTATGTATATATGTACATGTGCATGTGTTAGTATTTTACAAGTAGACTTTAACTGTGTTTCCATTACCTCACAGAGTGAGGTAATGGAAACGGGGAGGTCAAGGTGAAACATGAAAACACGGAGAGGTTCTGGATGAAGGAACAGCACATGCCTTCTTTACTGTAGCATCAAAAGACAAGAATACATTTGAAACACTGCACTGGACTGTCTAAAAACAACTGGACAAACTCTCTCGTACGCCATTCTAAGGTTTTGAAGGGTAGTTTTGAAGTCTTATTTTTTAAGCCTATAAAGTAAGCTATGTTGCTGCAAACTAGTGTGACCGTATACTCATTCTGATTGAACATGTCACTGTTTCAAATGTAACTACCAAGAAAAACATCTGAAGCAAGGGCTGCCAGAGCTGAAATGAGAACAGCTGAAGGTCAGACCAGGCTTCACCAGAGCTACCGTGGACCTCTTTTGCCAGCCTAGCATCAGCCCAGATAGGTGGTTCAACCAGGAAACGTCGACAGCAGACGCTTTAGGACTCCGGACATGACACCTTAAAACCACCTTCTAGGCCAGCTTTGAGTAGTGCTGGGCAAAGGTAGCTCGCCCTGAGCTGGCGGCCAGAGCAGCGATCAGGCAGGCCTGGCGGAGGACACGGTCCCTCCCCACAGGCCAGCTGGTCATCAGCAGTAGCACCTGGCAAAAAGCCTACTCTCTGTTTTCTTAGTTTCTTAGTTCTCATTCAGAGCTCAGATGCCAAGTAGCTACAATGACAATAGTTAACCATTAACATCATAGACTGCAATCCAGCTGTCAACAAAAAGCAAAACACGCTCCTATTTATGAACTCACTCACCATATGAGTGACATAAAAGAAATTCACCTGCCATTTCTTTTGTACCAGGCTGTAAATATGTTTATTTCTGAAGTAAAGTCAGTAAAGTAAATACAAGATTGGAGAATGTTTTGTTTTTGGAGCCCCAGAGGTTAGTCGAGCAACTGCACATTTCTGTATTTCCAAGTACCAAGCAAGTCTGGCAAGCTGGATGTACCCACTTTACACATGCATTCATACTTATCCTCAAAAAAATCACATCCACACTGAGAAACCAGCCTTGGTGAGGTCTTTTACTGCAGCGTCAGTCACACGAGTCCCATCCAGTCCGCACTGAGGGAGTTGGAATCTTGACTTACCACTATTAATAAGTCTGGACTTCTGGGTCATTATAAAGCATGGATATATTACCACACCGTTTTAATTTGGGTCTCATGACTTCTCCTGGTGTACAAGGTGACCTTGTCAACAGTGGAAGCCATGAAGAAGAAGGTCACCTGCCATCTTTCCAGGTGGTTGAGACTGTCTCGCAGTTTGAACAGTTTCACACTCTATGGGAAGACCAACAACCTCCACCTCTCATTCAGCAAGGAGTTCAAGGTCTTGCTGACCAGAGATGCCTCACTCTAGCAGGACTCCATGGACTTGAGAGTGGCAGACGGGCAGGAAGTGGAGTGTCCAATAAGATCTGGAGATCGTTGAGTCATGGCTGAGGCATATGGCTAAGGCATTGGGGTTTTGGCAGAACAATAGCCATTGGCTTGGCAGGGTTAGGGGCTACCGCTCAACCCAGCTATCAAAGGCCCACAGGAGAGTCAGGCACCAGCTCATTCTGGAAAGAACTGCATGTTGGTATTGAAGAAGGACAGTAGGTATTCAGCAGCAGGAGGCATAGATTACATTGAGGGATCTAACAGGAAGAACCCCACTGAGTCAAGTTCTTGATCCAGGCAGTCAATGATGCTTTTCCTAGTCCATCAAATTTCCACATGCAGGGCAAGAACAGCTCTCCAGTTTGTTGACTTTACCCAATGAGAGGTTCCCTAGAGCACATTTAAAGTAGCTGCCCAACAGTCCTGGGGGAAGGCATCTTTGCATCACACAGGGAGCTTGACATCGATCTGAGACAGTTCAAGTTGCCAGACCACTTTGGAACAACTTCCTTGGGACCAGTTGTGGCATCCGTTGCTGAAAAGCCACGTGCTCCTGATGGAGCTCACAGTTCCCAAGGGAAACCACAACAATGAAGTGAATGAGCAGAAGTGGGGCAAGTATCAGAAGCTGGTGGAGGAGTGCAGGAGGGCAGGCTGGCAGACATGCTGCGAGCCTGTCGAAGTGGGGTGAATGATGAAATGTGTAAAGGCTTTGCTATAGCCACTGACTATACAGGGTCTACATGCTGCTTGGGACTGGGACTGTAACTCCCAAGATGAAAGCTATCAAGTACACTTTGGAGGCAGCAGAAAGGGCCCCCATATAACTGTGGCTCAAGCGGTGGACCAGTGCTCCTGTGACACTGGTCAGGACCTGATCAATCCTAGGCTGGGTCAACTGAGTGACGGTGTATGATGCTGAAAGCTTGAGATTGCTGATGATCTCAAGAACATCAATGAAGATGTGTCCCGGGATGTGTTTTTGGCACAATTAGTTTTATGTGCTAATCAGATTGCCTTCATATTCAGCTGCAATGTTGTTTTGTACTGTTGTTTTAATATATAACATTGTGCTAATGCTTTTTAGAAAAACATTTAGATTTTGAACATATAACAAAAAGAGTTTTTTATACACAATTCTATTAATCTTACACAGTTATATCAATTCTTGAGGATCAATCATGCTGATTTTGGATATTCTCTCACCTTTAATCTGCAGTTGGTTTTATTCTTCAGTGAAATGTTCTGATTACTATGATCAGACTTGTAGATTGTCTTGAAGTTTTTTCACATCAGCTTATGTAGACAGCAGTACTTTCATTAGTGACCCCGCTCTAGGTAGATAACTGTGATTATAGTGCTGTATGAGTTGCAATTGTGTGCCAAATCCATGTTCTGGCTTAAATGTTACTATTATTCACTCATGCCCATACTACATCCCTCTGCACCTAAAGTCTTCAATTATATACATAACCCACAAACGCGAGTTTTACTTGGGTCTCATTTCTTTGCAGCCAGCCTGTTTTTTTTACATAATCCATATTTTATGAAACTGAAAGGAGCAGCCAGATAACACCATGCCAACTGCATCAATAAATTAATTTTCTAAAAGGGTGAGAAATTACAGAGTCCATAAACTAGAGCACAAATGGATTTTAGATATGCTGAAGCATCCAGCAGTTGCATGGCCAGGTCAAGTTGAAATTCAAGTCTAATTACATACAATCCAGTTCAGTCCAACTACATGTTTTGGTCAGGTTGATAAATTACCTGACATTGGATCAGTTATAGATCTTGAGAGAAACTGCAAATTTGCATGCCTGTTGGACCAGCATGATACAACTTCTTCTCCTGCTCTTGGCAAATGGACAAGCTCCCCTCAGAATAGTGAATGTTTTTCATCCTGCTTTTTGGAGGTTGGTGCAGTTTACTGCTCTGCACTTTCTTGTCGTTTCATGTCATTTGCTGGTTACAGCTTTGTACCCCCTCTTACACACACACACACACACACACACACACACACACACACATACACACACACACACACACATACACACACACACCATTTTGGCTCCATGACTGCCTTTGTTGCCAAATAACAAGTATCATCACTACAAGTTTGATCCCCCATTCCACATCAGTCCCAGCTTGAACAGGAGTGTGTGAAGTGGGCTGCATTAATGTGAGTAATGAGTGCCGTTTTAATGTTTTCCACATCACTGTGTTTGACTGCTTCCAGCCCAGCAGATATTTAGTATAACTCTTTTGTTCTCTCCCTCTGTGCACCGAGACTTATCAATATGCCACAGAGACGGCCAGCTCCGACCAGGTGTTCCCTCTCAGCCTCATGAGATCATGACATGTAAGAGAAACAATACAGTGTCAAGTAGCAAAGATCTTGCCTTTTGTCCTCATTCCTCCTCTTCACACTACATATCTTCACCATTTTAAGCTCTATTTGTATTAGTTACACTAACAGGGTCTTCTCTGGCCATTCAGACTTGATAGAAGTTCTTGCGTCCTCAGTGGACGTGCACAGAAACACATACTTTATCATGTTCACCAAATCCATCAACCAAGTTATTTTCATTTACATCAAGGAGTCTTTATTGCCTCTGCTGCCCTTCTTGCCCCAAAGCAAACTGCCCACTCACCTCACTGCCCACTCTGAAAAGCTGTAATTGTCCTTTAATTTTCATGGACTTTTGGGTGACTCTGGGACTGCATTGTTTGCCCTCAGCTCCTGACAGGGGATCCATCCAACCACCCAGTCAGGTACTTATCTGGTGCAATGGACCATTGATCACCTTTTACCCCTGCAATGAATCAACTCCCTGTTAGCTGAGTTGAGAATCATCCACTTGGTAACTTAATACTAACCTAAGATATTGCTACTTCAGGTTCACTAGACCTCAACTTGTTAGTGTGCTCCTGTTTCAGCAAGCTTCTTTACGTGATGCAAAAAAGGTCACTAAACTACAATTAAATTACAATGAGGCTTGTCTTGACAAGGTAATGTATTACATATTTTACAATTTAATGTTATTAAAGCTTCAAAGATACACACCACCATACTGGAGTTAACAGAAAAGATTAAACCCTGACAATATCTCCTATGTTTTAGGCCATTCTGTTTAAGAAATCCCATCTGCAATTCATATCCAACTTTCCTCATCTTGCTTCACAAACTTGATAAATTGCTTTTCATCTGGGCTGTAAATATTTATCTATTGCAAAAATCCAAAATCCATTTGAAAAAATAAATATAAACATATTTCTTTCTTAAGCAAGACTATATAAAATCAAACAATGTAACTCTGATGAAGAGTTCAACTAAGCACCACCATATGTTCTCAACTGGTTCTGAGAGGCCCATTGTTAGTTGTGTTTGCGGCCTGGTTCTGACAACAGCTTGGCCCTCCTCAGCCCTTCATCTCCAAACACACTGCATGTGGTCCTCCCACCAACACGGCCTGGCTAAACCTCGAACACTGCAACAGTTTGTAATTTGTCACAAGTGTGTCAGAAATGAACTGATGTGTTTGGGGTTGAGGAAAACATCCACCGAAGAGGGGAAGGAGATGACGGAACTGGATCGTTGTGGGTGTCATTGTGCAAAAAAAACAAACAAAAAAAAAACCCTATGCACAGTTACGTAGCATCCTCATCCCCTTGGAACCGGGTTTATTATTGCGGTGACAGGCACAAGCCCAAGGATGATGAGAGGTACAGAATTGTTGTGTGCTGTTTTCTTTTCTTTACTTTTTTATGACGATGCTCAGTAGTTACATTTAAACAAAAATCAGATCAGCAGGTCACTGACCGATTTATGAAACTCAGCTGTGGTTCAAGTTATACTATTGTCATAAATATTTGACATAGTCCAAATTAGTCTTAATTTCATCTGTTTTTTTCTAGTAATACTACAGAAGAAGTGGGTGCACAAAATAAATCACTGTACAGTGGTAAATTCATTAAAATTTACAAATGCAAATCAGCCTGAGCGGTGAGGACCATGTGAGGACCCACTGATCTCCCAGGCGTCACAGTTGTGAACCTGTGGCACTTCTTGGGCCGAACCCTCAGCCCCATCAGCTGGAAAAACTTCTCCAAAATGTTGAGACTGCTTCTAATCTGCTTCGTTGAACCACTCACCAGCACCAGGTCGTCACCAAAGGCCAGCATGGTAGTATTATTGCCTCATTGTAGCCCAGATCTGGCGTTTTTGAGGCTATGGATAAGGGGATCCATAGCTAAGTTAAATAACAGTGGGGGCATTGGGTCACCTTGTTTCACTCCAACTTTCATCTGTATAGGCTGTTCGGCCGCCAACACAGCCCACCCTAGTCATGCAGTCTACACATGAGTTCTTGATCAACTCAATGATGTGTGTTGACACTGCATTCGCCCCGAGCGCGCAGGATGCGCTGCAGCATCGCTTCACACCCCAGCCCGACCAACCAAGCCCTTAGAGCCAATTCTTATCCTAAAGTTACGGATCTGATTTACTGACTTTCCTTACCTCCCTTGATCCAACATGCCAAAGGCTGTTCACCTTGGAGACCTGTTGTGGATATGAGTACAGGCTGGCGCGAGATTAATACCATTCCCCCCGGATTGTCAAGGGCCAGCGAGAGCTCACTGGATGCGCCGGAACCACGATGCCTTCCAGGGCAAGGGCCCCTCTCCTGGGACATCCCTTTCCAGGGCGCCCTGCCCTTTATAAAGAAAAGAGAACCAGCCTTCAAGGTTCTCGTTTAAATACCACCAAGCTCCACCTGGGCTCGCACCCTAGCTCGTGGATCTCCTTGTCTCCCCAGTTACTCCTACCTACCTGTGACGTCCTACTGCTGTTTTTACTCTCATTAACTGTTTCCTTATTTTATTTAGAAAAAAAAAAGCTCCCCTGGTCATTGTACTTAGGTTATATGATCAAAAATTCCTTTCCACGACCTGCCACCCCATGTCAGTTCTGTTTATATTAGTTCTGACCCACGATTAAGTGTACCCTCGGAGGTGAGTTATTCGTGGGGCCAGCTCGACACACCACCCCCGTCACTCAATGTAAAAAGGACGGGTGACATGCTAGATCCATGTGTTAAATGCAAGGTTTCCACTAATGTAAAAGGGGATAAAATGAGCCTAAGATATACAGTATATTGTTTCTTCTCATCTTCTTTGTTTCATTCATCAACAAATATCCACTTTTATAGTTCAGGCCTTTGGCACATTTTTAAAAAAAAGTCACAGTAATGCTTTTTCCCAATTGGTAATGTTGCTTTTTGTTCTTACAACACTTAAAAGGCATTCTGACGATGAAAATCCAAAATGATGAAGGAATTCGGTTCCTCCACACATTTTGTCAGGGCTGCAGGCGAACAGGCCGGTCCAGTACATGTCCTGTCTTCATGCCTTTGTAATATGTGTGGAATATGGTCTTTTTTTTAAAATGCACGGAAAAGTTTCTGGAAAAGATTTGGTTTTAAAGGGTGCAAATGGTGCTCCAAAATCTCAGTGTACCTCTGCATTAATGGCATCATCACACAGGTGTTTACCACCTTTACCAGGACACTGATAGGACCCTATCCATCACAGAACCTTGTTACTCCTTCTTGTGCTTGATCCAGAGCCAGTGGTGCCCACTTATGCCAAAAACAGTCCTGCAATACTCATTTGTTTAACTACAGTGTTCATTTCCATCCCAGTTGCCTCTGAGTTGGAGATGTCGATGTTATCTCCTGACAAGATCAACCTATAGTAGGGCTTCTCTTTTTCATTGTGAAGTTCAGTATTTTTGTTTTTAGCTCTGTGTTGTGCTGCTTGTCAGGGCTCCAAAAGTAATCCCTTACCAATATCAGTTATTGATAAATAACAGTTCTTGAAGTGGCGCCTTCTGAGGGACTCAGACAATGCTTCCCTTTCATGTTTATGCGCTGAATTTGCTATAGATTCCTTTAATCAATTTATATTATATACAAGGAGAAATACAATATGTTCAAATGTAAAGATATCAACAAATGAAATGAAGTTGACACAAAAGAAAAATCATGAATTTGAAAATTAATAAAAGTCAAAGTAATTACAAGAATCATTGTTTTTTATTTGCATTCCCATGCCATACCAACCTTTTCTGAGGTTGTACCATTTGCTTTATTTTTCTTAGAGTTTGTGCATGATTGCGAGAATGAGCACCAATCGCTACATTTCAGCCTGATAATTAGCAGCCGTGTCCCCCATGTCCATAAGTATACCCCGGTTATCTCCACAGCCTTGCTCCTATTTGTGTGCTGTAAACATATTGGCCTCATTAGCCACTGCTCAGTCTGTAACTGGCTCAGGCCCTCATGGCACAAATCTCTTTGGCTTCTATAAGGGGAAAGGGTGAGGGTCAGACCTCGGTCCCGCGTGCTCCCCTGAGTCTGAGTAGATAGCATCACGCCAAGAACAGCAGCAGTTAAACCCTGACACTTAACCACCACCCCCACCACCCCACCCCCGACAGCCCCAACCTAATTGAGCCATAATTTTACTGTATGCCACAGAGTGGAGACATCAGGCATGTGGGAAGTCAGGGGTGGGGGTGAACAGCGGATTAATGGTGCTTCCAAAACTTCCATTAAAGGATTGCAGCAGCTTTCCTTAGTTCAGTTGTCATTTAGTCATATGTAAATGTTTAAGTTCAGGTCGGCTTTCTCGGTGTGATCGTTGATTATACCTCAATAATCTTTAGGAAGCAGCCCCCCAACAATTAAAGTTCTTAAAGTGAACTGGTTTGCTATCAGCCTGTGCACAGTGTATAATAGCTTTTCCCCACAACAGCACGCTTCAGTGAACCACACAGCATCCAGAATGTGAAAAGATTACCATCTCTTCCTTCACTCTATTTTTACTGCAAGTTTACTTATTACTTATACTTAATTATTAGCTCATTAACTTTCAGGCACTTGGGGATAAATGTTTGTGAACACATTCTTTTTTTTTTTTTAAATGCACGTGGGATGGTGCACTCACGGAAAGAACTGACACTTTGTCAGCTCTCACAGTTTTTTCCCCATCTGGCTAAAAATGGATAACAAGCAAAAAAGCCCAAACCTCACACCTACAAGAGGAATGTGTCTGCAAACCAATGGAAAGAAGGAAAAAAAAGGAACTGCTTAATAGCACTGTAATTCTTTCAAGCATGACTGCAACCACAGACAAACACTCCAGTTGCAATTTTGGTCAAAATGGTGTATTTTAATGCAGCAAGGTAATTAACAAGGCAGTTAATTAGAGCACAGTAAACGGGCAACGCAGTTGTTGGACAGCCTCCACAGTTAATGGCTTTTAAACTGCATTTTTTCGTTGAAGGAATGTACTGGTGTGTGAATATAGTGCCAAGAATTACACACAGTCGGTCTCCCAGTATCTTTTTCCTCTCTTTCACCTCTTACTATAACATATCTCCTATTTCCTTCATCACACATCCCCATCAATAATATCTTTATTCGCAGCTTTCTGACTAACATACACACATTGCATAGGTGTGTGTCTGTGCATGCATATACTGCATATGTGTGGTATTATTTGTGCTTTTTCAGTGAAGCATGCTTGCTCTCTTTTATTGCTTACACATATTTAACAACTTTTCCTGCCCTGGAGCTAGAGGAAGACCAAACATCCTCCGTCGTAAATTCTCTGCCAGAGCACAACCTGGGGAGTATGGCACACAGGAAACCATCGACACACACACAGGCTTAGAGAGAGAGGGAGTGGGGGTGGAGAAAGTAGGGGAGTGGGGGGGGGGGGGCATATATCACAAATAGAAATTAAGATTTTTTATCTTAACAGCCTATTTATGGGTTTTACACATGCTGGAATAAAGTAGTTTAAATTGCATAATTTGTTCAGAAACACTCAACCACTTACAGCTTTGAGAAAAAAAAAATAAGAAGCATATTGATCTATCACTTCTCAAATAAATCAGCATCATATCAATCACGCTTGATGCTGGGATGTTTGTGACTGCTGCTCTTCACTTCACCAGACTAATGGGAAATCAAATTTAGGGAATGTCTTAAGTCATTGCTCATCTCCAGGCCGCCTGCCCAATTAAATGGAATCAATTTATCATACGTGATTCATCTCCCAGAAAAATCCTTGTTTACCTCTGCCGTGATTGATATTGATCATTATGATGATTAAATTTCCTATAAATATGTCAGCTTCTCCGTCTCTCCTTCCTTGGCACTGGACTTTACACCAATGGATACGCCTGTGGGCGAAGACAAAAGCAGGCTTATTGGTTTTAGGCTGCAGGGAGGTAGGTGCTCGGTACTTGTGCGCAGTCGCCATATCATGAGGCGTGTGTCACATGGAGTCCTTGACAGCAGTGGCTGTGGTCCTGCATATTTTGTGGTGTTGGTTTTGAATGAGAAGCAGTGACAGACGAATTTGTGCTGGGCTCTTTTCCTACATTTTCAAGTTTGCTGCACTTTCTCACACCAAGGCCTCGCTGAGAAGCCACGGCAGTGTGTTTCCGTATTATCAAACATTTGTTTGGTTTGTATAAAGTGAGTGTGTTTCAAGGTATTCATAAAGCTGTATTACTTTCGGTTTGCTGCGTGAAGGCATTTGCGTCAGGACAGACCGATGAGGCAGTGGAGTCGCAGCTCGCGGTTCATTATGTTCATTTAAACTTGTTTATTTGTCCTGGGGATGAAAACATGGAACTGGCCAGACTGACGCCTAACAGAGTGGGTGGACAAATGAAGCTTTGCTGGTGCAAATGAGTTGTTCAAAACACAAACATTAACAGATGCACAAAGTACAGTCTTGTTTCTGTCCACATAGTGTATGAATGCCACACATGCCCGCATATATAACATTATAAATGCAGCTCAATTCACACAAAATGATATAAACCAAACTGCTGAACTGTATGATATGCTGTTTCTCAGGGTATATATAATGTTGCTTTCCTTTTAGGGTTGCCTCCCCCAATGGCAGCATATAAACTACACAAGTAGTGCTGCCATAAGGGATAAATACCCCACCTGAGCACTAGCGGCATGATTTAAAGCACAGCTATTGAACAGCAAAAAGAGGCCCCACATAGGCTACGTGTGGGCAATATTCAGGGAGACTTGCACAGGAAAAAGATGGAGGAGGTTGAAGGTGAAGAAGGGGGGTAAAAAGACAACAAAGTTGCTGTTATGAGACTCAAGTGCTAATGGTTAACACCTAGCTGATTAGATTAACATGCAACCAAAATCCCACCTCTCTTCTCCTTTCTGTAATATGGATTTCTCATTTAGTCAATTGTGCTGATGTCTTTTGACAGGTATATTATATTGCGCATCTTATAAATGACTGCAATAGCACCCAGTGTGGAAGCCACAGGTGAATTCAATAATACAAGTAAGCAGACTTTTGCCTCCTTCTGGTCTGCTATGGTACGCATTAAACCTTTTAAAACTCTAAGGGTGATTTTGAGAAGTGGGTTCAGGAAGTCACATGTTTGTGTGCGGGTGGGAGAGACGGAGGGGGGGTTTAAAATGCATTTGGCCTTCCTTTCTGTAAGCCTATATATATGTGGAAAAAGGTATAATTTAAATCAAAGAAGGAGTCAGATGAAAGAGTTGCCCAGTTTGTGAGCAAAAGCTTTCTGGAGATGCTCTCTTGTCACTCACACTAAGTGCTGATCTTGGAGGAGTTCTAAAACTCCCATAATCCACCTCATGGCACTTACAGCCCTGAAGCCTGGGAAGGCCATAATGTCTTTTTACAAGGTGACATGACATAAAAACACAGGGAGAACAGAAAACGTGCTTGCCAATAGCCTTGCAAAGGCAAAAAAACCTTTCTCCTTGATGTTCTTTCTCTCACTTCATTTTTTTCCTTTTTTTTTTTTTAACGGAGATTGTTTTTTTTTTTTTTAATCCAAGAATGAATATGCACGTTCACATGTGTTTTTCTGTGTCTGATTGAAGTGCCATGCCAGGCTCGAGTAGAGAGAATGGAGAGCCTTTCTCTGTCTGCCATCACCCTTGTCCACTTACACACAATCTGGGCCGCAGTGGGAATGAAGAGGGGATTATGACTCTGTCTGATCCTGGAGGGGCACACACTTAACACTACTGTAAACAACAGGCCCACACTGCGCTGAACTTGAGAGGTGGGGGGTGGGGTGGGGGGCATGATGTGACCCCATGCAGATGTTTGCTGTGGACCTTTTCAGGACAACTAGAAAGCAGCCGGTTAATTGTTTTTCTAGCAAAATATGGTCTTCATGTAGGCGCCATGTTGAGATGGAAAAACAACGATACTGTCACAACAGCTTGTGTTTAGTAGCCTTGTCAGCTTTTTCTTCAGCATCGTACTGATAAGATGCAGAATAGGCAAAAACACAACAGATATAGCCTAGGTTGCATCAATATTTTTTAACATTTAAAGCAGAGCAATGCACTACATTTATATTTCATTGTGAAAACACGTTTAAAAAACCAGGTTCGTTTCATGGCCTGTAAATCCAACTTGTTTGGTTATCATGGAGATGAGTGTTTGGCTGTGTTAGTGGTGAAAACAATACTTATTTTATTAAAATACCCGCGATCCATTCATTCACAGGACAGCAGAAATCAAATTTAATTGACTTTATTTCGGTAACATAGCTAATGCAAACTGTATTTTCCTAAACCTAACTGACTGTTTCTGGAGTTTGTTTTTGTTTTTTTGTTTTTTGTTCCAATAAGTAACAATAATACTAAAAATACTAAAGAACATGACATATTTTTAAGGCATAAGACATGAAACATTTTGTTTGTCATTGTAATTACTACAACTAAATCTCATCTGGAATTGCTCTCCATCCTCAAAAAAGCACAAATGTAACAATAATAATAAATACTGTTTAAAAAAAGAATACCATAAGGGTTCAAAAACTAGTCTACATCTGGGATAAAAGTCGGGTATTTCGATTATAAAAGTGTTGTGTGAGTAAGTCAGAGTTGAGCAGTTACCTTCAGTATGGTTTGCAGGAATTATGTCCCAAACTGTTTATACTGCACCAAAGTTTCCCCATTTAGTGATCACAGTGATCAAGCTGTCAGTAAATTTTCCAAGCCTCTTAATGTAACATTCGACATTTTTCTCAGTCTTTTTCGCTTCTCATTTTTTTGTCTCTCTGTTTTGGTTATGGAAGCCACAAGGATTAAACATAAGGCCTTTCTCAAAAGAATGGCATAAAAGTGGGCCCTCTGCACACAGAGAAAAACATGCTGCTTGGTAATGTTTGTGCGTGACAGAGGTTCATATAAAAAGATCTTGGGCCGTAATTTGCTTGGCTTGGGCCAGCTCCAGAGGGGCCGTAGATTTTTTTTTTTTTTTTTTTTTTTTTTTTTTTTTTTTAAGTTGCAGGAGTTGGGGAATGGGGAAACACAGAGAGCTGCCCCATTAAAACACCCCAAACAATATGGTTCACATTTTACTGACTTACACTAAATTTACCATAAATTATCTTGTTTTTCAGTTGAAGGGGAAAACTTTGATTTCATCTCATGTGAAGTAGTGTGGCTGAAATAAAGCAGCCGGTTCTACATTATAGCTCCTCCATAGATTAAATCTGAGTCAACTTAACCGGCAGGCACGCAGACTGCGTATATCCTGTCATTGCTCCTTAGCCAGACCTACTTTTTTCTTCGCTATATAGGTCTGGATCCAAAGAGTAAACAAACAAAATTAATGGTTCAGTCAGGAGTCCTTCTGTCTCAGGCACTTTTCTAGCTGATCATTCCCACTTACTTCTGCTGATGACAGCCAAGGCACGGGCCCAGCATAAACACAATAAATCACTCCTGATGATAATGACTCATATCAAACAATTCTTTTTACAACTTTCTTTTTCTTGTTTCATCATCAGTCTCTTTTTTGAGGGATTCGTGAGCCAAATAAAACCTGAGCATGTATCTGAGTGTAATTCAAACATTAGTATCTTCATCATAATCATCAAATACAGTCATCAACAAGCCAGATCATGTTTATGAATTTGTTGTAGACGTTATTGTAGTAAGCTTTCTAAAGTTGTCCTCTTCCCACCAGCTCGCTGTGAGGCCACCCTCCTACTCTCCCATGTAAAAACGCACTTCATAGTTATGGCTCTGGAGCTTAGGAATTTTAGCAAAGCACCGAAGGTTTGTTTTTCCCGCTCTCTTTGGTGCATGTTAACCTAGCCGAACCAGCCCAGGCTGGCCTGGCTCTGTGTAGCCCACACTGAAGTTCAGGAAGGGCCCGTCACTCCAGATGCTAGTGCAGCCTCTGCCAGTGAGAGGGTTCTGAAGAACTGGCTGCTGGCCTACAACCACAACTTCTGAAGGGCTAGAGCGTCAGACTCTTCTTAAACAGCACAAAGCACCTTTTCAGAGGCCCTCTCTTCTTTTTTCTCCCCCCTCTCAGTGCTCAGCCTGAGACCAAGCACCTCATGAAGCCTGGAAGGGAGCGTATTCAAAGTATAATTGGGCTGAGGTTCGACTTTCGGATAATAAGTTCCCAGCTGGAAAAGATGAATAACAAAGAGATAGACTCTAATCAGTAAGCAGTATTATCGGAAAAAGGTCAAGTTCAGTGTGTAGAGGTTGTAGAACCAGAGAGATAGTTATTAATCAACACTTTATTGATCCATAACAAAGTGAGACTTACTGCTGTAGGCTGAGCTCATTAAGGAACCCAAACTCTGTCATGGAAAAATGCACATAATAGACCAAAGTGTCAAGTTTGAGGAGATGGAGGTTACCCGCAAATGAACCCACAACTCAAAGTGCTTCAACCGGCAGCACACCTTGAACTGCATGGCCCTCTGTGTATTTTTAAATCTCCTAGGCAACCATGTGCCTACACCCATCATTGTCTATATGAAAAACAAATCCATAATGTTGCAACACTACACAATTGGCAGGTGGAAGTAAAACGAAAAAGAGAAAGAAGACGAAGTCGGCCTTTGAGGTAAGTGATTAGGTGGCGAATTATAATTATCTCGTCTTGCCTGGGCAGGACAGAGTGAGCTTTTGTTGTTTCTGAGCAGACAGGCAAGTAGAAAGGCACATCACTCACCACACACTTCTATTTAATGACCTCCTCACTGTAAAGAATGAGGGGAAAAAAGAGGGAATTTTCCTTGTACCTGCCCCCAAACTTTCAGCGGAACGCAATCATCCGAGTCACAGAAGGCTGAAAGTCAAAGAGGGATGGACTGGAGGGAGGGAGGGGATAGAGGGTCAGCAGGGGAAAAATAAAGAGCAGGAGGTAAAGAAGTAAGGTAACGCAAACACAGGCAGAAAAAGAACCAACGAAAGACTGAATATATATCTGAAAGTGATAGATTGAGGAAAGGGAAGGATGGGAGTGAAAGGAAACAAACTCTGTTGGTATTCAGATAAACCATGGACTTATTGCTAAAGCTGGTGAAAAGGGGAATGCAATTTATATCCCCTGTCCGTCACTGTGGAATTGTCACAGCGATCATTTGTCCTTTTGGAGTGTGAAAACAGCCCACCTGACAAAGGTAGACGCCAGCTTTTGCAGCTGAGTATGCGCAAAGTTGATTACTGAAATCTGGTGGGAAACTTCATTCAAAACTCCTCTTTGCTTGGACTTATTGCAAATGGTATGCAACTCGGAAAATATCTGTCTTCTTCAAGATGACTGGAGGTCAAACATTGCAATTTTAATGCCTCATGAGGAACCAGTTTCGAGTCTTAGCTATGAATGGACAAATTATCCCCTCCACTTGTACTTTTGGAGACCAAAACTCTCCTAACCTCCCTGTTCAATCAATCATTCTTCCACTTCCTGCTCATACTCCCTTTCCTCTTCTTCCTCCTCGCACTTCCCCAACCTCAGTATCAGTCACTCATGGGAGCCATAGCTCTGCAAACTGCCCTCCTGCACAGTTTCAATTAAACATCGTTTATGGGCACTTTTTTTTTCTAAGCCTTATTTATTGGCCCAGGCCTGTGTTTGCTCATGATAGCAGCGGTTCTGCATATACACTACCATATATCTCCATCCAGCCTGTCTGCTGTCACAATGGCTAAAGGAAGCAACATGTTATTGTCTGCTATACACTAACAGCCATCTCTCTGTCCTCCTGCCAGCATGCACGTTCTTTTCAGCTGAGCTTATGTTGGGAAAGATCAGCTGTTTTCAGATGGATTATATTTGTGCTGAAGCTTTCCAGAAACTCCAGAAAAAAAAAATGTCTCCACTGTGACTCTTATTTTAGTTAGGTGTCCCCAAAACATGGCAATCAGACAAGACTTCAGAAAAGTAAATGGCTTAATTGCCATTTTGAGATTAAAACACCTCTTTCAAATTGTTGCACTCAGTTTTACTCACACTTTTGTTCCACACTTTTTCATAGACCCTGAAGCTACTTGTTTCTGCTCAGAAAACTACAAAAATCCTGCTTCTGGAAAACCTATTTTTGACACTTTGGCATGCGATCGTCAGGATTTATGGCTTTTGATGTCACAACTGACATTACTGACAGACAAGACACGAGGAATATATGGAATGGGTGTCTTGAATGGCATCTCTGCGTAGGGAAAATTATGACCAAGTTAACGCTGTAAAAGATTAGGATTAGGGTTGTAAATGGCATGTCAGCTCAGCTTACCAATACTTCAGAGTCTGGTGTAATTGTCTACACCAGCCCTGAGGTGCAAAATATATAACATTTCAGAAAACAGCAAAACATGCATTTCCCATAGAGCCCTGAGAAATGTCAGTAGGAATAGCTAAATGGACTGTGATAGACTGGCAACCTGTCCAGGGTGTAGCCCTGCCTCTCGCCTGTAATGAGTCGGGGTAGACTCCAGCAGACCCCCGTGACCCTGCCAAGGATAAAGCGGGTATAGAAGATGGATGGATGGATGGACAGATGGATGCATGGATGGATGGAAAATAAAGATATTCAAAGGGGAAATGTAAAAAAAAGTACACTTTTCTCTGCTTGAGAGCATACGTAGAGTCATATGTAGAGGGGACAGCATTTAAAAATCCAATACAACACAACAGCGTTACTATGTAGCTGCCTAAGTTTGAAAATGTGTGAATAATATATTTACAGACTTAACGTTGGGTTCCACAAGGCAACTGAAAGAAACTGCCATGGCACAATTTTACAATGGTTTTCCAGTTATTGTGCTCCCTCCTCAGATCTCAGCATTTCAAAAGCTAAACACTTCCAAGTGCTGCCTCCTCGAATGCAATCCCGAGATCCCGAGTTTACCCAAAGGCTTTGAGAATTGTGCAGTAGTCTGCTCGTTTTTCCACGTTTTCTTATTACTAGAATTATTCATAGAAAAAAGGACAAGTGGTGTCAAATAAAATGAGCTTTTTGATTTGTAAACTGAACTTCTCTTTGTATGTGGTTTTATCTCTTCTGAAAGCCTCTGAATTGGTTTTTTTTTCCACAGACTCCACAGACTAGCGTGACTTCGAGTCGGAGCCCGGTGCTGTTAGGATTCTCTATGCTCTTATGTCTGTCTTTCTGCCAGCTCAGTCAGTTGTGTGTAAACTGACACAAACTTTTTTTTTAGAGCCAAAAAGTGAGCCATATTTTTAGCAGAGCAGAGCAGAGCGGACGGTCGCTCCTGGAATGCCTGAAGCCACAGTGTCTCACTGTGAGACCACTCATTGTGACTAGAAAGGCCACAAATCTGCTGTGAGCTTTAGACTTAGATTTGAGGGTGCTGTTACATCAGAGAGCCAGTTCAGAGTGGAATTGTCCAGCTCTCCTGTTATTACTTCGACCTGTCTTCACATCACGCTACATTTGCAAGTGGGTAGTGGAAAACACCAAGAGGCACACCCCTCTTGAAGAAAGCGAGATTCATATATATACATATATATATTTCTGTCATAGTTTCCTCATAAATGCATTTTATCAAACATTGTTCTGTAATTGTGTTTGCAAGATGTCCAAAAATAATCTTTATCTTATGAAACTTGCTTTTGCAACAGCTGGTGAGTTTTTGCTTTTGGAGTCAAGTTAACTGAAACTGAGATGTCTCGTCTCAAATGTCTGTGACTCCACAAATGCTGTTGTGTCTTCTGGGATGTTCTGTTTTTACCGTTGTCTTAAGTGTTGAGGTATATTTATCTTTTATGTTTTTAAATGCTGTCCGAGTTGTCGTTGAGTTAAGGTCCTGCTCTTTTTTAAACATGTTTTTTTTTTTTTCAGCCCCGTTTTGTGAATTTTAGTTGTATTGTCAAAATGTTCTGAATTGTGGTGCTGTTTTAGTTGCTAGGTATTTATAAAATGTTAGGTTTTCTGTTTATCTTATCTTTTTCTTTGACCAGTGTTTTGGTAATTTCCTTGTTTCAAGAATATTGTCTGATGACCCACATTGTATGACAACATATTCTTAAATGAAGAACACGTAAGGCACGGTAAGTTTGTTTGTATAGCACATTTCAGCAACAAGGCAATTCAAACAAAAGCAGTGTAACCTCTACTTAAATATCTTGAGTTCTGGACGTTCCTTTCCATTGTCATCCTCTAATCAATTAAATTTTAACTCTTCCTTAACAGATTGCTTTAGAAAAAGCAAAGTCAGGATATAAATTAAGTGGAAGTGGTATCAGGATTTACAGTTGCTCAGATACAATTAGCGACTGTTTAGAAGATCCCACGGGGCTGCAAATTACACACAACCTACATGCACATGCACGCACACACAAACACACACTCGACTTGTTTATCCTTCCATGCAGAACAAGACACGCTGCTTTGCAAGCCCTTAATCAAACACAAGTAGATCCCTCCCACTCGTGAGCACTGACCTAGCGATGAACCATTCATTATCTGTTACTCAGTGCAAATGGTACATTGAAGAGGCGAGCCTTGACAGATATTCTAAACGAGTTTAGTGAAACTTCTGCTTCAAATGCAGGAAGTAAAACGGTAACATTAAGAGGACAGGGGAACACCTTCTCCATCCACAGATGAGCTTTTTGACACCTAGCAGCAGCCTCGCTTGTGAGGCAAAGCTGAACTTTGGTGAGGGGTGAAAGTGTCATACTCAGGATTAGTCCATGATATGGTGGTCACATGGTAGCTTTGTTAAACTTCAAGTCATCCTTTTACTACACAGACTTTGACCCCCTCCTCCCCTGGAGTTTGAGGGGTCTTATCTCTTGTGGATGTGGGTTACTCTGGCTTCACACAAAGCCTCATGTTGACATTCCAGAGGACCAAGCCTTGTGCAAACACACCAGGCCCCACCAGATGGCTGGGCAAAGGGGGAACGGGGCGCGGGGAACACTTGGGAGCAACAGGAAGAAAAATTCATGGATCAGGGTGAAAAGCCCATATACAGCGAGACTGTCAGTCAACATGATTCATCAGTAACTCCAACTGCCAGATGGCCTCAAGCTCAATCTTACAACAAAAGAAGTGTTCTGTCCAACCAAAAGAAAACACTATTCATTTCTTCCATGAAATCCAACACAGTGGTGCTTAAAAATCAGTGAACTCTGCAACTTATACAAACAGTATATGAATCCCTGGGAATTTACTGGTTTTGTGCACTAATTTTTAATTAAATGGGATTTCACCTCTTCTAAGTCACACTAATAAACAAATACAATGACCTTAACTTGATGACACACATATAGTTGTAATGCTTCATGTCTTTATTGAATTGACCCGATAAACATTCACAGTACTGGTGGAAAAGTTAAGTGAACCCTTGGAGTCAATTAATGGTCAGACTTCAAGCAAATGTTTTAGTATTCCTGAATCAAATCTCCACAAAGTCCAAGGGGGAGTTTTGACCTTTTCTCTTCACAAAACTGCTTCAGCTTTGACTTTAAACGGCTCTCTTGAGGTCCATCTACAGCATCTCGGTGGGGTTAGGGACCGGGCTCTTACTGGGTCACTTCAAAAGAAACATTTTCTTTCTCAGCACCTATTCTGTGGTACTTCCATGCCAGGTCATTGTTATCCTGCATCATCCAACTTCTCCTAAGCCTCAGATGGCAGGCAGCTACGCTGGCATTGTCCAGTAGAATATTTTTCTTAAACCTGGGAATTAATTAAGTTAACCTGCAGCGGCCTTGGGCAAACAATTCAGAGGATTTTTAGATGAGATTCAAACCATGTACAAGAAGAGGTTCAGTTTAAAAGTTAAAGAGTTTATTTATGTGACATTGCTCATCCTTTTTACAAATGTGGAAAGATTTGTTGGTACCAGTCCATTTAAAAACAAAAAGAAAATTCCACAATGGTCACCCAAGTCACTTCAAAACCAGCAAAAATTATTATAAATGACAATTTACTGAAAATTGACTGGTGAAAATAATTGTGATTCAACAGAATTATTACAAAAATAAAACTGGACCTGAAAATGTGTTAGTACCCCTGGAAAAGATTGACAATAAACTGACCGCAGGGACATGTTACAGTAACGTGTGTCCTGTTAAAAGCATCACAGGTGATCCTTATTTGCAGACAGTCAGTTCGGCTATTTAAACAGTGAAACGTTGTCATTCTGTTGTTTGGTATCATGGTTAGCACCACACTGAACATGGACCAAAGAAAGCAAAGGGGAGGCGTGTCTAACGAGATCAGACAGTTTTATCGACAAGTATGTTCGAGGTAAAGGTTAAAAGCTCTTTTCCAAGTAGCTTGATGCTCCTGTATCTACAGACGCAGGTTTCTCTCAGAAGATTAGGATCCACGGGACTGTAGCCAGCCTCCCTGGACATGGCAGCAAGAGAAAAACTAATAATAAATTGAAGTAAAGGCTAATATAAATGGTAACAGAAAACCCCAGAACAACTTCCAGATTCAAGGAGAGCACCAAGGTCAAGTAACATCAGAGTCAGATCAGGATCATCGTTGTATGGGGACGTAAGGGGACGACCGGGGAGGATTCTACTGTTGAAATCTTTACAAAGCTGACTGGAATTTGCCAAACGGCATACTGACAAGTCACAAAGCTTCTGGAACAATGTCCTTTGGACAGATGAGACAAAACTAGCTATTTGGCAAGTTGATATGTTGACAGATATAAAATTAAGCATTAAAAAAAAAACCCCACTGTAGCTACTCTTAAACATGGAGGTGGTTTGGTTATGTTCTAGGGCGGCTTTGCTGTAAAAGAAATGTTACTATCAAGACATTCAGGACCACAATGTGCTGCCAAGTGTCCGAAAGCTTGGTCTCAGTAGCAGCTCATGTCCTCTAACAGAATAATGACCTAAAACAAACAACTAAAACACCCAAGAATGGCAACAAACAAAACATTGGACTATTCTGAAGGGGCGTTTCTATGAACACTGATCTAAATCCTATTAAATACCTGTAGAAAGTGTTGAAACATGCAGTCTGGAGAAGAAAACCTTTAAACCTGAGACAGCTGGAGCAGTTTCTTCATGAGGAGTGGCCCAAAAATACCTGTCTGCAGGTGCAGAGATCTCATTGAGAGTTTCCGCTATTGCATGATTGCAGTTACTGCATTAAAGGGTTGTGCAACAAAATATTAGGTCGATGCTACCAATTAATTTGTCAAGGCCAGTTTCAGTAGTTGGGTGTGTGTGATTTTTTTAAATGATTCTGATTTTCATCAGTCATTGTCAGTTTTCAGTAAATTATTACTTTTTAGTTTTAAGTTATTCCAGTGACTTTTGTGGGTTTTTATTTCTTTAATTAAAAAATTTGTAACAAAGGCGTAACAAGTCTATATTTGTAATTCTACAACTTTAAACGAGCAGACTACCACTCGATTCTCACATGATCTCGAAACCTTCGGGTAAACTCACAAATGTTTCCAGTAAACCTGAGTGCGGCATGTGGACCAGATTCCAAGGGAGTGGAGGAAGCCTGAATCGTGATACTCACTCCACCATACATCACCACCGGGATGATTTAATCCTGGTAAGATGTGCCCTGGACTCCAGGTGTGGACATTTTTGTCGCCTACTAGCCTTTGTTTAAGTAATTCGTCTGTGGATTCATTACTTTTCATCCAGAACTGTAGATATCTGTGTTCAGTCTAGATTAAGTCTAAAATCGTTAAGTAATTTTTGTCATTTAGTTTCTTCAACTGAACTGCTAAAAGGATTTGTTTGGAGTAAGATTTGTGGAAAAATTAACAAACTCAGAAGGATAGACCAACAACTTTCAAACATGAAAACTGTCTTGGGTTTTTCCATATTCTTTTCCCAAAAGTCACTCAAAGGTGACATTTAAGGGTCAGTGGGTTAATCTTTGGGGCATAAGGCAAACAAAAGTCCTCCAAAAGAAAAAGTAATTTAGGCCACTGAGTGTGGAGTGTTTATCAATCCAGGGCAGGAAACTCTTTGCTCTGCAAGCAGTGTTTTTACTTGATGAGAACAATTAAAGTAGATTAAATATTATAGACAAAAAAAATCACCTTACATTTTCAATATGCTGTGTATTTTTTATGTTAGCAAAAATATCAAATAAAATTCTTATATTTACGTTTGCTGCTTTGATTTGTTTTTATATGCCTTAATGAAATCCCTGACCGATAGCAGGGTCATCACTACGTAAGCAGAGCTGAATGCGTCTCATGGTGGCGCATGCCTGCTATAAGTAATCAGATGAAGTGCCTTTGTGTCATGTAAATGCAAACACATTTCAGAGGCTTTTTTTAGTCAAGAAGGAACAATCTGATCCTCTATTTGGTCTCCATGGAGTTCACCCCTCCCTGTGTGTGCCATCAGTCTCCAACACAATAGACAGTCATTGTGATAAGTCTGCAAAAGTCACTGTGGATATCCGGCACCCTTTCTCTTCTTTAATGAGGGGGTATAGCTCTGGTTTATCCTGCCCCTCTTTCTTTCCAATCCCCATGCAGCCCTCCATAGGTGCTTTCTTTCCCCTCTTTCTATGGAAAGAGAGGAATGTGTTTTCCCTCCAAGCGCTTTTTCAGGTCCGGAGACTTGAGGGGACACGTCTGCTGGAGGATTAGAACTGATGTATGTGTAGTTTATTCAAAACAAGTACAAACTTGGTAATAGAGGGGTGTACAGGTTTAAGTTGAATGCCTTTTGAGCACAATATCCTTACTATATCCTCTAAATAAGATTTGTTGCAGTTCTCAGCTCTTTACTGCCCGAAGCATGGACTCAGAAGTTGCAATATGCAATATCCTGAGGTCTTAATGAAATATCTTTGAAATGGTTTAGTTAAAATACCACAGAGAAAGAGTCCAACAGCTCACATCGAAACATTTTTTATAACTCTGTTCAAAGCAGCAGGTCTTATATGTTGTTTTTTTTTTTTAATGGTGTTTCTTTCTGTAATCTACTGTCAAAGCTGCCTGAGTGCTGCATGATGGGAAGTCCCACTAAAGATGGGGTGGCCGGATCGGTCATCTCAGATCTGGGATGTGATGTCGCAGAACTCCGAATGACTGACACTCTCACACTGCAGCTGCCCAAAACCAAGTGACATGGTTGTTTCATGTCGTCGTCTTTTATTTGGCACTCACCTAAAACTCTCAGATATACGCTCTCAAGCAGGATATTGAGGTTTTTAACACAATTCTAAAGTAAACATTTTTTATTATTTAATTAGAATTCTTTTTACACATTTATTTTTCACCTGTGATGAATTAGTCATCAGCATAATTTTCCATTTGAAATTAAAGTATTATTCAGTTCAGCAAAACTGAAACTAGACATTCATGCTCCCCACAAAAATGAATTTGACTTTACAAAAGTCATGTTTCATCTAGCCACAAGATCAACAGCTTCATCTCCGTTTTTGAGTAAATACCTCTAAAGACATTTTCATCAACCACCGTACTCTGTAGTAAGTGCTAATTAGGAAATAAAGCCCTGCTGCCTGATCCGCAGGGCTGACATCTCGCGTTAATACTTTTTATTACATCCATCCTCCACAGCCATTTTCTCCTGCAGCTTTTACCGGACAGGCAGATCACAACCTGGACAGGCTTTTATTACATGAACCTGCGGCAGTGAAACGCTCATGTGGATTATGTCAAACGGAGCTGTTCTGCCTAAAGCCATGATCTGCTGGGTGGCTCTCCCATTAGGTGTCAACCCCTCTAACAAAGTACGGCCACATTCATGGCCGTCAGTCAATCGCAGATCGGCTATGATGAACTAACATTGAATCAAGTAGATCTGCTACTCGCCCTGTTGAATTAAATCTGCTGTGATAAGACAGAAGGGGAAATCAATCATCTAATCAGAGCATCTCATGGAGGGCTAACAAAGCCTCTTTGGCTGATCGAAGGCAGACAGATTCAGACACAGAGATGCACTATCATGACAATTACGCACTCCCTTTGCATTAGCAAAATTGCTTTAACCAACTTAGATTTAGTATCTAATTTGATTGGGTTTTTAACTCTGCTTTTGTGCCGAGCTTGCAGATTTGAATCTGGACAGTTGAAGGTGAATTTTTAAACAAGATTACACTACATCTTTCTGAAATAAGGAAACAAAGTTCATATACGGTTTTTGTCTGAACTGACTGCAGATGGAGAGGACAATGCGTCTCCTCACTTACCCCTCCGCACCGACATCAAACACAAAGCTCAAGAAATATACTTCAAACAAATGTGAAGTTGAGTAATAATTCTCCTGTTGTGGAAAATAAAACACACTCAGACTCTGCAACTAAAACAACCCATAAAGTCAGAGATTTGTACAGGAACATTTTTTTTTTTCTTTCAACATTTATTTTGCAAATGTGGCATGAACACCTGCAAAAAGACATCTCAATGTTGGTCCAGTAGAAAACAAATACTTTTTATTTTTTAGATTTCAATTCTGTCCTGTGAAATTTGTGTTTATATTGAGTCTAAAATGTGGAAGCTGGCTGCTATCAGGTATTTCCAAATTCTTATGCCTTTTAATTATATATAAATATCCAGAAAGAGTCTTATTTCCTAAAGCATAGTTAACAAAGACTGGATAGAAATGGCAATAACAGCTACATAAGAAAAGGATTAGATGACTATAAAATGTACAGTTTTTCAAATTTAACTTAATATTCACATTCATATATAAAACTTATCAAACCATGATCTTTCAAACCCTCTAAAAATATATATACTTTTTTCTGTTGCTGCTGAAAGATCATTTTTAAATTACCTTACATTTAATGGATTATTTTCGTATTATCAGCATCGTTAATGTCGTCCTTTCTGCCATTCTGTTTTGTCATTCTTTCCGATTCAAAAATACGTAAGTCAATAAATTAACATGCTACCTCAGTCCCTGAAAGCCAAAAGTCAACGGTGTTACTGCGAGAAAGTATTAAGAGTGTTTGTGTGTATTCGTGTCTGCATGTTTAAATGTGTGTGAGGAGAAATATAGGACATGCTGTCTGTTTGCATGCCTGCTTCTTCAAACAAAGTAGGGTGGGAGGCAGGGGGGTTATTTCCAAGTCCATACAAAAAATAATTCATTGTAAATATATAATATATTTTATACATATTTGAATATATTTACAAATATATCCAGCACTATACATTATACTGTGTTTTCTTTCTCCAGAATAATTGGGGAGATTCAAGAGAACTGAAAAAGAAATGCACCATTATTACAAAATAAACAGGAGAGAGGTTTTTATATTTGCTCTCCTCCTAATCCTGTTTTGTTAGTCGAAGCTCTGTCTCTCAGTCTGTTTCCTATTTGTCTTCCCATATTTTTATTTAAGTTCACATCGGTCCATACATTCCTCCAGGAGCAAACAACCATCCTGGAATGCCAGCCACTGCAACTGGATCACCAAACAAGTCGTGTTGTTGAATCTCTGGGTACAAAGATGAGAACCAAAATGAAAAAGCTGTGTGTTTATGTGAGAGAGGAAGAGGAGGAAGAGGAGGAGGAGTGTCTCCAGGGAATGTCATTTCATCCAGTCAGTACAAAATAGCTTCTGTAGGGTCCCTGTCCTCTCTTTTAAGACGTCACACGAGGAAAGTTGCGTGTGTTGTGCGAGTGCATGGCAGTATGAGTGTGTGACAGCAGCACTGCCACCGGCCCGGTCCCCTCTGGGTCCGTTAGTCCAAAGGGAGCCAGAGTGAGGAGGGGGCGGGGAGGTCTCGGAGAAGGTGTCTGTGCTACGTGTGTCGAGGGATGTTGAGGTCGGGGCAGGTCAAAGTTGGGCGGGCGACACCTCATCGTTTGACATTCCCATTTACGTGCTGGTACTTGGGGAGGCAGGGCTCGTCCGGTAAGGGGTCGTGGGAAAAAACAGAGTCGTCACCGGAGGAGCAGGAGCTCCGAGTGTCTGGGAAGCTGGGGGAATACTGCTCTGTTGGGGCACACAGGTCCAGATATTCCTGCAGAGATGGACACAGAGGAAAGAGAGGGCGAGGTCAGAAATGTTCGGAGAAGACTCACAAGAAGGGGAGGTAGAAAAAAAAATTTAAATACGAAGCGAGAGCTGAAACCCAGACAACAGGAATGGGGACTTTCCAGGGCAGGGTGAGAGGGGTGAGAGAGAAGAGGATCACCTTTATTATGATATTTATCTAAACCATACCAAATCATCCTGGGAGGATATATGACAAGGAACAAAAAAACAACCTTAAACTGGATACTGTATGAAAATATTTGCAGGAATAATAGGTAATAAATTGAATTTTGGTCCGCTATGTGATCCAGCGGCGCTCAAAGAGGAGAGCTGTGCTGCAGAGCGGTTTGAGGTTTGAGGTGTTTGGGATTATGAGGAAATGAGGACATATTTAAGGGACTGGGGGAAAGAAGCTGGCCTTTACAGCACCCTTTCAAATATATTCAGTCAAAACAGATGTGATATCCAATACTGAAATGCTTGACATAAATACTGAGAGATGGTTTGGCAAAGAAACAAATAAAAGCAATCAGGAGGCTGGCAGAAAACAGCTAACCGCCATAAAGAGGAAGATGAAAAACCTCAAGAAATTCTGTTATTAATTTTTGACTCAATCCAGTGTTGTGAGGTTGTTTGTGTCTGCACCCTTTCCCCCTCTCCTAGACTCTCATGGCTGTAACGGGGACTAGTTGTGAGGAGGAGGAGGAGGAGGAGGAGGAGGAGGAGGAGGAGGAGGAGGAGGAGGAGGAGGAGGAGGAGGAGGAGGAGGAGGAGGAGGAGGAGGAGGAGGAGTTCTTCGGGTTTGGTAGAAAATGAGCACTGGCTTCCATTTTCCCAGCTCAACACAAAAAGGCTCATGTTACTAAAGATCTCCACATCTGCCAGCGGTTTGGGGTAGAGGGAAAGAACGGGGGGGAAGAAAAAGGGCGCTTTATTACATTTCAAAAGTTCAAACTCCACGTTGGGCTTTTTTGGCATATATTTGTGAAGTTCCAGCTCCAGAGCAGACAAGCCTTGACAGCGTTCCATGGACGGCCTCTTTTCAGGTCGCTGCACGGATATCGTATAAGACAGAGAGGGGAAGGAAAAAAAGACGCAGGCCACTACAGTGAGTGAGGCGTGGATGTGAAGATTAGGCAACTTCGCTGGGCTGCAGCAGCTATGCTGAGCCTGGATTAGATCATCCAGCCATTTCTCAGTCACCGTTTAGGCCTTCAGTCAAAAGAATGCCATAAACCTTTAGCATCATTCAGCTGAACCCTGCATGCTCTTGAAAACTACATGTATGCATCCTATTTTGCTCCGTTATTGAAACAAAATACCATACATTTTCATACTCTAGGAAGGTTCCAAACGCCCAAAAGGAAAGTGTGAAGAAGAATTAACAGAGCTTCACTCACCTCATTGGTGCTCAGGCTGAGGATTCGATCCAGATCCTCTACTAGCTGCTTGAAGGTGGGTCTATGTGATGAGATGGCATGCCAGCAGTCTTTCATCATCATGTACCTAAGTGACAGAAAATTACAATCAGTTTACCCAGACAGGGAATGTGGATAATGGGAGGAATAACACCACCACACGCTGTCTTTCCAGAGTAAAATCTCTTCCTGGCCATCTCATGGCGGATTTTCTAAATGCTTTAATGTGCACATCTTTTTGGCCGAGCAGCACCACAGTCCACCAACAGCAGAACTGTTTTATTGAGTATTACGGCATTGATGGCGGACTGTCCCAGTTGTGCAGAGGTGCAACAAGAGTGAACAGAGAACCCCAAAGTGGAGGATCCGATGAAGGCCGGCGCTGTCCTGGAGTCTTGGTGTCAGAGTTAATGTGCATTCTGGGCCTCAGCTTGTTTGGAGGAGATGTCATTTTTGCAGAAAAGAAATAACTTACAGCTCGTTGGTGCAGTTGCCGGGCTTGTCCATGCGATGTCCCTCTTTCAGCAACTTGAAGAGCTCTTCAACTGGAATGCCAGGGTAGGGTGAGCCCCCTAGGGTGAAGATCTCCCACATCAGCACCCCAAATGACCAGCTGCGGCACAAAAAAATAAATAAATAAATCAAAGCATGTACAAATCAGTGACATATCTGTATCAAGCCTGTTTTCCTAATCACTTGCATTGTGGCACTTGACTAAAATCGGTACTGTGAATGGCCACTTTCTCCGGCGCAGCGGCTTGTGGTGCAAATAGCGGTATTCTGGCTGTG
Source organism: Xenentodon cancila (assembly GCA_014839995.1). Lineage (NCBI taxonomy): Eukaryota > Metazoa > Chordata > Actinopteri > Beloniformes > Belonidae > Xenentodon > Xenentodon cancila. The sequence goes on along the minus strand of CM026208.1, from coordinate 20,605,564 downwards.
CTCTCAATGCTGGCTTTTGTGCCCAGCTGGCCAGCCACAGACTAGCATTGTCTGATCACACCACACCAAAGAAAACACTGGACCACCCACAGGAGACAAAGTGAAGCAAACGAGTCAAGGCATCCAGATCTGGAAATGGAGACTATTAATTATCAACTGCTGGCTGATTTCAGAATCTGGTTGTTGAACATCGACGATTCACAGCAGCCGATGTCTTTGCTGTGACACTGCATGTTTATATCGGCAATGCAGGGCGTCACAGATGATGCATCTTATTTCATGCCAGCACAAAGGCAGTGGTGTTTTGTGCTAAGACATTTACAAACACAGGGTGAGCATGCATGCATTCAGACAGCCACAGACCACATTTGTGGTCCAACTAGAGAAGAATGCACGGATGTGAAGGTTGGGCATTTATCTGTTCTTCTATCTGTTTACACAACCAGCCGGCCAGGTTTGTTCTGTCCTTTATCACTGCGTTGTATCTCCGTCCTTGTTGACACACTCATCACCGTTTTCTGTGTCACTTCATCTCTCAGCACTTGTCAGGCTGTTGATCTGTGCAAGTTCGTGTCCACTCGCAACCACCCATGAGTTGCAACATAAACACAAACAGGCATGCTCAGGGGTTCTCTCTAACTGAGGGGCCAGAGAGCACCCACATATTTCCAGGCTACGTCATACGAGTTAAACAGATAAATACACATGTCAAAAAGATTTGTGATGTTTATGACGGTCAGAAAACCGGTTGATAGGCGTACACAAACCAGTGAATCTACAACAAAAAGAAGAAAAAACAAAACGAAGATACAAGGCTCTCAAAAAGCATAAAAGCATCTAAAGTCAGAGCACAGCCTTGAAACCGCCTCCTGAACCCCCCACAACCAAGTCCTCTGGGTCCATTTGTCAAAACAGCAAGTTTCATTGGAATTCATGTATTCATTTAATCTGATGTCATGTATAGATCGACTGCGCCTGGTGATGTTTCAGCACAAGCCTCACTCCTCCCACCCACCCCATTTTACACAAAAAAAAGCCAATTACAAAAAAGTGAGTGATGAATTGTAATTAGTGGTGAGCTGATACACGCGGCTGCAGCAGTCACTTCATGCCTGAATTTCTCTATATACTGATGCCCCCACCCCAGTACAAAATTGATTGATCCTGTGCCACGATACATGAAAGGCTTGGTGTGTACACCAATTATTCAAGTGCACAAACAAGATACACAGAGACACATAGAGAAAAGAAACATTTTCTGAGTTCAGTGAGATGTTGCATTTGCTACTGGTGCATGACTCTTACTCACACACATTCAAGCACACACATTTCTCTCAATATTTTTGTAAGGACAATCTGCTGACACTTTGTGTCTTCTATACCCTTAATCATTAAAGCCTAGAACCAAGTCAACCTTCAAAAAAACACTTTGGACATGTGCCAACTGAACTCTGGTCCCCACATTTACAAATGTCCCCAATTTGTTGGTCCCATCAGGTGTTGGTCCACTTGTTGATAGAAAAACAAGCATGCACACACACACACACACACACACAACCCTCCTTTCCCAAAGGTCAGTATGCAAGGCATTTATCTAATTGCCACACACACTTTCTGCCGACAATGTCTGCAACTGAAACTTCAAACAACGCTGTCAGAACACATAAGTCTCAAACACAAAAAAGAGAGGGATGTTCTTCCTTTGTTCCGTTTTTAGAATTACTCTTGATCTTTCTAAAAAAGAAGAAGGGAATGGGGGGGGGATCAAGAGAGAGACACAGGGATGGGTCAACAATTCACATACCGGATGAATGAAAATAAGAATTCAGAGATGAAGGAGTGGGGGGCTGGGGGAGGGGCGATTTCTCTAACACACAACTGCTCCAAAACAATCCACAACATGTTCAAACTGTTGCTGAATGAGCAGAAGAAGGTGAAGAGGGGACTGCAGGGGGCTTAAAAAAAAAGAGAGTATGGATGAAGACCTGTGTGGGTGTGTGTGTGTGTGTGTGTGTGTGTGTGTGTTGGGGGGGGGGGGGGGGGGGGGGGGGGGGGCACATTTGCGTTCAGACATGTCTGGAGGCCCAAAAAAGGCATGGAGACTTCCGAGCCCAACCGAAGGACCGAAGGAGGTGAATTGGGGGGGGGCCTTCCAGGCCCTTTGAAGCTGGTCAGATTAGTAACACGGCATTGGCTGCAAGTCTAGCGTGAAATCCTCACTTTTGCCACAAACTGGCCAGCACCAGCCCCCTATAGCCAGTCACTCCCCCCGCCATCATCAGAAATAGCACAGGGAAAAAAAAAAAAAAAAAAAAAGAAAACTTAAACTCAGTAGAAAACACCCTTTTGAAACTAACTGATGCATCGCAGCAGTGATTGTGTGTCTCAAATTGTCAAAATTGCCATGTACTTACACGTCACTTTGGTGTGTGTAGACCCGGTCAAAGAGGGCCTCTGGAGCCATCCATTTCACCGGGAGACGACCCTGAGGACACACAGGTGAGAGGTTAACTAAAATCCACCCATGAACCACTGCTGAGGTCTTCATTCTTGGCATCACTGGCATGTTTGTAATCATCCACTGCCGAGACGTCTCATTACTCCTGGAAAAGCTGATGTGTGAAAGGAGCCCTGCCAATAGCGGAGCGACTGTCTGGGAGGAGGATTTCCCAGAGGGCCATTTACAATGCTGAACAGAGCCGATAAACAGGGTCACAGATAAAGTAGAGAGTTTATCTCCATATACATTAAAACCCCGGCTAGGAAGGTAAGCATACTCGACAAGGTCAAAAGAGCCTAAAGACAAGAATAACCTCATGAGACTGAATTAGTCAAAGGTAGACTGATAATTAAGCAAGTAACATTTGCTTCAGCTGCTGAAAACACTAAATGCTAGACAAACTAAACACGTGATGCGTGACGGTATAACTATTACTAACGCACATTATAATGTGTCAAAACAGTAGCTGTAAATTTTTCCATTCCCATAAGACATAAAAACATAATAACACCTGCGTCCACACTGATTTAATACACCGTCAGTGGTCATCAGGGCAGTTGGTGTCATTGTCCTGATCATCACCCTGCATAAATATTATAGTCGTCAGCTAGTTCTCAGCATGATCGTGAATGCAATGAAAAGGCAATCGTGCATATCAAATGAGGATATGCAGGCAGCGCTGCTCTGCGGTGGGAAAGACAGACACCACTGGGCCACTATGGAGTTGTCAATTATGTTCAGGCTGCGCCGCTCTCCCCCCTCTGCCTCCCGTTTGTGCTAATTGTATAAATGTCAATGAAACCAAAAGAACGAGAGACTGAGGGGGTAAACAAGGCAGAGTCTCCAGAAGCGCTACATTCACGGGCTGCCTGGGAACCTGCAGCTTCTGCCAAGACACCAGCTGAGGAAAAGAGTGGAACGGAAAGATGAGGGAAGGGAGAGAACTAAACAGAAAAAAGAAAAAAAAAAAAAGACTGGGATCTGGACTAATCTCACACGAAACACTAAATTACTCTGCATGTTCCCCGAGACTATGTGGCATACATGGTAAGGACTTACATTGGTGGTCTTTTTGTAGTAGTCGATGTTGTGAACATCCCTGGCCAGCCCAAAGTCAGCAATCTTCATGACATTGCTCTCCGTGACCAGAACGTTCCTGGCTGCCAGGTCTCTGTGTATGCACTGGGATGGAGAAGAACAGGTAATAGGGTGGAGAGGAATAAAACACCTCCATAAAATGTATGTGAAACAGGTGTACACCAAATGTAGGAAGTGTTTTTTTTAATGTGTGGCACATGCCTGGATAAGTGAAGATTCCACACATACTTGGCCACATACATGGCTGGTTGTTTTGTGCATCAGCAAGCATGTGCAAGCATAAACATATGTGTGCACCCCAGCATGTGTGTGTGTGCGTGTGAGACGGCATGCTTTGTCACATTCCAACAGTGAGAGGGAGCGTGAGGCTGCATTGGGCTAACATGGCCGCATTACCCCCATTGTGAAAACTTCACAGTTCTTCTACACAGAGGGGCTTTTGTCATGGAATAGAAGACAATGCCGGGATTGGGCAGGGGGTCTGAGTAGTGTTTTCGGGAGACAATGTTCCCACAGTGACGCACAAACAAGCCTCCTACGTAAAACCTTCCTGGATACAGTCGTCAGACCCTCGGAGTGCCACAAAAGGACCAACTAAGCAGCCAGCAGGTGGGAGATAAATGTGAGAGTCTTTTTGTCTGCTTGCGTGCGACCTCTGCTTACCTTCTGGGATGCTAGGTACTCCATGCCCCGCGCCACCTGATAAGTGCAGGAGACCAGATCTTTGAAAGTGAGCTGTTCGTCGGAGACACGGGCAATATCGTAGGAGTATTCCATGCCGGGTGGCCGCCGGGCTCTGAGGTACTCCCTTAAGTTGCCTTTGGAGGCGTACTCTACTATCACATAGAGCGGGCCTGAACAAGTGACAAGGGCCAAATTAGTGTTGCACAGTAAACATGTCCCTTTCTTCTTCTTAAAAGATATCGCCTAAATAAAAATGTTTGGATCCCTTGAGGTACTCACCATCTTGTGTGCAGGCTCCTAAAAGGTTAATGATGTTCTTATGTTTACCAATCATCTTCATCATTTCCATCTCTGACACCAGGTCAGACAGGTCTTTCTCAGTGGCATCATCTGTCAACAAAAGAGATAACACTGGAGTTTGTCTGGAAAAGTTAAGCAAAAGAAAATATAAAGTCCTTTCTTACGTTAACCCTTTGACCCTAGTCTGTGGGACCTTAGCCCAGTTCGACAACCAATTGTTCTATAAGTACTCCTGATAAAATGAGGCTAAGAATTGCAGCAATTTGGGGAAATTCCTCATAAAGACTAAATGTCTACAGAGGGAACCCTTCATTGCCAAGAGGATGCTAAAGTCTTCCAATCTGGATTGATTATCTTCAGCATAGGCTCCGTCTGTTATGGTGCTGCTGAGAAAGCCATTGCGTGCATACCTCTGCACTTTTACTTCATGAATATACATACTAAAGATCAAATTTAAAGACCCAACCCTAACCCTAACCCTACTGTCAAGGTAGGCTTCAGGTCTGCTGTGGTACCTGATGCAACTGTGCCCTGCAAGCCTGAACCCACCCAGTCTTGCTTTCATTAGTCACAAAAGCATAGCTGACGTGACTTGTCTCTTTGTGTGGGTGCTGACTGAGCTCCAGCCAGCTTCGGTTGCTCCGGGGTCAGGTATGTGACCACCCCTAACCCTGGCCTATCCAACCCACCTTTCTGAAGCCGTCACTCAGCAACCGCCAATAATGAATAATAAGGACGGCCCCAGGCTCCACCTTGCACCTTTGCTGAACCCTCATTGCAGCAATACATCACTACTCGGCTTCCCCACAAGACATAATGAAGCACTGTACATCTCAACCCATGGTCTGATTAACACACAAGTCAGAAACGTAATAATGAAGCCTTACAGTGACCGTACCACAACAGGGGACCACTTACCTTTCAGCATCTTGACTGCAACAGTAACAGCCTCTTTGGGTTTATCCTTATCAATGCCAAGGGCTTCTGCCATTACAACTTGGCCGAAGCACCCTTCACCTAGAGGTTTGCCCAGGGTCAACCTGCAGCCACCAGAGAGCAAATACAAAGAGGAGAGAGAAAAAAAAAGCAGACAGGAAGGTGATTAGCAGCTGGCACATAAAGTGAAACTCATCCACCTGATCTGATGACAATATTCTCTCACTCGCGGTGTAGAAAACAAACAGGTTAGATGAAGTGTGAGAGCAAGGGAGTTAATGAAACCAGGCAATGAGCCTGTTTTTCAGCCTCACCCTGTCTTTTCTCTTACTAAATCACTCTCTATTTCAATATGATTGAATCGGTTGAGTGCTTTATTGGCTCTGTGGCTACAGTCTGTGCCAGGGCAGTAGGCAAGTAGGCAGACATGGCAACGATAATCATTAGATAAGGCCGGGGAGAGCCCAAACTGTTTACCCAGTCCTGGCATGCTCAAACATCCTCTCCTTGCAAGTCCTAGCACAGGCCTTAGCTTAGCTGTGACACAGCTCTGCTTTGCCCTGAAGTTGATCCCAACAGTAATTAAAGTTGGAAATGTGACAATAACTGTTTTTTAAATTTGACTGAACTCTTTGGCATGTCCTTTTGCAACTTTCCCTTTCAGCCGCTGCACCCATTTGACCTGTGACCGAGCGGTGTGGCCTGGTGCCTTTTTCTTCTGATTGACGTGTTGCTCCCACCCCTAAGGCTGGCGTCCTGGCTATGTAAACACTCGCACTGCACTCGCAACCCAAAGCCAAGGGCCCGAGGCCGGCGCCCTGCCGCAGTAACACAATCCCCTATCTGTCTGCACCCTCATCCGCACCACACTCAATGGCAACCATTCTGTCCGTCAAACCACACATAATCGATGCTATTTTCTCTCCATGCGAACCGCAAATGTTAGCATTCCCCAGCGTCCTGATTCCCAAGATGATCCCCCAGGCGTTGGGATGACAGGCAAGGATTAGAGACCCAAACAGAAAGGGACACAGAGATTTATTCGGCCTAAACAAAACATCCCTCTTGGTCACCTCATCAAGTAAAAAAAGTTTTCACCGGAATGCCATCCAGCTCGCACACCAGCAGTCATCAGTGATGTTTTTTCACTGATGAGAGGTGGTAAAATTTATGATCCAAGCTCGCTTTTCACCATCTTTAACAAAAGACAGGCCTTTTTGTTAACAGTTTTGAAATTTTCCCCGTTTCTTTCAAACCTCAAGGCTTCAGTTCGTCGTTACACTGCTCTTACCTTAGTTGCCCAGTTAAACCCACCCGGATGCTCATCATTGGCTGCTGTAACTGTGACTAACTGAAACCTCAGCCACGATAATTCCTCTGGTATGTTACAGAGCAAGTACTCCTGGCCGGGAACACACGGTGAAAGTTAACCGCTAATTAGCACAGCTTTGCTCCTTGCAGACAGAAGTATGTGTGAGGGGCCGAGGGCAAGTGAGAGCGTGAACGTAGTGGCAGTCGTAATGATGAGGCAACGGGAGGACAGAGTGCCAAGTGTCTGTCATTTTACAGCAGCAACAACACATGAATCACTAGCCCTCATGTGAACCACCACTACTGTCCAGTAAGTCATTTCTGGCTGCCCTCTCCAAGCAGAACAACGGTTATCTGACCCTGCTGCAGCTGACAAACAATCACACGGATCCTGTCTGTGGACGATGTTGTCCTAAAAGCTGTCATGAATACTATGAAACAGGTACTGCATGTAATCCCAATCCTGATCGTGTAATTAAAACAACAACAAAAAAATAACATTTTTATAGTTTTACATCTTAATCAAGAGCTAAATCAGATTTGCATAATCACATGTTTAACATTTGAAAAAAAAAAAAAAATGGAAATGCAGTAAATGACTGCTTCTAATGTAAAGCAGCTGGAATCCCTAAAAATTTAACAGCAGATTAAAATCGCCTGATAAAAAAAATTAAGACCGCAAAGCACGAGGGACGGGATGATAATGGGTTAGACAGCAGTGGTTGCACAGGCTTCCAGCTGATCAGAAGAACAAATCACGCTCACCTGTCTCGGGCAAACTCCCAGCGCGGATCCTCTGGAAGGTCGAACTCGGGGATCGGCAGGTCGTGTGCAGAGCTCCGCCGTGTTGTAATCCGTACCAGGGGTGCGCTAGAGTTCATGGAAGAGCTTGAATCCGAAGACACCTACAGAAGAAAAGAGTATTGGCTGATTATGGCAGCCTGAGGTCTTTCACTTCTTAGAGCTCCAAGGCATCACTAGAGGAGTCAGAGAGTGTGTGTGTGCGATTAACTGTGAATTGTTTAGATTTTTTTTTTTCAATTAACAATCTTACTCTTGTGTGGCGCATCAGTCTTAATGCTTAATTTCAACTGTTAATATTTTAACACTTGGACAGTGTGTGTCTCTAGGCCAAAGATTAAGATGTAAGCAACATGAGAAATGTTCATTAATTTGTGTTAATCACTTAGCTTCACTACTGTTCCTGGGGCACATCTTTACTCTCTCAACCTTGACCTTACCTTGAGACAGGAATTAGTCTCCCCCACAGACTGTAATCCAACACTTTCTGTACCTTTTGATTTCCCTCAAGGGGAAGCAAGTCACATGTTCAGCACAAAAAAAGAAAAGAATAGAAAAAAGAAAGTCTGGCTGCAGATTCGGGCAGCCCTCTATACGGCCCTGATCATTTCTTTTTAAGTTGGCACGTCTGTTCTGATGATGTGTGGGTAATGGTCAAAAGGACACAGGGATATAGTTTAAATGCACTTACTTGATGTATTTACAGCTCTGTTCACGCACCCAGTTTTAGGGGCAGCATTGAGAAATCATATTTTTGCAAGAAGATTTATCTTCAGTATAAGAAGTTGCCAAAAGCAAATGCAGGGTTTTGCCAAATCAGAGTTGATTGGTTGATAGTAATTTAATATGCAAGTATATGCTCTAAAGCACAGAAAATGTTATATTTTTTAATTATATATACACTTTAAATCCAGAAAAATACCACAGTTTACCACAATTTGATGGTCTGCAGTAGGTGAAGCATATATACATATACATGTTTATATAAAAACATAAATGTTTTCAACTTGTTAGGAGTTTCTTTTCCTGCATAACTATACACAAATCACAAAAGTACACAACTATTTACATCTACTTGGTGTCGTTTCGGTTTTTGCCAAAGAGACATTTTTTGTCTCTGGCATTAAATATTCTTGATTCCACAGGTTTCCAAATACTGAGAAAAACTAAATATTGCTCTATTTTTGCGTGGTGTGTTTTCTCCTCTAGGGGTGTTAGATGCCGTTCGAACTCTTTATCTACTTTCTGTTACCTGGCGGCGCAGAGGAATCTGTTTGGTCAGTTTATGGACCGTCGGCTGCCCTCCAAAGTCGGGCTTCTTCGCAGTGTTCCTCATGCGGCACACCACCACGATGCCCACCATGCAGGCGATGAGGAAGACGCCCGCGCAGTATATTGCGATCTCCACGTAATCTGGGGAAAGGGGCCCTGAGGATTTCTCGGGGGCTGAGGAATGTGAAGGGACAGCAGCAGTGAGGGGGAGTTCAAGAGAGGACACACACGTTCTCCATCTGAACACACCTACACACACACACACACACAGGCATCGGACAGAGACGGATGCTTGGGATATGACTCATGCGTGAACGTAATCACCATCAACAGCAAAAAGAAATCATTTTGTAGCATCTTTGTTTCTCCCTTTTTTCAAGGGTGATGTCACACCTGCTTTTTTTTTAGGATCTAACAGGCCTGTCATGAGCTCTACAGTCTAAACAGATAGTAAATCTGTGACTCAGCCCATCCAGCCAGGCCTGCATGCATTTGCGATCTGTACCAATGCTGCAAACACACAAGCACAAACCCACACCTGAGGATGTTGCAGCAATATGCGCTTTATTTCAGACTCCAAACAAGAGAGAATGGCATCCTTCTTGGTTGTCTCTGGCCTAAACATCCCGTCTAGGAAAATGACTGAGATTTCTTTTGTGCATGTGTGTGTGCATGCGAGTTTGTTGGTGCATGTTATCAACATACTGTTACTTGCTATGACATTAAAGGTGAGTTGATGCTGGCTGTCTGTTAAGGGTAGCTATTCTTGTTAATATCATTAACTGACCATTATACGTCTGGCTGATCCCCAAGTAGAATCAACTGGTTAGTCTGGAATGAGCTTTGATGTATTTGATCTTTTGGTCTGCGTAATTAAAGGCCAGACATACACCAACAGACAAAAATGGGATTGCACATGTTTAAATATTTCCTATCAAAGTGCATGAGTCATTCACTGTGTAGAAGCGGAAAGGTTTGGCTCTGATAATTGAGAAAGTCAAGCCAACATGAAGCGAGTGTTGAGCTTTATCTTTCGACCTTTATTTCAACAAGAAGAAATAAGGATCTTTAAAGAAGCCCATTATCAGAGCCAGGAAAAAGGGTGGAGATAATTTGGAGGCAAAGGCAAAAGAAAACAAATATTCCTTTGACATGCTGACTCAAACCCAAAGTGGGGCACCAACAGACTTTCTCGAAGGAGAAGAAGTGAGATAAGACAGAGAAGAGGAGGTGGAAGACAAATCCTCAGCTTCTCTTGGAGTCAATGCTCAAGCTGCTCTGGGAGCTACACTTCCATCTGGACTTATAATGAGTCATCTGCAAACTACCGCATTATCTTCTGTGGGCTTTCAACAGCCTGCCTATCTTCATATTATTAGAGAGTAAATGCTCCCTGCTCTTGTGTTACTTTGTCTTAGATGTTGAACAAATGAATATTTGAGCTGTTGGAATGGGACTTCAAGGTGAGGACTTGCCTTCCACAGAGATCATCGAATTTACATCACATAAAAAGTTTATACAATAACCAGAGTGAAAAAAAAAATAAAAGAGGACAGTAGAGAAATTTATATACCTGGAAGCACCGTCAAAGTAGCAGTGTGATAGGAGATCCCAATAGAATTACCCGCCAAGCACGTATACTCCCCAGCATCCTCAAATGTTACATTGGGCAAGAAGAGAACTTCTATCTCCTTATCTGTGGTGTTAACGCCTGCGGTCTGGGAGAGGAGAACAGGCGGAAGAGGAAAAATAGAGGCACAAGTGTAAAAAGAGGAAAGTGAGGTTCAAAGATAAAAGTAGAGAGGGAGGAGGGCAAGTCACAGAGAGACAGATGGGAAGAGAGACAGAGAAAAATAAATAAATGAGGCCCACAACACCAGAAGAGAAATTAGAGGAGTTGGATAGTTTCCATCGCTGAGGTCCCATCTAGAGGGAAAAAAAATGTCGGGTGGAAGGGAGGAGAGACAAAGACAGAGCCCAATATGCCACCAAAACATAAGAAAATACACCAAATACACCAAAACCAAAATAAAAAGTTGCCCATCACCCACAGGTTCTCCTCAAGAGAAACAAACCTAATCCAAACTGGATACATGCACGACAAACACACAGAGCATGGAGAGCACTGCAACGCCATACACTATCTTGGCACAGCTTGCAAGTCAGAAAGACATATTAGGGAAACAGAGATGCCAGCTGTGACAAAGGTCTCTCCCAAACAGTGCTTCCATGGCTGGAGCAACAATAGGTAGGGCGGGGGACAGCTGAAACAAGGGTGTGACAACGGAGAGAAGGAACATCCATGAGCCCCAGGACCACCAAGAGAACACCAGCAGGACCACTAGAGAACAACGAGGAAACCACTCCAGCAGGGACGTAGGGTAGGTGAGTCAAGCCTCAAGGGTTACCTGGGATGACAGTCAGCCACCCCGACTGGCTGGCCTCGCCTATATAATTGGAGACTTTACAGATATACTCCCCAGCATCGTCCTCTGTCACGTTGGTGAGGGTAAGTATCTCCACGTCTGAGCTGTTAATGCCTGAACGCTGCAATCCACACACACATACACATATACTTAGGAACATCAGACAAATGAGCACAGATAATCAGGCAGACAGGCATCATTGACAACATTATGACTACAGCTGCTGTATATGAATTCGCAGGAGAGACGAGGAGAAGGAATCACCACCGAGAGCCAGGAAGGAAAGGACCTAGTAGTTCAAAACGGAGGGAATATCATTGGATAGTTAAGTAACTTTTGAAAATTCACTCGAAATCCTGCAGTCACTGGAAAAACAAAAATGCAAAATGAGGAAAGCATGTGTCTTTGATGAGTAAAAATACATGTTGCAAAGCAGCGTACCTTTAACACTCTGACGTAGGGATGTCCATCAGGGCCGTACCGACTGCCGTTAGTAGGGATGTGCTTCAGCCACTGGATGTGAGGCTGAGCGTCACTGTAGACCTTACAGACGAAGCGGGCGTCCTCTCCAACATATACAGTGGTGTTGGCTGGGAGACCAGCCTGAAGAATAGGCCGGTGAGGGGACCGCTCTGCCGAAAGAGAAGAACGGTTCCATTTCAGCATGCTTCGCTCAAGAAGTGTCTCAGAAACTTATCACGTCCATTTAGGAGTTGGGTCATCAAATGTCATATTTTACAAATGTGAGAGTTCATTCTTTGCAAAAGCAAACCTTCACATAGTTTGCAACCCCTGGCAGGAAGAGGCACGAGCATGTTTTCTATCTCTTATCTGAGGCGTCACACGTTCAAAAGATAAAGAGCTGCGTTGGTGGAAGACGTCCAGAAGTGGAGTGTATGCAGCATTTTGTCACGAGCGCGGGGATAGGCTAAACTATGCGCCACTCTTGGAAAGTGAAAACCCTTCATAGCACCCTCACATTTCCTATCTGCATTCTGTTATGAGTAAACGTTTGACCTACGTATCCAAACAGAACAAGACCTGTGGAACAATGAGCCTTTCAAACAGTACCCAGTCTAAAAACCTCAGAGGAGCCCTGCAGCCCCCACTATGCAGAACACACACACACACACACACACACACACACACACACACACACACACACACACACACACACACACACACACACACACACACACACACACACACACACACACACACAGGATGACATCGCTCAGAGGGGCGCTCTGACAGTGCCTTTTCAAAACAAAAGCCTCACATACGCATGTGTGAGGTTGGGGGAAGGTCATAAGGGACAGTCAGAGGGTGAGTGTGTGAAGAAAGGTGCAGGCTTGGTTTAAGGAGGAGGACTAAAAAAAGTGAGAAAGAATTGGAGTATTTGAAGGGAGTCGGTCCGCCTGCTCCCCTGTTTTCTTCTTCCATGTTTGTGAAATGTATCATAAAAGATATATTTCCCAGTCTACCTCCTCCCTTCCACACATTCCTAAGGTCTGCCTCATTTATTATCTGTCTTAATATGCCCCCTTTTTTTAAAAGTCTCACAATCCTCTTAAACGTTCATGAACAGAAAAGGAGAGGGATATGTAAAACTAACAGCCCTCTTTGTAAAATCTACCAACTTCATTTATAAAAAAAAAAAAAAAAGACCAGACCCAATTAAATTTTAGACAATGACAGTGACATATAAATGCTACGGAGCTCCACCACAGTGACAGTTTTTGAAGCAGGGCTTTGATACACAAGGTAAGTATTTGCATTTCTTATGTTGCAGAGACAAATCTGTTTGCACTGGCCTGTAGGCCTCACAAGGAGATTTTACTTTAAGCAGCCTAGACTGTTGCACGGCTGCTGCTCCAGTCTATGTGCATGTGAGCCGATCAAATGGAGGCGTGCACGTGTGTGTGAATGTTTAATGTTTATATTTAGGTTTATAGTTAGGATATATTAAATTGGCCTTTATGCGTGGTTTTGCTCATCGTTGTCTCTGTGCAGTCGGAGGTCATGGTGTATTCACTCACTCACTCACTCACTCACTCACTCACTCACTCACGCAGGGACTCATTTTGAAGGGGCTGTGAGAGAAGTTGGTTGCAATTGACATCTTTTCTCAGTTTCTGTGGCTTGATGAACTGATGGAGAAAGTACTTTCCAGTGTAGAAAATCCATATTAGAAACTTAAAAAAATAAAAACAAAAAAAAAATCCATGATTTATGGTTGTCCAAATTAAAAGCAGGACATCAAACAAAGCTACGATGAGTGCCTTAAGCTGTTCCTCATTAAAAAAAAAAAAAAAAAAAAGTTAGAAACTAACTCAAAAACACCAGAAATATGGCTTCCCAGCCCTTCTCTGTGGCCACGAAGGACAGAGTCAAATAACGCTCACGGATGCAGAAAGTTGTTTAGCTCCAAAGGCCGTTGCGATATTTTCCACCAGAACAGCAGACAAGTCTATCAGGTCGGTCGCTCATTCAGATCAGATCCAACATATGTTGTGACTTTCTGTTATTGTCTGTCTCTTACAATGTTATCCAAACCAGAACTGTGCAAATTTTCAACCATCTAATCCATTTAGCTCTCCACTTCATGTCCTCCGTCTGGTGTTAGCATGCCATCGAGCATCATTGTGGGAAACAAGTTCCCTTTTTTGGAAGTGCTCATGATACAAATCATTAAGTTTCAGCATGAGGACTTGGTTTAAGGTTAGGGCAAGGGCTATAATTTCGGTCAAAATTACAGTTAAGGGCTTAAGAAGCATGATGTCAATCAAGAGCGCCCACAAACGCACCCATACAAGTACATGTGTGCGTGTTTTGCTATTTATGTCTAATACGAACTTATGAAAAGTAAAAAAATATGAAGGATTTGGGAAGAGAAATACTGACCACCACGTTGACCCTGCAGCACTATTTTAGACTCCATTTCCCAACTAAGTCATCGGTGTAGTAATATGACAGCAGCAGTGTTGCAACAAAGACTTGAGGAGAAGTTCTGAGGCACTTCCAGGTCTCCAGGTCAACACTGGTGAATGGACCGGGGTGCCCGAAAAAGACCGCTTCTGTACCAGCTCCTCATTTGCCCACTTGCCATGTGTAGGAAGTGAATCGTGATGTGTGAGGGTCCAGATGTCAGTTTGAACTGGTAAAAGTCTGGCTTCTTTTGATAGCTGACTGTGCGTTATTTTGAACAACAACAACAACAACAAAAAAGAGATATAAATAAGCCCTTTCACCCCACTTTTTGTTCCCCTCACCATAAGGGAGCAAAATGCCGCAGAATGTTGCAGGGGCCAGTGGCTACAGAACCAGACGTGGAGGGGGTTTACTGCTCTGCAATAAAACAGAACAGAAACAGAAATATGCAGTTTGAAGGAGAGCTCTGGCTAACTCCAGAGCAGGGCAGAGCGGGGGGCCTCAGTTGGGGAGCATGTACGAGCATGTGTTTGCCTTTTTCTGTGCATGTGTCTTAACATTCACTTCAAGTATTCAACTCCAATCTGGCGACAGGAATCGAAGCAGTGCGTAATATTTCATCTGGGTTGCTAAAGGGTAATGGTGACAGCACTGGAATTACTTAACATGCATAAGTGAACTGCAAACGGATCGGTGATGACTCAGACTGCTGCAGCTCATGTCTGTCGTAGGGATCTGTGCTTTATTGACCAGGTTTCAGAAGATAGACCGCCTTAGATAAACTCTGATGTGCACTGAGGGTTTATAAAGTGGGTCAAGTGAGGCCAAAGGAGAGTGGGTCCATCACGTTAAGAGAGGGCTGGTGTACGCTCACTCACACAAACACACACACACTGATCCACTATCTTTATCCTACTCCCCCTGATGTCCCCACCGGCTATTGATTTTGCAAACCGAGCAGAAAAACACCCTTTGCTTTTTTACGCTCCAAAGGTCAGAAAGAGGGGTTGATTGAGTTGGGACTGAACTCGCTGTGATAGTGCTGAGGCCAGCAATCTGTGTGCTTATAGAGTGACATCAAACGATCATCCTCAGCCAATTTAAAGCCTCATCATACCTGAGCAAACCCTGGAAAGGCTCGGCTAAACCTAAATCAAAAACAAAAAAAAAAGGGGGAGGCCCAGCCTCACAGGCATACTCCACATCTAAAAGTGTGTATGTTATTCAAAGTACTGACCTACTACATCCAGGGTGTAGGTATGGTTTATGGATCCAAACTCATTCTCTACAATACAGGTGTAGTTGCCCTTGTCCGACGGCACCACGCTCTCCATGATCAGGGTCCAGTGCTGCGGCCGCACCTGCGTACGAGAGTCAGAGTCATGCAGGTGACATTAGACAACACGGAAGAGCTGACACTATGAGATGGATGAAAAAAAAAAAAAAAAAAAAAAGGTGGTGTCCGAGCTAGAAGATGAAGCTTTTGTGCTGGAAAACAATATTGAAACTGATGGCAGGCTGATTCCACTGAAATAACTGCAGAATTGCAAAACCTTTTTACTCTTTTTTCCTTTTATCCGGAAGATTATCTGCATCTTGGAACAGGCTCCAGCAGGCTCCAGTTGGAATAAGCAGGTACAGATAAAACAGATGAATACATTATCTGCATACTTATTTCTCTGCTGTTTGAAGAGTTCTGCAAATATGAACTGACAAATGATAATCCACGTAGTCCCTCCTACCCGAGAAATGTCTCTCCGGTCAATCGCTGCCATTGTATGCAGAAAACCCCACCCTTGCAGTTTAAGATGGTTCAAGTGCACAGTTTTCCCCTACTTTTTTTTCCAAAAGCAGTTTAATCTGTGTGTAAAATCCACAGGTGTGAGTCAAGAGTAAGAGCTTCCATCTGCAGGCTAAAGGGACACTAATGGGGAGGTTGGGCCACAGGGCTGGGCTCAGGTACAGCTATTGTCCAACACTGACCGACAAACAGAGGGACATGAACAATCCGCAAAGCATCTGACAGGCTGACTGCATCATTTCCGTGACTGTCTTCTGCCGTAGCTGTAATGAGGCGTCTGGAAGCCAAAAGGAAGCGACATTAGCCGCTACATCAACAGGATCTGCTCCTAGACTTTCCTGGCAAGGAGAAACGTTTCCTCATGAACTATCAGTTATTAACCAGGAGCCTCAAGCACATTCAGGAGCACTAGGTCTTTATGTAGCCTCATTTCATACCCCTCAATTTAAACCGTTATTCCCGTATACCTCCAGCATGTACCGTCAAAAGGGAGGAGCGGCAGTCCAAAACAGAGTGCCACGTGGGAGGAATTCAAATTGTTGTTTTAGACTCGTTTTTAAGTCATTTTCATTGACAGTGATTTGGAGTAATGATCACGAAAATCATTAATAATCTAGTGCTAGATGTTTTGTGTGTGTGTGTGTGTGTGTGTGTGTGTGTGTGTGTGTGTGTGTGTGTGTGTGTGTGTGTGTGTGTGTGTGTGTGTGTGTGTGTGTGTACTCTCAGGTCAGCAACCTGCACAATGCACCAAGTTTTGACGATTAAAACACCACAGCAACAGTGTTTGTAAAACACGTCGTGACAAAAGAATTGCATGCAGGAGTCGAATACTCGTCTCCAACCAAAGCCAGCAGGACCTGTTCTCCCTGATTGAGTTTCCCTAACTTTCTGAGCTCATTTCGACCCTGACGTGTTCTGCTTCCTCTATACGTTACTGTCTGAGGGCATTTAACCCGTAACTCATGGGCTTCCATTTCCAGCTGATGAGGGGGTATGGGGGGGTGGGGGGGGGCATTTTGGGTTACAGTGAGAAGCTCTACAAAGTATCCTGGTGAGAGGCGGCCCACGGATGAGCAATTCCAATTTTGCAGCAGAAACCCGGCCCTTGTTTCCTCTGTCTCCTCTCTTCCCGTCTCTCCAGTGAAGGGTGGAAAAAGGGGTGAAAGGACAGCTGGAGAACGACGGAAGGAGGCTGGATAACCTCCTTGCAAATGCATTTACTAAACAGCCATATGTACCGCAGCATGCAGCGCAGTAAAAACAAAGAGGAGGCGGTGAGTTGACATCGGTAATAGAAAGTTTTGATGTTTGTCATCATGTTTGTCCTACCTTATACCCCCCCATGCGGTCCTCGTGGCGGAACGGCCTGCCGTTTTTAAGCCAGCGCAGCTTTGGCTTGGGGTTGCCTCCTGCAGCACAGCGGAACTTGACTGTGTTGGCAGCTGGTACCGCATGCAGCTTCTTTTCCATCTTCGCCGAGGAGGTCCAATACGGAGCGCCTACAACCAGATGACAGGTGGTGTTCATCAGGAGATTTCCTAAATGTGTCCTCAGCCTCAACTGTTTGGCTTCAGGAAGCGTGGACTGGCTAAAGCAGATATTCAGTGAAGAGGGACTGCAGAAGAGGCCTAACTCAACAATCCTAACACTATCAGAAACCTGCTCCTTGGTACTACTGTCTCACCCACCAGCCAATAGACATAGCTCAAATCCTCCTTCCGCTCAATAGTGTGCTTCAGAGCAGGGAAGAACATCAGCCCTAAAGGGTGAGCTTGCCTGGGCGTTACCAAGAGGGTAACTAGACCATCACATACAATTTCATCTCATTCTACTTAGCAGCTTTTTTCCTGCCTCCACTTCCTCCAATTAGCACAGCTACGCTGTTAATCTGCCGACCACTCTGCTAGATATGGACAGCATAGCCAGAGATGCTTATCGTCCATAGAAAACCATTCTGTTCCCTCAGGGGAGAAGATGAATGTCACACTTAACGAAGGTTTTCAGAGTTCTCCACATGCGCGTTTGTCCGCCTCTCTTTCTATCAAAAGTACACCACCACGCATCGTTCCTGCGTCTAAAAATGCTGGATTCTTATGCTTTGAGCATTCCCCAGCCTGCCTCTTCTTTTCTCCCAACTTCTGTCTCTCAGTCAGCAGGATTTTCCTTCGACAACACCCCCCCACTCAAAACCCCACCCTCCCTTTCTTCCTGCACCTGGGAACGCAATTGCCTAAGCAGATGGGACTCAGAGGGGAAGAGAAACTTGCAGAAACTCAAAGTCAAACAACTCAAACGGCCCTCCATACCATCACTTCCTCTTTGTACAGCAGGACTCGAAGCAAAAGAGGGAATGCCCACAGATAAGATAAAACCATTACTGATTAAAGTACTGAAGTACAGCCCTGGAGAATATTTTCTTTAACTCCTGTCCAGTCTACATTATGGCAGACACCTCTCATCATTTTCACTGACGGGAACAACCGGAAATTTCAAGAATACTTGGATGGTAAAGTCAGTAAACATTGCTCTTCCTTCCTGATTGGATGCATACAGTAAGTGCTCACGCTACAAAAAAAAAAAATAAAAATCACTCCCTCTCTTCTTCTCCCTCCTCAGTTTCACTATCTGAATGGAGAGTTATAGGAGCCTGAGAGGTAAAGATGGAGGGAGACGAGCTCACTCTTCCGGTCATCACTCACTTCTGCTCTGACAGAGACGGGGTTGGTGGAGAGCAGTCAATCAGTAAACTATCACCCCAAGCCGACCTCTGCCCCCAGACTGGCAGCCTGCTCAGAAGATGAGGTGGGGGGACACGAGAGGAGAGTGGCACTTTTCCCATGCTCCTTGTCCAAAAGGCAGCCCTTCAAACGAGGTGACCCTCGGACCTCTCTCCAGATGAAGACAAACTCTCACTGACCCAACTGCTGCAGCCTGCAGGAAGAATCCACCGCCCCCAAAGCCCCGGGTATCCGGATCCCCCCCCTACGGCAGTTTATCCTCGGCTCGCCTGGGGTGAACTGAGGTTATCTAACACCGGCTCTGAGTCAAGATGTTTTGTTTTTTTCTCCCCCGAGTGTCCCCGAGTTGTATTTCAGGATTAAAGTTATTTCTCCTGTTCACTGTTCAACTATGTCAGCTGTAATTTTCTAAATCTATTATTGGACCCAATGCGGTGGGAAAATTGATTTATTGATATTCAGCAGCATCTGTGCAGTGGAAGTCATATTTCTCAGAATACATGGCTTTTACCGGAAAACAAGTCAAAAATGGATGAAACCTGCACATGAGACTCAAGAGTCTCTTATTTTAACATGAAAGCTGAGCAGATTTTTCAGCTCTTATTAGGGTTGGTAGAGGTTTTCTTTTACATCAAAAACTATTTATTAACTTCAGTTGTAGGCTTGATCAGATTTAATCAACAACATAGCTGTCAGGGCGGCTTATTTTTCAGCGCTCCAGCACTTTTAATTCAGATACTTTCCTTGGGTGGGTGGGGGAACATTAACTTCTGATGTTAATCTACAATTCATCTTGCAGGCAACAAGTGAGGTCCTAACAATGGCATTGTTCTTACATCGTTAATGGTTTAAAGATTGATGACATAACATCGCACTATTTTAACTCAGTTAAAATAGTGAGAAATAATTGTTTTCTTTTTTCCCCTCTTTTCTAAAATTTTCTTTGTCTAAAATGCAGCGCTTACCATTTTTGAACCTGTGATTACACTGTCAAAACTAAATCTAACATGTTTGTTTTCTACGAGTGTTTTAGCAGTGGGTTTAATATTTTAGTCTTAAAAGAATATTTCTTCCCTTTATTATTTTGCTTCTATACTTTTACTACTAGGATGCCTATTGTGAATGAGGCTTGTAAAAGAACAAAGTTTCCCCATCTACAACTCAAACTCCACAGATTTCATAGCCCTTAAAGACAACGCTGCACTATGAATGTTTACACTCTTGAATGAGCCGGGAGAACGCACGGAGAACGTCCACTCAACATGCTCAGTTTTGCATCGCAGTGGTGTTTGCGAGTTGAACCATTTTAGAAAAGCTGCGGGGAGTGTTGCAAAATGGAAATTAGGCAGTAAAGAAAGCTGGTGCAAAAGTGATATAATGTACAAGGTTTGAGTTGTGAACGTTCACTTCGTCATCTAAGCGGTTTTTAGCCCAGCCCCCCTCAGAATGCCTCTGATTCTTCATAATGACAGCGGTCAGTAGTTGACGCATCAACCGCTGGCTGCTGCTGCTGAACGTAGGAAACGATCTACAAACCTTGAACTGCGCATCTCAACCAACAGACGGAGTTACAATGGAATTAAGAATAAATGCAGTTTAAAACACAGCACAAAGAGCAGTGTAGCTACATCTGATTTATTTTTTTTAACTTCATGACATCAGTGGTACCTCCCTCCTCCAGCCACCACCCTAAACGCAGCTCTCCCTCAAACCTCTGCAGAGGATTTTCTGTCTCCCCACCTACGGCCAACAATGGAAAACACGCTCTGCCCTTCTTCAGATGCTTCTATTGTTCATTTGTCCATTCAAAGTCAAGTCAATATGCGCTCGAAAGAGAAAAATAAAGCTACAAATCTAAAGCTACACCCCTCTCTCCCCACTCTCATTCCCTCCCACGCTTGCACGCACCCTCCTACTCACTCCAGTCTTCGGGCCCAAATCCAAGTTTCAGCTCTGCTCAGAGAACTGCTGGCGCTGCTCCAACACCCCCATTCCCCCTTCTCCTTCTCCTTCTCCTTCTCCTCTTTTACCCCCCACCCCCTTTTAATAATAATCTAGGTTTTGAATTTTCAGAAACACACATGGCAAGAAAATGCAACTGTACAGCCAGAACAGCTTTCCCTTTGTTTTCAAACAGCTTATTGCCACCAGAATAGCTGGATCTTTTCCCTCTCTCCCATTTTTCCCCCCTCTTGCAGAGTGTCGTTGCCCCCCCCCCCACCCCCCCCCCCCCCACCCCCACCCCCACCCCCCCCATGTTTAATGGATTTCAGGCAATTACAGTCAGCCCAAAAGTGGAGGAGGAGAACTCACGGCGAGACGCAATGCATGTGGAGAATTTTAACAAGATGTGGAAGCCCTTGCCATTAGTTCAACCCTTCTGAATGAGCATGTACGTGGAAGTAAAACATGTAAACATGCAACTGCATAAACACACCTTGCCACAGCATTAACAAACTTAAAAAAAAAAGAAGAACTTTCTCCTTTCTGACACACATGGACACACACTGGGTCCAGGTGGGTAACTGGGTCCAGATGGGCGTCTTTCATAATGGATGAGCACAGCTGACTGGCTGGCTGGCTCCTTACAGCCTGGCTACCTGGGAGACACTTGCAAAGGAATCTCAGGAATCCCTGAATTCCCTGGAGCGTCTAGCCTGGGAGACATACACACAAATGCACACTGCAAAATCCCAAAGTATAACCCTAGACAGTTATATGGAGAGATGTGGGTTAGGGCCAGATTTGATGAGTTCTAGTGTTGCTAAAAGTTCTCCTGATCCCGAAGCACCAGAGTCTCCACAGTCATCATCACACAGCCGGAGCTGCACTAAAAAAAAACAAACAAACAAAAAAAACACTGCTAAGGAGAATGTTTGAGTTGGTGGATCGAGGTTTTTTCGAGTGTTCAACTATCATCGTTAAGGATTTCAGACTTAAGTTGCCACATGCTGCTGGGAACTGTTCATTATTTACTGAATGAAAACACAGCTTACAGCTCGGTATTTGGCTCTAAACGTGTCCGTGTTTTGGACTTAGTTCTTTACGGGGGACCGATGTAACAAATTCATTGTTTTATCTTTGTGCTGTTTACCTAAAATCCTTCACTTTCACGTTTCTCTTCATATAAAGTATATATAATAGTGCGCAATAGATGGAGACACTCAACAGGAAGAGACAGATTGCTGAGGTGAAGTGGACGCGTTCAGGCCTCCGCCGTCTGCTTCAAGACACCTAGTCAACACGAGACTCTTTCGGTCCCCCGTTTGTTCTTTCCATACTCACTTAGCTGCACTCCATCCGCCCCAGTGTCCTCCGATCGCTCTGTGTCGTCCTCGTCATCCCCCGACGAAATGGCATCTGCACAGAGTAACCACGGTTACTGCCACCCTTTCCCAACCCAATCTCAAACATGCTGTAAAGCATTCAGGAATTTCCACACGTCACATTATAGCAAACCTAGAAGCACAAATGTTTGAAGACTCAATGACACTGGGGGATTTTTTTTATTTGAATGAATCTGATTGTATACTATTAATGCTTCACACACACAAACACACTGATCAGAAAGAATAAGCTTCTTTCTTTTTGTTTGTCCTGACCACATCTGTTCCACGACCACTTCCTAAACTCAACCAAACACCGTTCAGCCACTATTGTCCAAAGCTTCAGTCACGTCCGACCTGCCTTCTCCTGTCCTGACTCACCTGTGACATTGACTATGAAGCAGACCGTGTCTTTGCCCACACTGGTGCAGGCGTACAGGCCCGAATCCTTGGGCGTGGCATCACGGATCTGCAGCACCTCCTGCTCTATCAGCGTGCGGTTGTTGGTGCCCAGAGAGCTGCCATCTTTGGTCCAGGTTATGGTCCCCGTCGCCGGCAGAGGGCAGCTCAGCTTCAGCACCTCCCCCGGGTGCACTGAGCACACCGTGGGCTTAGAAATTTGGTATTTGTTCGATGCCTCTGCAGAGCAAATGGGGTAGGAAGGGAAGTTGAAGTGGGGGGAAAGGAGGGAAAATACGAATTGAAGTAAAGGAGGGTGCACAAAGAAGAAAAAAAAGAAGTGGGAGAGATGGAAACAAGCCATAGTGTAAGAAACAAAACACCACATAACCCCAAATGGATGCACTTCAATCACTTTATGCAGGAGGAGCTTTACAGAGAAGAAGAGGCCCACTTTTAAAACTGTCACACCAACATGTTACCACAAAAGCCCCAGTCACATTTGAAATGGAACCCCTGAGAACCTGCTGTTATCAAGTGTGCAGTGTGATTGTCGTCCAGAGTCAGTGCATGCAGTTAAGGCCATAGCAGCATGTGTGGTGAATAATAAGTCAATCAATGCTCTGCCATTTAGCAGATAAAAGATGTCCGTCACTAAGTTGAGACCCCTCCAAAACCATTTCAGTGGAGATGCCAAGCAGCCAGCATGTGTGAGTGAGTATTAGCAGTGCAGAAAGATATCTGCAGCCTAAAAAGAGAAAAAATAAATAAATAATGAAAAAAAAAAAAAAAAGTAATCCAACTCCAGCACGTCTGCCCGTCAGAGAGGAAAGCAGCCAGAAAGATCTAGAACGGAAGCAGTTGTCAGGCAGGGGATGTAAGCAGGGGTAGGGGGTGGGTTGCTCTCTTTTTCTTGGCATTTTTCTTTGGATTTGACTGTGCACCTAAGCTAGGAAAACCTCAGAGCTGGCTGAAGCCTGACTCTTCTGGTTTTCATATTTCTCTTCTTCACTCTCTTTCATAACATGGCCATGGAGAATCTACAGCCTCTGCACGGGATTCACGAGCCAGGCCAGAGCGCAGAAAACTCAGCACTCAACTCCAAAGTGCATAAACCTAGTTTCTGTGAGAGAAAATAAAAGGAAAAAAACAAGTCTACCTCTGTGTGTGTGTGTGTGTGTGTGTGTGTGTGTGTGTGTGTGTGTGTGTGTGTGTGTGTGTGTGTGTGTGTGTGTGTATACACACCATGACCTCTGACTGCACAGAGACAACGAGAAGCAAAACCACGCATAAAAGCCAATTTTATATATCCTAAATATAAACATTAAACATTCACACACGTTCACGCCTCCATTCGATCGGCTCACATGCACATAGATCCTGAAAGTTTTTATAATCATCCTCCAGATGAAACAAAATCAAAGTTTTCCTCTAGACTGCAACATGGTTTGTGTGAAAGTGTGTTTTCCTCAGCGCTAAAGGGCCAAAAATCTGAGGGATTAAAAAGATTTGAAAGAGGAAAGTCGAAGCAATGGAAAAGCATACAAAACAAGCCAGTGACGATTGTATTCCTGAAGTCTGATAGGAGTAATTAGAGGCAGTGGAATTCCCAGTCTTTCCTTTCTCTGTATACCTTTTCAACAACACCCTACCCCCATCATATGTGCTCACTATGTGTGTGTTTAATGTAACGTATATTGGCCCGCAGTCAGGCACACACACCAGCTTTTAGGAGAAGGGAAAGTCATTGAGCCACAAGTTAGTTGTTAGGGCATCCCTAGAGAACAGACAGGTACAGTTCCTGCACTCTTTTTTTTTCCTCCGTTTCTCTTCCTCGAATCGGAAATAATCAACCGCTTCCTTGCTGCAAAGGTCTGAGTGTGTGGTCTGATAAGACGAGCTGCGTCTGTGCTGACTGATGGGCGCTGTCTCCACCGCCTTTTTTAACGACGTGGTTTTCCGCACGAGAAGCCTCTTCTTTGGCGTCATTACCGCTGCAAGGTTTTTCCTCCTTTCATTCGTAGTTTGAAAAGCGTAGACATGTTCTCTCTTCACAGGAACAAAGAAGTGCTGGTGTCTGCTGGGAAACAAGTGTGGACGGAGCCCAGCAAAGATGCTCCTGCAGCGACGCAACACTTGGAACGTTGATACACCCTCCAACGCTGCAATGTCTGTCTGCAGACTGACGGGAAACGGAGGGCGCTGAGAAGCTTCATTGAAAGATGATATATGTGTGTGTGTGTGTGTGTGTCTGTTTTACAGTAAAAAAAACAGAGATAGAAGGAAGGGAAACAAGTAGAAACGAAAAGGAAAGGAATTTCTCAAATGGTGCATCTGTTCAAAGAAAGCATGCAGGTGTTAATTCAGTCTTCATCATTGTTTTATCTCTGCTGTGTCCATCTGTTCCCTTCCATCAACCCCTCCTCCTCCCCCTCCTGCTGGTTCTTCATTCACTCCTCTTTTGCCTGTCCTTCCGCTTTGCCATCTCCTTCCCCCTTCCCACACATCCTTAACCCCTGCCTCCACCCTGACCCTGCTGACCTGATCCTGACCCTTCACTAACCTGTTGACACCTCTGCAGCATAACTGATTGTTCATGGGAACCTGTGACTTGGAAGCAGATGCGCACACACACACACACACACACACACACACACACACACACACACACACACACAGTGTAGAACCAAAGATGCAGGCAGCAAAGAGCTGTACTGTCACAGAGCGTGCAAATTAGAAGCTTCTGTAGCTTATGCACAGACTTCTCAAAAAGCCCCTCTCCCCCATCGCAGTCATTTTACCTCTGCTCTCCACTAAACACGTCTTCATCTCAAAACTGTGTCTCTTTTATCCAACATTTATCACAACTGTATATTAGCTGGGAGAGATTCAGGCTGCCCTCCTCATCCTCAGTCACGCCATCTCCACTGACAATAATTTGTCTAACAGATGAAGTGCGGCAAATTGCAGCATCGACTGTTCTTGTTCTGTCAGTCAAATCAGTATAAGCTGGGTGGGATGCTCACGCGGAGAGGAGGAACATTCACCGGCAAGCCCATCCACCCACCTCCTCGCCACTGAGTCGTGCACAGCGTGGGGGATAGACCGCCTCCTACTTCGGTAACAACCATGCCTGCAAAATGTTCTCCTGCTGCCGTTTCTTGTGATGTCCTAGTAAAGCCCCTCTCTAGTCCCATGATCTGGCTCCCGGGGGAGTCCACAGCAGCAGCCCCTCTGGTTTGCTTACCTCTAAACCTCTCATCGCGGTATTCTCTGAACCCAACACAACCCTATCATCCCGCTGGACACCCTTTCTCACTAACGGTGTTTCTGTATCAAAGCTCCAGTACACGTTTTGGCTTGTAAGCATTTATTTGGGGAATTTTAGATTGTTAAATCAGCTCATTTGTCATTAATGTGCATTATTTAAGCTCTAATATACATATATTCACCAGCAAACATGTATCATCTTGAACACTGCATACTTTAAAAGTTGATATACTGTATGCAGCCCTGCCTGAGAATTCATTTGAAAAAGAAAAAAATGTAAGATTCTGCTTGAACTTTGTTTGTTCTTTACAGAAAACTGCATCTCATCGACGAACCTGTTCTTTGCTGCATTTGCGGTCTGCCTCTTCAGCAGTGGTAGCTCAGGTCTGTCATGTGCACTGGGCCGTCGGTGCACACCTGCTGCACGAGCTGGCACCGGTAGCGGCTCTTCACAGCCTCTTATCAGACGAGCGTGAGGCCAAGCAGGCAACGCACTCGGACCGTCAGGATTAAACCCCGACTAGCAGTGAGCTAATAAAAGCCAGTGTAAGAAAGCCATATATTCACCCCCCGCACCCCCCCTCCAGGATCTGTCTGTCATAACAACGACTGACACGTATGCTTGTGCGGAGTCCCAATGCCAAAGCTACACACTCAGACTCACACTTCATGTCATTAACTGGCCAGCTGACACTTTTATACGTTTACAACAGTACTCCTACTGTGCAGATAACAGTGTGGCATGATAAGCAAGTCTGTAACCCCTTCACAAGCTTACCTCACACACACAAAAACACAGCTATTTACAATCTATTGGATAAAGTATATATAACCTCCTATAATGTAGGCCAGTTCGATATGTCCTTAAAAAGAGCAGAAATCAGGCACAAATGCACCAGGAGAGTCGTTAACCTCCTCTCACAAAAAAGAAAACCCTGGTTGTTGACATCCGTCCTCATTCTGCGTCTGTGAACGCATGACGGCGCTTTCTTGATGCATCATGGGAGTTATATTTATTTAACCAGTGAAGTATTTCGAAGTGCTGCCTCCATGCTGATGAGAGCATTTTTGAAGAACGGAGTTTGGCAGCGACTTCATGAAAGTACAGCCAGACCTTGAACTGACATTTGTCAGCTGCACTTGTTCCAGCCCGCAGGGGGCCATATTTATTTTTGTATTATGTGCAGAAAACGGGGTCGGACCCTGCCACAGAACAGAGAATGCCTATGTGGAAGACACGCATGCATTCACGCGAGCACACACTTCTACTGTTGGCCCCACTGTTTTTCAGCTCTGTCAGAACATTTTAATCAGTGTGCAAAGGGAGAGCGCCTGGACGAGTAAACACTCCTGTAGATGCTGATGTGGCTGCAGCGACAACAATAGGGCTGTTGTGCTGGCCTCAGCCGGCGCGCTCGCTCTACTTCTTCTGTTACAGCAGCCACAGGTAAACAAACCAGCAGGGCCACCAGGCCTGCAGGCGTGGGCTGCGAAGAGACAGCACTGATATGCAATCTGATGCATCCACAGCGGTCTCTGCTCCCGCAGACACAGACGTGGTGACCGAGGCTGCTGCACAGCCAGGGGTGGAGCTTGGGAAAACTATAAACACCTCTTAAGCGACATGTGTCAAGACAGAGATGGAAGGATCATCCAAACATCTGTGTCTAACAGGTAATACAGCTGTGGTCTGGAAGGATGAGGGAAGTAAAGGATTTGACAATGAACTAGAGCTGATCTGGATCAGTCCATCTTTTTTTACACCAAATTCACCAGGGAATCTGATGCTGGATCAGATAAGTACACCTTTTATCTGCCCAGTGTATCCTTCATCATGTGACCCCCAGGTCTACCCACTTAATACCCAGTCACATGACTTCACCACTGCCCAGTTCTCTAATCTCTCCATCTAAAGGAGAAGTCAAATATGACAAATCCTCTTAGAACACTCCTTGAGGGTTGTGTAACCCTGGAAAACTCCCTGTCCGATCCGTGGCCATCTAGACTAGCGTTCAGTCCGGACTCACGAGCCTGGAGCCAAACAGTCTGAGACAGAATGATGAACACAACAGGAGAGGAGAGATCAGGCAGCCTTTCATCGAGGTGGGCAAGAGCGATACCTGACCTCCAGGGCAAAGGGCAAGAGAAGGTAAAGTGTAGTTGTGTGTGTGTGTGTGTGTGTGTGTGTGTGTGTGTGTGTGTGTGTGTGTGTGTGTGTGTGTGTGTGTGTGTGTGTGTGTGTGTGTGTGTGTGTGTGTGTGTGTGGGAGATGGGGGATGTGGCTTAGACGTGATCCTCTGTTGTTGGCCTAACTTAAAATTAGCATGCTGATTAAAGCCTGACAACAAAAGGCAGAGGAATGTGACTTACCATCCATGACAACGACTAATTATCTCCTTTCGAACAAGCCTAGAAAACTAAATAAATATAAATTGATCAAATTAAGTTCAATTAAATTAAATATGGCCTAGCACAAACCGTTTCTGAATTGATGGTTTTGCGACTTTAAAGAAAATCGTTCTTTTTTTTTTTTTTGTTAATTCAAGATTTTTCTCTAAACCTCAGCTCTAAATCTCTATTTCTTCTGCACAAAGTTTGTCTTTCCAGGCAAAGGATGTGAGAAAGCTGCCAGCATAAACCCTGTCCCACCCATTCTCACAGCTCTGCCTCAACCTCCGTCAGAGGGCAACAAACCCGGCTGCGACACTCAAACACACGCAGGACCAGCACAGGCAACAAAAAAAAAAAAAAAAAAAAAAAAAAAAAAAAAAGGTTGAATCTCACACCTTGAAGTGAGGAAAACAGCAGCTCGCTGTGTTGAAGTTGATGGTTAATTATTTCTATTTTTGTTATTTACATACAAATTTTTTATTTGAACAAATTTCTTTTTTGCTGTTTGACTTTAGAAATGTTTCAAATGAACAGAAGACCCAGTTCTGCTGTAAAAACAGCAGTGTTTCTAATCAGAAACTGTAATCCTGTGTTACTTTCAAAGCCATGAAACTGTAAACATTTTGCTGCAGGCAAATTCCTTTCTATCCACTGAAGAATACATTAACAATAATAACTTTGAATGGTCCCCAAAACCCCGAAAGCTGCCAGGTTCTTTCGCACCCGGGCTCTTCTCGTCCTTCTCCCACTCCTGCTGCTTACCTTCAGGTTCCAGAGTGGCCTCCTCCTCCTTGGTAGCGGTGAGGGGCGGCCGGGCCACGCTGACGGTCAGAAGGGACAGCAGGATGGCGGTCAGCAGCCAGGCCCACGAGGCCATTCCGTTAGCAGGGGATAGGGTTCCCCATACCCCCCTTCTCCACCTCCCCCTGGACACTGATCCCATCTGAGGGGGTCCGCCCAACCATCAACTGCTGTAGGGTCGGTCTGGCCCTCACTGGAATTCACCCAATCACCTGGACTGTGAAGAAAACGAAAGGGGAAAAAAAGTCAAATAAACACTCCAATTTCACAGGTAAGACTTGCTTTTGCCCAACCTTCCTCTTAATTATTTTTAAAAAGTGATGCAAACAAAAGCAGTACTAATAGAAAGCAGAAACACTGAATTTCAAAATGCTGTCAAACGAGCCATGCTACAGACATTCCGAAGCTGTGAGACATCAACCACAATCCATCTTCCCTTAAGCCTCATCTATAATCACATGCATTGAAATATATTGTAGGTAAACCAAGTGAGACATCAGAGCTTGAAGTGTTGTGCAATCAAATCAGTCTGGTGCCTCTCTGAGCTCAAAGATCAGACTCCACAAATGTATTTAATCTTACAGACCTAACGTGGAGAAACGTTCACATATCGTGACTTGACTTGCTTTCCTCCCCCAAATTAAAAAAATAAAAGCATGTTTAAGCTGCCGTGACAAAGCGAGTCTGTAAAAAGCCACAGAACAGACCCGAGATCCGCTGATGTGGCACCAGTTTATTTCATTCCCCTGCGCAACAGATGCACCAAACCTGTTGCGCGTGTTGCTGCATTGGTGCTCCTTGTATCCGTGCAATGCTGTTAGTGCGTTGACCTGATTATGAGACCGGATCGTCTTTAAGTAAAAACGCAATTTTGAGACGTCAATACTGAGACACACAGATACAGACGCAACAATCTGTTTAGTCAGACATGTGCGCTCCCACCGCGGTGAAGTGTCTCAGGGGGGTTGCTGAATTCACGCTTTACACGCTCCAGCTGGACGTATTGGCCGAGTTTACCCGCAAGGACACGTGTAATTTGACTTTAAGCAGGCGAATTTGAAAACCTGCACGCACCGACTCATCCTTAATTCACCCAGGGGGGCTAAATGGGATCCGGAGAGCTGCGGCGCACCTGACGCAGAGGCGGCATCCCACATTGTATCTCAACATCTTCTGGAGAAACGCGTCGTTCGCATGCTTACCCGGATAAAAAACACACTTTATTTTATACGAATAATTTTGCATCCCAGACGCATAAACCACCAACAAAATGTAAACCAATCGGTCGATCAATCACCCACAAGTCTTTAGATCTAGCTGTAAACGTTGTCAGGCTGTAAAGAACAAAAACCTAAATGTCTCAAGCATTTAGCGGCCTACAGCACAACCAAAATATGAATTAATATACAGAAAATGCATTAAACGAAAATACGCGCATAATAAAAAAGATACTTTACAATCACTCACTAAGCAAATCAGAAATGCGCACTCCATCCCCTACAACGTAGCCTCGTTTCTTTTGCTGAATACGAGCCTCGGAACTTTGCGCCATACATTTAAACCCTGGCATTGAATGAAATTTCTTGGCTCTGTCTGAATTCCCATTGAAATTCAAATCAGTTGGCTTTATCCACAATGGGGCTCATTTGGAGCTGCTCGGTGATTTAGGGCTCCGGCACCAAGCAGTGAAAAAACAACTGCGGTCACGGGGTAATTGGCACCATAAATGCAATGTAGAAAATTAAGCAAAGTAATAAATAACCAGGACACTTGCTAATGGGCTCTAAAGTGATGATGCGAGCTGTTGTGTGGTTCCTCACCGCTTCAAATAAACAATGACAGACTTCCCTGGATGTAAACTTTAACATATAACTGTTACGCAGCGTTATGTTGTTGGAAATAAGACAATCTACAGAGAAAAACTTCACAGAAAACCTCAGGCATCCATCGGCCTTCTTAAGTGTCTTAATAACACTCATTGTAAAGAAATAATAATTTGGCTTTTTGACGTACACGCAAGAAACGGCGAGAACAAATCCAAAGCTGCAGACAACCCGACAACTTGATGAAATCTTTGAGAAGCTTTTTCCCCAGCTGCGCGTTTTTAAATCGCAAACAGACAACACTTACCAGGGAGGAATAAAATCGTGGAAATCTCTGTTTTGGCATGCACAGATAAGGGAGGAGAGAGCATGAGCTGAATCCAGAGGGAGGAATGTCTCCAACAGCACAAAGCAGAAAAAAAGAATGTGAGAGGCGCAGCCTTCTTTTCAGCCTACTATTCCACAATCAGCCGGCATCGACTCGGATAAGACGGTATATTCCAATATGTTCTGGCAATGTAGTCCGGTGACACGAAAAGAAATCCGAGTTGATACCCTTTATCCTTCGAAAACAGCTCGGGAAACCATGTCACTGTCTCCTGCGAAACTTTCCTCCCCGTCACCAAGTTTCTTTTCGGGAGCAAAACATGCCCAGCGCTCCCCAGCAGCGCAATTGTCAACTGGACAGAAAGTTTGCAGCTACCAGGGACCTAGGACGAGGCTGAGACGCTGCAGAGATTCAGAGTTGTCCATGGCAGAAAGTCATAAAATCCAGCAGCGTGCGTTGCCCCGGCTCGAGGCGCGTCTTCAGCGTCTCTGTCTCCTCTTCCCCCAACAGTCTTCGCACTGCTTCTCAGACGCTTTGTCAGATTTACTATTTTTTTTTTCTCCTCCTTACGTCTCCACACACCGCCCTCCTTCCCTCTAGTGGGTGTCACCCCCCACCCCACCCCCGCCCCTCCTCCCTCACTCGCAAGTGTAATTTGAGCCGCTTCCTGGCCGCAGTGCCTTTGGGCTCTGCCTTTCTCCGCCCAGCGAACTGCAGAGCAGCCTGCCCGCCTGCCCTGTGCGCAAACTTGCTCACTGGGTCCAAACCAAACAAGCAAGCGCCTCTGCTCCCTGCTACCAGCGCCGCTCAGCGGCCAGTGCAGACGACACGCACAACAGGCGCATTCTGGCCACGGGCGCACAAAGCCTCCACGCAGCGCTACGACAACCGCCCATCCACTATCCAGCATAGCTGCAAAAACTTAAGTGTCATTTTTGGTGATAATATGTAAGAAAAAAAAAACGGGTGAAATGAGACTTAAATGACTCTTAAAAAGTCAGGGTGGTGCCTGTCAAAAGTTAAAACTAAAAGAAATAAATTCACAAATGTAAGAGGAACGAAGGGAACAAAACGTGAAAATAACCAAGAGTCGAGTTTTTATGATTTGGTGTGCACTATTACAGGGTTTGGAATGATTTCAGATATTAAAATCCCTTTTAATGAACAGATCTGTCTGCAACCACCCAAAGAGAGACTGAAGGCTGCCCCCCTGCTGCTTGTCTCCTGCTGCATCAAGCTGTCTCCTTCATTGGTTCAGGCGTTCAAGGGCTCTGAAAGAAACACAAGGCAGGGTGGAAGAGTCTAATCTCCACAGACTTTTTATTTCTGTCTCCTTTTCACCACTAAAGAACTCCCTTTTCTTAAATGAGTGAGAAAAAAATGCTTCCATTAAAGTTGAAAAGAAGCACTAACAAGGCTTTCTTTTTTTTTCTTTTTTTCTTGAGGCAAAGCTTTGGACTGTGAATGGAGAGTTCTGAGTGATTATTTTTCTCTTTATTTTTGTTTCCACCAGTGAAACCATCAGATAGCGATGGAGCTGACAGTTTCACTGGGGATAAAGAGCAAGCCAGAGGTGAAGCAGTAAAGTTTGGCTCATTTTTCAAAGTGCCACAAACTACCCCCCAACGTTTCCCCCTCTTCCGTGTGTCTCTATCCTCCCACTGCACAAGTCTATTTACAATCACCCAATTTATTTTCCACCCCTCGGCCATCCCACGTTTGAAAGAAAGCCCAGCTTTCTTTCTAGGCTCTCACGGCTTTTGACTGACGACTGGATGGACTCGGTGCCCTCGCGTCGTAGCATCAGTCAGCCTGTCCCCATTCTTAGTTGTCTCTAATCTTTTCTAACAGTCCTCTTTCTTCCTTAATCCCTCCTGTGCCAAAAAGCCTGGACAGAGTCTGAGACAGCATGTTAGGGAAAGAAAGTGACAAGCTACTACCTCCCAGTCTACACAAAGCTGAACACATTGATTACTTGTAATTGATGATTGCTAATTGGAAAGCTTGTCCAGCAATAAATGACAGAGCAGCTGTTACAGCTGTGTAGCTGGAGGCCAAGCTGCTCGACAGTCATTAAAGTGCATCTCCTGTTGCTATCTAACGCCAATATGATGTTGAAGGGAAATAATCAACAGATAGCCATCCCTTCTAAGTATCATCTGTTTCCTTGTCCAGAATGGTGTTTGACATGGGAACGCTGTTTTTATCACCGTCTCCTGGGGGAACAGGAAGTTTCTCAGTGCTTTGAGTTGAGTTTAAGGCATGTACGTGAAATATGACTGCATTAAGAAATATCACATTAGAGGCAGATCGTGTTTCAGTACGTCATTTTGACCAGAGTGTAGTGGAAACATGAAAAACCCCTGGAGAACCAGCGTTAAACGGGGACAGAGATACACTAAATTCATAGCTGCAATTAAAATAATGTCCATGTTTCAGGATTATTACTTCTTTCTTTAGCAAACAACGATATGTTTTAAAACATTATAACAAGTCAGTGGTATTTTGTGGGGAATTAACTGTCACTCAAAAATGACCATGACGAGTTTAAATGTTCTGTTTCTATAAACATGTTTAGGGATGCTCAGGATTTGCTTTTTACATCTAAATGTAGTTTTTTGCATTCATTTATTTTTTCACCATTATCAGTCGTGACAGTGAGTGAATGACTAAAGCCAGACTCCTCCGACTGAAACTACCACATATGCAGCAGTTATTGGTTACTGGACAATGAACCTGAATATTAAACGACTGATCTCCATATTTTTTCTAAACTACAATTCAGCCACGTGCTCAACTTTCCCGGCGCTTCAACATACGCAATCTCATAGCAGTCCTGTCAGTCCAAAGTGGTTTTGTACGTTATAACGCAATCGTGGAAAACTAAGATGATGAGCACGGACGGTATTTTACATTTTAAACAACATAATCAATTGGCTTAGGCGAACATTAGAAATCACACTAGTGCTGTCGTACATGTCTGTGTCTTGTGTCTTATTCGGATGATTAGGAGCTATTGCTGTCATTCTTTTGCTGTTCATAAAACTGTTATGTAGACTTTTAGCAGCTGCAGCCACCCCAAGAGCTCTTCTTAAATCCTAACAGGGTTGTATTAGTGTTGGCACAGGCAATACTTGTGGCTTATGCCTGTATTGGAGTCAATCAACCATTATGCAGTGCTTTTTTTTACTCCGATGGCATATACACAATTCACTCCTTCACAGGCGGGCTGGAACACCAAACCCCTCCCTCTGTCTCTGCGAATGCTATAGAAGTTTAACAGGGATATTCACTGTTGAGAATCACTGAGCACAAAACACACTTGTTCTCCTTTGGAGGATCATTTTTTCTTCTTGCTCTAGGGTGCTGTAGTTAATCATGAATGGCAGCGATATGTTATTGTAACTTCACTATGCCAAATCCGAGCTAGATCCCTCATTTTCCTCCCAATGTATCACTGACACTTTATAATTAAAACATCAAACATTGGTGAGTCATATCCTGCGCAAAATATGAAACAAATGCGTGGAGCTGTGCATGATGGGGGGTGGGGGGGGTGGAGAGAGAAGTACGAAACAGAAGCACAGATGACGGTCTAACATGAACCATGAACTCAGCGTGAGGGGACCTCAAAAGAAAGTGTAAAAGCAAAAATGTAGGTGTTTGGTTTGCAAACTCTTAAAAATCCTCTGTTTTACTGGTGTGGGTTGTTCTGGGAGTTTTATCCATGTTAAAGGTGATATCGTATTGCTTAATTTGTCCAATCTAGCTGACATAAGCCATGTCACAGTATCAGAGCCTGTCTGCGGGTACCTTTGGAGGCAGCGCTGCCTCTGGTCCACGGTTAAAACCTCGTCTGGACACCCAGGCCTCTGCTGTCCTCTCCTCCCCCCCAGCAGGTAACAGAGAGCAGTGATAGAAGGAGTGGATGGCGGGGGAGTGGAGGGTCAATCATCCAGATTCCTTTCATGTTTCCACCCCAGTGCTTCAGAGTGTTTGAAATAGCTTGAATGCCGGTAGATTGAGTTTGCAGTGGAGCTCAGCTGAAAGGGGGGAACATATCAGACATAACGCAGAAACATGGTTCGCCAGTTTCACTTGTGATAGAAAGTCTGCTTTCCCTCCCACCTGACTGGGCCCATTACTCTCAATAAAAATAACACAGCTCTTTTTCCAGAAAGCACCACAGAAAAATGCTGAGTGGAACAGACAACTTTATACCTCTATATACAAGGAGGGATGAATAGAGACTTTTTCCTGGCTTTTGAACAGCGATAAGGATTTCTCTCAGTTTTTTCCACTCCGTCTTTGCCTGTAAGCCTTTTTTCTTTTTTTTTTTCTTTCACCATTCCTCTCTCCTTTTAAACCATGGCTCAGCAGCCATCCAGCACATAATTAACAGCCTTGGGCCTTAAAAAACTATACAAACATTCATAGAACATGTCAAAACTGTCCTTTAAGAGTCAACGGGTCTACTATTAGACTGCACCTTGTTGACCCACCGTGTCTCTAAAGCTCAGGACGGTTGGCTCTTTTAGTTACCCCAGCAGGTCTTCCTACATATCTGGAAAAGGAGGAAGAGGTCTTCACGCGGTTAATCAATGGATTAGAAATGAGCAACAGCGAAGCAGACAAGAGTAACTTGATTGTATTAGTCATATCAGTCAAACAGGTACACGGTAGGCTTTCTATAGACCTTGATTCAAGCATAAATTGGGCTTAAAAGAGAACATATTATTAAGAAAAATTAGTAAATAAACAATCAAGCATGCTCTTTGTGCAGGCGGCAGGGTGTTTCCTGTGCCTTGAAATTCGGAAGCACTAGTTTCAAAAGAAGCGTATTCCACAGATGATGGGGGTGGAGTCAAATCAAGCTGCTGGCTCCACACCCTCATGACCACAGTAGGGAACCCCAAAAGCGACTCTGTATCCTGACATGCACCTCTCCACCAATGTTACTAAATGAAATGTGCTTGCTCCTCCTGATATCATTGTTCTTCATGTGTCCTGCAATGAACTCCTCTTCGTGCCTTTCAAGGGCAATAAAAATGACCAATGCTCAAAGTTTATCGGCTCCAACTCGCGACGCAGACATTTTATTAATAACTGTAATCATGTTTGACCTTATGAAAAAGGCCATACTACTTTAAACCTTTCACATCTGAGACCTTTAAGTTAGCGCCTGCATTTGTACCGAAAACATCAAAGAAATGGGAAATAGCCGATTTGTTTCAACACAAAACAAGATGAACGAAGAGGCAACATTCATGAAACGTCTTGTAGCCGTTGTTGTGAAACAAACAGGGTGGTCACAGGTCCTCGTGCGGGACTGAAACGTGGTAAAAACATTGGCTATCATACACTACGGGTCATGCCCGACCAAGAAAGTCCACCACACAAAGCAGAAACAGTAGAAGAAGATATTATCGGTCATAAATGATTGGGTTTAATTTTTGCTGCTGTATTAGTTACAGTGTGCTTCTGTTTTTAAAACTGTGTATCCTCACACTAAAGCAAAAGTTTGTCATTGTCTCACTTTCTGGCAGGGACCTGGATAAGGAGATTACGCTTATATTAAGGTCACTGCCCTAAACCGGTTGGCTTTTCTGAGCATTAAAGGCTGGAATCAGAGCAGAACAGCTTGGTCGGCTCCATCTGAAAGAAACAAAATCCACCTCCCAACAACTCTAAAGCTCATTAGCTTGAATCAATATGTAAAATATTAATTTGCCGCTCCATCAAGGGTGGTGTGCCAAACTATTTCCTGGCTCTGAGCTGCTTGTAGTTTGGCCCACAATCCCTAATAAAATCATTTGTTGATTTTGCACCTCTGGTAGATTTCAGTTAATAAGGATTGCAGTTGGTTGAAGGCGGATTTTGTCTCACACTGTTTAGCTGGAGGTTGACTTGGAGAGGAGGTTGTCTGGATCTTTGACTTTAGCGCTGACTGCAGTGATCTTTGCAGTTCCCCTGCCCAGCGCAGCAGGAAGTCAGGTTAAACATTACACCTCTCACAGTGCCAGGCCATTACCCCGAACCAGCAACAGCTCTGAGTGACAGCTCTCAGGATGTGTGCTTTGTAGTGGCTACGATGTACCGCGCTTACCAGCAGCTCCACCCAGCAGCCGTGAAGAGAAGTGATGTTATCTTTCAAGATGTCTTCAAGGAGTCTCTTTAGAAGCAGTGCAGCCTCTGAAGGACTTTCGCTGCATTTTAAAAGCAGGTGTTTTCTATTGTGAGCGTTCACGCCATTCAACACAGTCCGTGTGACTGGCTTTTAGTGGACGCTCATTGTCACAGAGCGTGATAAGGTAAGCGCTGAAATGGACTGAAGAAACAAACTGAAAGTATTTAGGGTCTCTCTGGTGTGCCTACCTCGGAGAGAGTGGTCCATTCCCAGCGCAGACATAGCTTTCATTGTGTTTATAGATTGAGGGAGGCCCAGGGAATAAATCAGGGGGTCACTGAATGAGCTGTCTGACCTTTAACCCTGAGGCTGAGAAAAGACTCTGCACTATGTCCTGATGTCATCAGCAAGTCATTACTGCCAAGGCTCTCAACACCTCTGCCATCCCACCATCATGCACTCTGCTGAGCTGCTACAGGACCAGCCCCCTGGCTGCACACCTAAATCACTCTGTAGGGCAGCAGTTATAGACTTGACCTTGGCTCGGTGCCGCTCCATCGCCTGCTCCCACATTTAGCGGTGTTTATTGTTGCTCTACGTCACCTCTCACTGCTCCGTCCACGCTGCAGAGGCAGAAGACATTCTCAGTTATGGGTACCGTAAACCACTTATGTGGAATAGAAGAATTCCTGAATCCTCTGAGGATGTGTTTACGTGTTTGTGCTTAGGCTGGGTTTTGAAAGTAGCAGCTTAACCATCAGATGCTTGGACATGTATCAGAGGTCTTTCATGACAAAGCGCGTTAGTCCCGGTGCAGGTCACAGACTTTGTTTGAGGCTTGGAGGCCAAGCATATGTTTTCTTAGGGCGCGATGAGGTGAGCTAAGGTCAACTATTTTGACCGTGAACGCCAATCTGAGACCTAATTTGAGCTGAAAGGTCTCCTGAGGAGCAACCTCCTCGCAGACATCCTGACCTATAACCCTTTCCAACTGCCTCTGCTCTATATCCAGAGATGCAGATAGAGAAGGAGAGGGAGCGTGACAGAGACCCACGTCTCATTAAACATTTCTACACCAACAAGCAACCAAAGAGCACAAATAACCATACCACACATTTGTACCACATACAGCGGGACAGCAACTTTGACTTCAAAAGTTTTTTTTTCCGTTTGTGCTTCACTTGACACTGTCACCTCCAGTGTTTATAAGGTTTCCCGTTTTCACTAACAGAGAAGCAATTGTGAACAATCTGGACCAACTCGAGACTGCAGGCTGCAGCATGCCCACCTCCGGAGCACACACTGACAGATACCACATCGTTCTGCACTTACAAGTCCTAATCATGCTGTTGAGCAAAGGCATTCCGTGAAAACCCCTTCTCTCAGCAACTACAAGTTTCATTTTCATCCTCCCTCTTGCCCACAGCGATAGCAAAAAAAAAAAAAAAGAAAAAGAAAAGAAAAAAGCCCTGAGCGCTGCAAAGCAGAGCAGATTAAAAACTCTGACTGGGCCTGTAAAATAAGCATGTCTTCATGAAGGCACCTGGATAGACTCCTCTGCAGAACTGAATGGACCTGAACACAAAAGAGCTTTTGACTAATCTATTTACATTAAAGTTTATGCCTACACCAGCCTCCGAGTCTGGCCAGGAAAAACTCTTGACAATTATTGCTTCATGTAAACAGTCGCGCGCACCCAAACATGCTGTGGGTAACGTGCACTTCATTCATGGACATTCCTCTCAAAGCTCCAAGCACTTTGGGTGCCCAGTTAGTGGGTAATCCATCAATCGTGATCAAATCACTTTGGAAAAATGGGACAATGCCAGCACGGAGGACTTTTGCAGCAGAGTCTTATTTTAGAAAAGAGAGATGAAAATGTAGTTTGAATCAGAAAGTGCAGGATGCTTCAAGAGCAGTTAAGACATTTTACAAAACCTTACATTTGGTTTAGCTGTAACCAAACTAACAACAATTTCTCAACTCGTTGGCTACTAGCAGTAGTTCCAAACTCAGAATGCCTTGATGTGGTCTTCTTTAAATAATCTAATGTAAATGAAGTATGACTCACATGAAGGATTTGTTTGCACTGATCAAGTGAAGATCAACTGGAAATCTGAATGAATTAAAATGGAAAAAATGTGGATATATTCTCATCATGATGGGTCATGTCAGTCTGGGAATCCACAAATAATGAATCTTCTGGTAGAGTGTTTGCTGTCATCAAATGCACAGTTGTGGCAGTGTGGGAAAACCTCAGCTTGTAATTACTGTAACAGCGAAAGTCAAGAAGATGCACCTTTGTAAGCGGATCCCTGAGAACCCTGGTGTTCACACTGAGGGCACCTCCCCTGACTCTTCTCTCAGCTGCATGATTAAACACAGCTAAAGAACCCCCCCCCCACCCCCCCACCCCACCCCCGCCCCCTCACACACACACACACACACACACACACCACCACCACCACCACACACACATGCATTTCTTAACTCCAGCTCGGCCTCAATCTTCCATGCAAGCGCTGCCCAGCACGAGCTGTCACTCCTTTACCATGTCACTGTAATTCACACTGACAACAAACAACTGGCCCTGCTACTCTTTACCCATGATCCCTCACAGATCAGAAAGGGGAGGCGAGAAACAGGGCAGAGGGTAGAGAAGGGAGGCTATTGTCATGCATATAAACCCATTATTTGTCATATCTGCTCAGAAACGACTGTAATATATCCCCCCCTGCAATGAGCTCCTGCTGCGACATCCTGCAGCGGAGAAAGACAGACTAATATTTTTTTGCTTGACGGCTGCTGTAACTCAGGAAGGCCACAATGAGGTTGACAATCAATGCAGTCATGTCAGAGGGGTTGATACGTTGAGGAATGGTTGGCTTCTAACCTTTCACCTCACAGCAACGAGGAACAAAAATAAAAGACAGGGGTGGAGTTTGGGGGCAGTTTAACTTACAGACCCCTTCTCAAGTGCAGCACCCAGTTTATGCTTTTCCTACAAGTGTGATGAGGATTTTCTTCCCCTACGAGATGTTTTTTTTACGATCGGACAAAAAAGAAAAAAAGCCAAGAAGGGACACTGGACCAATGAGGAGAGAGCAAGTAAGCAGAGAAACAGAGATGAAATGGAAATAAGAGGGAGGAGGGAAGGCTGGGTCAGCAGAGAGAAAAAAGGAACATGACCCAAAGTTCAGTCGAAGTCGAGACATAAATCAAACATGTTGTGAAAACACGGCACCTTTTTGAATCTTGCTCTCCAGCTGAGGAGCCAAATTGTTCTCTTGCAGAGAGCAGTCACTTCTGAGGATTGATGTGCTAATACTACTTATCAATTGTTGTTTATCTCACATTACTCAGAAGAACCAAATCAGGCATGGCGTAAACATTAACCAGGGGGCAGAGAGTTGCAGGGCGGGGAAACGCTTTCAGGGAAGAAAAAAAAGAGGATCTCAGTCTCGCACGGGGCACGAAAAACTGTGAAACTTCTCCAGCAAACAAGCCAGAGGTGCAAACGTTAGGCGGGAAAAGGCAGAGTACAAGGAACTGAGCAAAGTGTGTATCTGTGCTGCTCCTCACGCGCGTGGCCTGGAGTATATCACTTTTAATATGTTTAGAAAAAAATGTGTTTAAAAAAAAGGATTATTGAAAATATATATGATACCTACCGTTGTTTGAGACAATTCATTTGGTTAATAATATTACATGTTTTGTCATTCCTGACATTTTTTGATATGATGGAAATATGGCGTGGATGAAGGGGTGGAGTCGTTTTTTTTTTTTCCGTGTCATCCTTATTGGACAGTGAGTGAGCAGCCGCCATCTGGGCGTCAGGCTGCTTGGCTGATGGGAGAACGGTCCGTCCGTGCAGTGGGGAGTTGGGGTTTTGTGGGGCAGGGAGGCCATGTGTCCCCCCTGGAGGTGGTTCGGGGTTGACAGAGGGTCCTGGTGGCACTTGTAGCCTGTGACCACGTTGCCTGGTCCCCTGACCCGGAGCGCCACCCCTCACCCCAAACGAGAACCACACACGCAAGCACACAAATGCACAAAGACAGGTCAATGGCCACTTGTACAATCCATTAACAGACTGTTACCTTTTATAAGGGCTTATAATGTTATGAAAAGCACATGTCTAAAAGGTCGCGATCCAATGGAAAAGCTGGCGTCAGGATTCACAGTGAGTGTCAGGTTGTAATGCCAATAATCTGTTCTTCCACTTAAATCCACTTTCAATTTCTTGATTTAGAGAGCTGGTGGGAAGTTTTGATCTTCACTTTGACTCTGTGAAGAGTGAAGGTTAAGGAGGATTTCATGAAAAGCTTAAGATTTTTTTCCCCCATTCTGCACAGCAAGAAGCACACCCACAAAGGACAATCACACATTCTTGTACCCGGTCTTTGAGAGGATGAGAGTGGGTGTGGGCCCATCTGCCCCTGGTCACCAGGCTCTGTGTTTGCAGTCCGCGGGCAGACTGCAGCTACTGTGCAGTCTGAACAGGCCGGCGGCCGTGCGCACATGGCCTCCACGGCTAATCTGCTAATGTATTCCAGAGGTCAGGAGGGTTTCGCACCAAATCAATGGAGGGATTTACACAGCTTTCCCCTGGAATGTGCTCCATCCGCATTCTGCTTCGGAGAAAGCATCCACCTCTGCTTTGCCAGCCATTCCAATTTTCCACGCAATTTCACCATTAAAACAAAAGAAAGCGAACCCCGACTTTAAAAAAATGTAAATGATGTAAGGGGACGGGCCCAGTTTTGCTGCTGACATCTTCTGACCGTATGCAACCTCTTTCGCGAGCCAAGCAGTGATGCAAGACTCTGCTGCATCTTTAAACACAACATGAAAAGGCTGCAGGATGAAAGGAAACGGAGAATGAAAAGAGGAGCGAGGGCTTTCCTCTGGAGCTGCAGTTTTTGCTGCCTGTTTATTTGAACATTAATAGAGAGAGTGCTCAGCTTCTTAATCCTTTACATGATCAGACTTTGAAGTTAAAGGTTAACCCACAAAAAAATGTCTTTACCCTCATCTTTATCAGCATTTTAAATGTGATAATTGTTCTTGTGTCTTGAAAATATTCTTCGCTCCAGGCTTGAAAAGTTAAAAGGACACGTACAGTGTCTCACGACAGGTTGAAATAGGTTACAGATGATAAAAAAGCAGGATTTGATTTATTAGCTTGATATTCCGGACACATTTCGCCCTCAGACTCAAGTGTGAGACAGACTCATCTGAGCACCTCAAGGCTGAACTGAAAATGGGCTGAAAATGGCAACATTGGTGGATGTCAAGCGATCCTAACGATTGAGTTTAACAGTCTCCCTCCCCCCACGCCACCCTCCGCCCCACCCCCCGCCAGACAGTACAAGACTGATTCTCCCTGAAACCAGACCTGACGCAACATTCTGGATCAAGCAGTTTAACCACTCTACTTCAGAAAAAATATACAAATGTGTTCAACGACAGCTCACAGAACAATCCGTGTGACCCGACAGCCTCCCTATTTTCCACTGAGCTGTAAAAGAGTGCTTGAAACCAAGAAGGGAAAAAAGAAAAAAAAACAAAAAGG
Source organism: Xenentodon cancila (assembly GCA_014839995.1). Classification (NCBI taxonomy): domain Eukaryota; kingdom Metazoa; phylum Chordata; class Actinopteri; order Beloniformes; family Belonidae; genus Xenentodon; species Xenentodon cancila. The sequence continues at coordinate 20,562,729 of CM026208.1, read as the reverse complement.
GAGGGAAAGCACACTCACTCTGCAGCCTGGCACTCGGTTTCTGATAAATGACATCATGGGTGATATTTCCATCTCCTTATCTGAAGTGAGTGTGTGTGCTGTTTCATGTAAATGTGTATCAGTGAGAGTTCGTGTGCGAGTAGGAATTCGACGGGTTTACGCAGCAACCTCCTTTCATCACTGCGTCTGGCTGTTGGACTGGACAAGGCTTAGGTCATAAATAAGCCAGCCTGGATGGAGGAGGACGCCCGGTCCCAGACAAGCAGACTCATAGTACCGGGGGCCCTGGCCTTAAATCCAGACAGCACTGCCTGGACCAAACCAGCCACACGCTCACGCTCACACACACACACACACACACACACACACACACACACACACACACACACACACACACACACACACACACACACACACACACACACACACACAGTCAGGGCAGCTCACTTTCACTGCCAGTACAGAGGTGACAAGTCAGCTTCACGATGGTGTTCAGCTCCATGTGCGTTGAAACAAGGATTGCATTTCAGCTCCGCGGGGATGTCTGAAGTTATTTTTCCACATACATGTTTCAAAATGACATATGTTTTTTGGGGGGGGGGGGTTTCATTTTGTTTTGGGTTTTTTAGCTCCCACTTGGAGGACTGTTGAAAATCCAAACTTTACGTAAATAGTGGATGTAAATAAAGGCAGATTCAGATCAACTGACTTTTGCACTGTATTACAGATATTTTCATCTGTAAAGGATGCAGTCGTACACGTAACGCTGCCCAGAGTTTGTCCCAAATCAAACAATAATTGCCACCCCCCCTCCCTCCTGCTAACTTCTCTATCAGTCTCTATTGTCACGTTAACTGGCTGCGTGCGCGCTTCACTGCTGCAGTGCTACATGATCTGTTTACCAACAGCGTGCTTTGCTGCTGGGTAGGAGAGAAATGCTAAAAGACCATTTTATTAAAAGGAATGGGAACAAATTTACACAGCATATGTCAGGCTCAGCATCTGACTGCAAGACTAAGATGATTTGATGGGCTCTGGAGAAGGCATAGCTGCATATTATGTGACATTTAATGGTCTGATTTGGAAAATATGGTTAGAATTGGTCATTATCACTCTTCACAGTAAGCTTTAAGCCAGTGCCAGTCATTAGACTAGGATCTTTATACACAGCATGACAAAATTCAAATGTTAAAACAATTTATGCAGTAAATAGAGAAGCCACAGTTTGCACAACAGACATACTCGCATGCATGAGTGCTGCAGAAATACACATGGAATGAGTTTGTTCTACAGCGTGACATTAAAATGAGATCAGTGGGATTTATTCCACTGTCTGAGTGTTCATCCCAAACTGTCAAGTTCACCCACACCACCCGCTTACCTGTCTGGCCCTTCTCCACCCCATCCCTGCCTCATTTCATGATCACTCCATTCATCTGCCAGATTGTTTCCTGTCCATAGGGTGATGGGGGTGGGGGGTCAGCTGTTTCATAAACCAACAAAAGACCACTATGATAACCCAGGAAAAAGGCCCCGGATGGCCTCTGTCACCCGTTCCCATCGCCCGCCTGTCTGTCACCCCTTCTGACTGACAAGCCCCATCAACCCTCCCCCACACAGTCACACCCACTGCGACTGCATCCACCCTATTAACTAGAAGTTGTTGTCCCTCACTAATATGACTGACAACAGCTCCAACCTCACGTCCCTACTCCTGACCAGTCCTCCAGGGTGGGGGCACGGTGCTCTGCATCGCCGTTATGGTCACAGTCGTGAACTTAGAAAAGTAAGAATGCGCCACGTTAAATACGAACAACAGGCTGACGCTCACGCCACTCTCAGATACTCCTGACCGCAGTCTGGGAGCCTGAGTCCTCCATGATCCATCCCAGAGTAACTCTCAGGTAGCACTTTGGCCCTGATGTTTTCTTATATTAATAAGAAATTTCAGTGTCCTGTAATAGACTGAATTAGTTTCCAAACATTCCTGATTTGGTGATTTCAATACCGCTGCTATTTACCACCCAGTTTTCTTCTTGTCCCCCCTTTTTTCAGATATTAAAGAAGACAGTTTCTTAAAGCTTCCTCTAAACCCTTTCTTCAACCCTTTTTTTCCCAGCTTTTTACACATTACAGTACACTCCGTCATTTGAGTAAGATGTGATTGGCTGATATGAAATAAGTCATCAGCTGTAAATAATAATAGTAACTTTAAGGTCTTAAAATTAGAAAAATAAATTGTCTCTCAGTTGAACAGCAACAAATGACATATTACAACGTCACTATTTGAGTTGGGGTATTTTTTGCTTTTGTTGTTGTTTTTTTTAAAGGTGTGTGTTAACACAGTTCCAAAGAGGAACGATATCAGCAATGATCTCAAAGATGCATCTGTTACTACTACTACTACTACTGTCGTTTTTAGACGCTTTTTTCAAAGCGCCTCACATCCGAGAGAACAACACAAGCAAGAAATCAATCGGTTACCGCCCATCGGTTTAAAACATTAGTATGAAACATTCAAAACAACCACCAATATTCACAGGGGAGGACGTCCAGCAGGTTTCCCTCAACATCACACCATACAGTTTAAAAAAATGGCCCTGAACAACTTATGCTCTTTTTCTCCAATTTACCATAGTACTTTTCCCTTTTATGTGATTTGTGGTTTGGCTTCCTTACATGGTTTGTTAGGTTCCAATGTTTATTGTCACCCCTTGTGTGGACAGTGTGGACAGCCATGTGTCTCCTTCTCAATCAGCGTGTCTATTGTGCTGTCTGTGCGGCTCATCTGTTCCTGTCGGCTCTCTTTCTTTGGCAGTGTCTTTGGTTTAATAAAGGGCTTTGCTCCCCTGCCTCCATGGTCTCCTGCGTTTGGGTCCCCCCACATACTGTCCCAGTCAGAGTTCACACCTTATCCTGACTGAAAGGCTGTGGCTGGGTGATGAGTTGAGTTGAGTATGAGTTGAGAGTTGATTAAATTCCCACAAATGTCCATGAGCTAAAACAATGTTGTGAAGAAGAGTGGGCCAAAATTCCTTCAACGACGTGGGAGATCTGATAATGTCATACAGAAAATAATCACATCTACTTATTGCTGCCAAAGGTGGTTCCACACGGTTTGTCACGCTCTGCTTTTGCATTTCATTTTAGATTTTATTATATAAATAATAATACTGTGTAAGTAGTTGTGTATTGTTGTTCATCTGAGGTCAGATTGTGTTCAAGAGCTGCTAAGGACCAGCCCGACTTGTAATGAAATGGAAAACCTAAGAAGTGAAGGGGTTGAGCTTTCTTTTGGACATGCCTGTGTCTTTGATAACGTAAAGCGTTACGTTTACGGTTACGTTTTAAATTTCACATTTCCCCCCAGGCTTAACAGCAGTGAAATTGTAAAGCCAAAGTGAACAACCTTTGACTCCACTGCTGCCTAATGAAATGTAACAGAGCAACAGCCGTACAACTATGATGCGTCGTCTCTAAGTTATCTACGGTGACTCTAACCACTCCTGGTGCAACAGGTGGAGCAAAGCACAAGTCACTTTCAGTTTGGGCAGATTTTGTCTTTGTCATTCACAAGTAGCATCCACTGAAGGGAGTTTAAAAGTGGTCTGGTCTCGTACCTGTTCAAGAACATCACGAGTGTTGATGGATTAAAGGACTCAGACAATGTTGCGTTAAAGTGTTTCATATATTTAATAAAAAATACATAAAAGGACCCTGTTTTAGTTGCAGCTTGCAATATTTGACAATATATTCACTCTAGCACAGCATCTTTCTGGAAACTGTCTCTTTTTTTAGGATTTAGATTCTCTCATTATAATTTCCATGTAGGGAGACGTATGAGTCCTCTCTTTTGTTTAAAAATATTAAGCAGTTACGCTGCAAAAACAGCCCCTCTATAAATAAGCCTAATATGCCACGAGTCTGGTCAAAGCTGTCTTATTTCAAGGAAAAATATCCTCGTCAATAAGGTAAGTCGAGTCAAGTCAAGTTTAACACATTTAAGACAACCTCAGTTGACCAAAGCTGTCCCGGCCAGCAGAGGCCAGTTCTGTCTGGAAGACACACGTCACGGTGATGGAAAGTCACCTTTGCAAGCCAGGAATTAAGCTTGTCCTGTCGGAGAGCCAATTGCTTCAAAGTACCAAAGCAGAATTAAGAGGAAACGTTTGAGAAGAAGGGAGGAGGTTTTCTGTCAGAAGGTGAGGTAATGTGAAAGGACGCTTTTAGAGACATGCACATGCACATGCACATGCATGCTCACAGGTTAGCAGAAGAAAAAGTGTGGCAACAGTTTATTTTAGGTATTTTGAAATTGCGACACGGGGTGCTATCTTGGAAGTATAATGAATATGTGTCCTCCTGTGAATGAGGGAAGAGTTTGAGTGTCTAGTTTATGATTGTAGTTTCCACCCCAGCAACAAAATTGTGGCTTCAGTGTGGTGGCCAGAGACAACGCAGCTCATGTACAACTGTCTCTGCCCTCCTTACTCTACATATTTGTTTTTAAGAACAAAACAAAATAGAATTAAACAAATAAAATACAATCATATTTGCACTTTGTGGCTGATTTCAGTATCCAAGGGACACGACCCAACCCTAACCTGACGTCCTTCTGCTTCTTCCACTCTTACACCCACTGAGCTTGTGTGGTGAGGCTGCTTCCAGGATTTTTGGGAGATCTGGGAAGACTGAGGCACTGAATTTTCTCTGGTTTTCTACATGTGTGGCGTAGACCATCTTCTTCCCTGCTCTGTTTACCCAACAGTAAAATCCAGAGGCCACAGACCGACTTGGGCTCACTCAGAGGATCCTCGACCTCACCACATTTCACAAAAAAATAATATCAATAATTGGACTAAAGGCCAAAACACTTCCTTTTCCCGCTGCAGCGCAGCTCAGGTTTTTGTTTTATTATTTCTCACGTTACATCAGTGGCCACCAGAATTCCCCACGTACACCAACCCCAAATTATCTGGTGCCTTACAAAGTGGTGCACTTAGAATCTATCCATGCTCAAGCCAACAGAGGGATGGTTTCAAACCTCAAACAGGATGGGGAGACCTCTATCTAGACCTCATCTATGCAGTCTGCTGGCCACTTTAGCTTTTTGTTAGTGAGTTAGGACTGCCATGAAAATGTATGTAAAAATGTATATGATAAAAACAATCATCAGAAAAGACAATAAGGGACAGAGGGCAAGAAAGAAAGTCTGGGGAGAGGAAAACAAATAGGAAGGAGAGGCCTGGTTTTCTTTTTCCTAGCGCTGGATTCCTGGGTAATGACTGGGCTGTGATGGTGCTGAGCCACATTTTGCCAAATGAAACAAGAGGCCCAGCCAGCCAGATGATGTTTATTTCTTCCCATTTTTCATCTTTTCATCTTTTTGTTTCTTCGTTTGTGACATGAAAGTCATATACACACAGTCTGCATTTAATTTGAATAACTGTTTTGTTCCTTATTTTTCATCTGTTACTTGACTTTTTCTTTCTTTCTTTCTTTCTTCTTTCTTTTTGCGTTGTTCGTGTTTAACAGTTCCTCGGCCAAAGGAGAAACTACTGGCTTGCTAAGCAGAGGAGGGGATGTTTTCTCAGAAATCCCCTCTGCCAGTAACTGTTCGTTGCAGCCTTACATACCGACTCCAGCGAGCACTTTCAGGTCCATGTGGTGACTTAGACGTGAACTTGGGTGCTTAAGTTGGTCATAGTAAAATATTTCAGCCTAATGCTGTATTTTCACTTGGATGAGTGCTGGTATGAAGGAATAGACCGTGATTCCCCAATCATGCAGTGGCAAAGTCAGCCATAAATCTGCAGAGAAGACTTTAAGCCTGCACTCTCACGCACATTCAACATCTCCAGTAGCTTGGAACAATTCGTGTTGATCAGTTGAGCTAGCCACTGATGGGCCCCGATCCAGTGACCACAGTGGCTGGATGAGAAGGAGCCAGCCTGCATGCCTCTGGGGATTTCTGGGATCAACGAATCTCTCCCATCTTCATATGGCTCAAAAGCTCCGGGTTTTAGATCAAGCAGGATTTTTGCCTAAAGTCCTTATTTGGTTCGATTTATGGGCACCCGTAGACAAGATTTTTCCTTTTCTCTGTACACTGTCCAAGAATAAAATTATATCAAGCAAAATCTTCAACACAATCGTGGCTTACGTTGATGCAATGGCTGCAATCGCAGCTCACATTTTGAAGAGCTTTTCCATGCATTTTTGTAAATAAGCTCAAAAACAAAAGAGAGTTAAGATATCTGACCAAATAAAAAAAATAACAGTCACAGGCTACTATTTTGTTGAGCTTTGATTACAACACCACTTTGTTGTGGCATTGCTTTGATCAGCTTGAGCAATATCACAATCATCCAGAGCGGCATTACGTTTTCAGCAAGATCTTTCATGGATGATCTGCAATAAATCTTCTCCAACATATCTCAAAGATCCTCAGTCAGGTTCAGGCCTGGTCTGCGATGGCAAATCCGTGTGTGAAAATGATGTCTCGTGGTCCCTGAACTACCTTTTTAGAACTGGAGCCTGATGAATCCTGGCTTTATCATCTTGAGCCATTAAGGACAACAAACATCTACTGAAAGCAAATCAAACTCATTCATAATTATCACCTTCCTTTCTTTGGGCATTTAATTTGCTGAGACTAGACTTGAACAGCTGAAGTAACACCAAATCACGATACTACCACTACAGACTCACAAGGCATGATGGGTGGATCCCTTCATCTGCCGTTCTTCTCACCCTGATGCCCTCAGACTACATGACTTTCTTTCATGTCTCCCAAGCCCAATTTTTATGCTCGCTAGCAAATAGAAGCCTTTTTATTCCAATTATCCTCACAGATTAAGTGGTTTTCTTAAGGCTACACAGCTGTTCAGAGGCACTGCTTTAAGTTCTTTTTGTAGTCTGAAGCATTTTCCAAATTTCCATTTGAGAAAAGCGCCGAACGCTCATCTTCTTTCTCTCATCCGGCCCTCCTCGCCAGCTCCACCAGCACGGGCACCCTCTTCCCACTGTTGTCGCACCAGGCATTTTGACAGCCACCGACCACGTTTAGCCACAAAAATAAAAAGAGGAGGGGGAAAAAAATGACTCAGTTATGTGTTTCTGCAAACATCAACAGTCCACGTTGAACTGGGGTTCAGGTCTGGTCCCAAGTGGTGGACTGATTTCAGCTCGAAGAGAGACATCATCTGCTCCCTCTACACATGGTAGATCCAGGATGGCTGACCTTGGCAGCATGTTCCACCTCCGAACCAAACTGTAGACCAATTTGACTGCACCAGCTGAGTTAAGACAAGCCCCATGAAAGCTTCAGACATTTCTTGAATGTGTGGCTAATCAGGAATGGCCGCTCATGTGTAGAGGATCCTCTAACGAGGGGGAGACGGGGAGGCAAATGGGGGAAGTCATGCTGGACAGCTGTAAAACACTGTGTTTGCACAGTCTTGCAAATAATTCATCTGTTTGATACATTTGCTGGATTTTCTCCTCAATATAAATTTTATAACACTTTAATGCACAGGTCAACCATGCTGTGAGCGTATAAATCCATATATCCTATGCACTATTTTTCGCAGTAAAGTGTAACAAAATATTTCTCACCCAACATATTTTGGGAATACTTACTCTAAAAAGAAATGCTAGTGGTGGAAAAGGGCGTATTAAGATATTCCAGGGTATTAGAGGGAAAGATCGCAGTCTTTATTGGACATATTTGAGGGCCAAATGCATTTAGAGCATGAAACGAGTGTGTAATATAGGTAAATGGGAGGCTTCAGTGAGGCACATTTTGTGCAGGCTAAAGAGGTTTTTATCGTAGGGATACTTTAACACATCTCGCTTTAAAGCAAATCCTGGAAATTTCTGTTGAGTTTGAGGTGTATTGATTACACCAACACGTCCATCGACCAACAAAAGGTGAAATATGTTGAAAAGGGTTCAACTTTGTGGCTGGACTTGTGCAGCCTGTGTTGGCCATAAATATCTATCTCATTATAATCTTAACTATACCAGCAATTTTCTGTTCTCCTCCAAGAGGCCAGCTTACCCCCTAACCCAGCATGTTGCCGTGACGATGCCAAGCACTCTCCTCCACAACAACAGCAGCATTCAACAGGCTAAGATTTAGAGCTGTGCAAATATTGGCTGCGCTGGCGTTCACGGCCCAAGAAAAGGAGGAATTGAAGTTTAAAAGGGGGAGGGAGGGGGCTGTACTGGTTGGGACTCCCATCTCTACCTTCTGTAGACCTCTGGAAAATATATTTCCCATAACCAGAAGAAGAAGAAGAAGAAAAACAGAGGATAGTACTGACACAGAGAGGGACATTTATACAGAAGAGTGGGGCAGGAAAAACACCCGGGAAAGAACAAATGGCAGACAATTTAGCTCTCCCAGAAGAGACAGCACACATATTGAGAGGTGGGTCGAGCCACACCGCCGCCCATCATCTTTACTCTATTCACACCGACACATTAGTATTCTAATGCAGCTCAGAATATGTATGACGTCCTCAGAGAGAAAGAGATGCTCTAGTCTAAGCTGGAAGAGGCGTGAAGATAATGAAGAATGAAGAACAGAGATGTTAATGTGGTGAAGACATATTGAGCATCTTTAAATATGATGGCAGCATCTACCTCCCTGCAGTCAGTGTTTCCATGACTACACAGCAGCTCTTTAGGAGGAGACAGACATTGATTTGATAATAATGAAATACCAAGTTAAACCACATAATGAGTTTCTTTATTATCATTATTCTTAGTCTTTATTATTCTTCTGGTGTGGATTTGAATTTTTTTGGAGCAAATGTTTAAAAACGTTATCTGAAATGGTAAGAGTGAGTACACATCTCTTTAGTAAAACTGCAAAATATCAGCAATATGAAAAAAAGGCACAAAAAAGATAGAAATCTGGACTTAGATGTTCATTTTCATTTCTTAACGCTTTCTTCAGTTTTTATGTCAAATCTTAATCTGGAAGCACAAAAAAGCTAGTTTAAAAGCCTAAAACTAAACTCATTTTAAGTACTGTCCAATGGAAAAAACAAAAACGGAAAACAAAAACAAGAAAAAAAATGCTCATTACATTTTTAAGTGCTGAAAACATCTGATGAAGATTTCTGTTCAGCCACAAAGTGGAAAAAAAGTGTGTAAGAGTTGATCCAACAATGTAAATAACATTCAACAGAAATCAAAATCATTAGGAAGGTTTTATTTATGCGTCCAGTTTCCCTTCTAAATACTTCTCAGTTAAATGTTACTTCACTAATATTGTCATAGATGCAATGAATTGAAACAGTTTTGCCAGTAAATCATATGAGCGCACTCGACTGAACGCGGGCTTCAACAGTAAGATGCCTAAACGTACTGTGCGAGCACAACAATGCGATGCTTGTGAATATTTTCACCATGTCCAGCAGCGAGTTGGATCAACTTGGAGCCCCGTGTCAAAATGCATTTTCTATGGTCCCTCAGTAACACAGGCTGATCACTTTCGCTTTGTCTCTAGGGCCACAATGTCCCCCCTCATGTCCTCTGCGCTGGCGAGGGGCCCAACGAGCAGTGCAGTGACAGTGTGTTGAATTTGGGTGACAGGGCCCCAGTGGGAGTGGGCACCCCCCTGGCTTTAGGATAATCCCCGGGAGAAAGGGCCTGCTATTAGGGTGCGATACGCTTAATCCCGAGTGGCCCTCGTTCACAAAGGAGACCGGCACTTCCTCTGGCCCGGGAGCTTCCGCTGGTGTAGGGGGCTCAGCGTGGGTGCCAGTGTAAACATGAGCCTATACTGCATGTCTGCATTGCAAACAGCGAACAATTGACCGCCACACTGTACAGACACAGACAGACATGCAATGATGGACAGAAGAGTGGGCATGGAGGAATAAAAAAAACAAACAAAAAAAAAAACAAAACAAGCATGTACTTGTGGGGTACCAATCCAAACAAGAAGCCCACGCGTGCGAGGGCCAGCACGAATAAACACACTACACACACACACTGTGGGCAGAGGCAGTGTTTACATTCTGCCCCTGGGTATAATGAAACAAGGCTTGCGTGCAGCGCAGAAAGATTTGTTCAGTGAAGGACCGAAAAATGAAGGAGATCAAACAGCTCGCTGCCTACAGATCATTTCAAACTTACAAACAGGAAGACAGGCTCCTCCAGATGATACAGGGATACTGGTGGATGACAGCTGCTTCCCCTGGCAGCTTCGTGCTCTCACCATACAGGAAAATGTTTACTTAAGGAAATAAAAAGATACAAATCTGCATTTTTGGTGTTTTTCCATGACAAGTTTAGCACAAAGGCAAATGTTAGTGCTTCCACTTTTAGCCTGTGTGTTTCTGTGTGTGTGTCAACGCATAATAGAAATCATCTGATTGTAGTGGATCTCAGTATTAGGAAATTACAACTTCAGACAAACAACAGCATAAACGTTTTTCCACATTGCCATTAAAATAAAGTGAAGTCAAAAAGAAAAAGCAAAAGCACGTGGGGAACACAAAGTACCTCCTTCCTGCTTCAGTAGGATTTAAGGAGGTAAGTTCCAACCAGGTAAAGTTAATGAACAACCCTTGAGTGTACAGACCTCTAATAAAGCAGACGTTTTAGCAGTTTGCTGGTCTGGAGTATTCAGTTGTGTCTTAACACAATGCCAAAAAGGCAAAACATAAGCAACGGCATTAGAGAAGCAAATGCTGCTGCACATCAGTCTGGAAAGCATTATAAAACCACTGTTTCAGTGAGTTTGGTACAGTTCATCATTCTATCGTTAGAAAGATTCGTCACAAATTAAAAAGATTCGATACAGTTACAAATCTTCTCTGTAGATGAGATCCCAGCAAATTAGCCCTGAGGTCAGATTGTGGATCCACGTGGCATTTTCATCTGGCCACAAAACAGCGGCTACAGCTGACAGCACAGCTCAACGTGTACGTGGGATGCAACATTCACTTGAACGCTCAGCACGCTAGAGTAGGCTGGTGCTCTGCTGCCGTTACGGGCTTGTTGTGCGTGGTGTCGGGTTGAACAAGGGCTGCAATCTGATGCAAGAGGTTATAAGTAACTACAGTCACTTCTCTTGTCTTTCATTTCCTGCATTGGCAAAGCCAGTGAAACAACTCCCCGTCCTGATGGCACTGATTTAACGGCGTAACATACTATCTTTAATGGTGCCAGTGTCGTTTGCTCCTGCAGCAAAATGATCACTTCCTCTTCAAACATTTTCCGCTTTACTACCTGCATAGTACCAAAGCGTGACACCTGGTCAGCCTGCCAGTATTCATTTCAAATCCTAAAAAAAACATGTAGGCCCAACTGAGGTTTACAAACTGCATCTGGAGAAATCAAAAGAGTTCTGCAGTAGTGTCCCGAGAGCACATGAGACCAAAGTGAAGATGGTTGGCCACAATGCTCAGCAGCGTATTTGGTGAAAGCAAAACTGCGCGCATTTCATCAGAAACGCCGCATGTCAAGCACAGTACTGGCACGCTGATGATTTGGGGCTCTTTTGAAACCACATGACCCGGGCACGCGAGTCCATGAGTTGACCACAAACTCTTTGGTGTACCAGATTACTGCAGAGGCAAATGTGAGCCCAGCTGTCTGACGTCTAAAGCTCGTACAATAAGACGATGATCCGAAGCTCACTTACAAATCTACATCAGAGTGGTTGAAAAATAAATAAATACATGTTTTGGAATGACCTTCGAAGTACGTAAGTGAATTCCCCAAAAACCTCAATGAATAGAAGACATGTGAAGAAAGTGAACCACAGTTCCTCCACATGATTTTGTTTTCTTTTTTGTTAACCTCCTCTATATTAAATATTAAATGACACAGTTTTTTTGCTCACCTGAGGTCGTACTTGCCTAACACCATGACTTCCAATTGAAAGAATATTTTAGTGTTTTTGTTTTTGCAACACACACACACACACAGACAAACATAGGACTAAAAGAGGGGGAAGTAACGTTTGCTCATGACTAATTCCTACATGGACACCGTGTAACATCTAGTGGCGTTCATGCAAACAGCTGCGTGAATTGTATTCCATACTTTTCTGTCATGATTCCACATGCAGGCTTGGAAAAAGGGAAAACCTCAAGCGCAGCGTGGCTTTTTCCTTAACTTCAGGGCTGCTTTTCCATCCCTTTCCATTTCACGCTGACAACTTCTCTTTCCTGTGTGGGTCCTGTGGCATTTTCATCTGGCCACAAAAAAAAAAAAAAAAAAAAAAAAAAAAAACTGGCAACAGTAGACAGCATAGCTCAAGAAGAAGAGGAAAATCTTAATAAAAAAATCTCCAAATAAATAATGATTTACTTGAACTTAAGCTGACATTTCAAAAGTGCTCACTGCTTCACACCGCTTATATAATAATTCACACTCAATATTCCCTAATATCAGTGAAAACACGAAATCTACAACTGAACTTGAAATGACATTTCAACTGCTTAAAGTGTGGCGTTATTCCGTGCACTCAGCTTTAACATTGCTGGTTTTTTTTTTTTTATTATTTTAGTTGACAAATCCTATCCTTTTGGCATCGACCGAGTCTAAAACAAACCAAAGAGAGTACTGAAACCATTTATGTGACTGAGGCCTGACGTGAAAATGAAGTACTCCCCCCAGGCCCCTCGACTGCACGCATCCTAACCCTTGGCTGAACGGTGTATTGTAGCAGCAGACGGTCGTCGGCACAGACTTCCAAACTCACTAGGAATTATGAGCAGTGTCAATCGTACATCTTGCAACATTATGGTCTCATTATTAAACAGCCGACTGGTCCAGGGCGGTTGTTTTTTATAGGAGAGGTCCACCACAGCGCTGGCCCACGTCCCTGTGCGTGGTGCATAACAATAACTTAAAGCGCTTGTGACAGCACCAGGAGTGTGTGCGCGCAAGTGAAGTCCGCAGGGAAAGCATGCCTAACGTGGGAGAGGAACAGTGGATCCAACACGGCTACCAGCCAGCGTCGGCGTTCCCGTCTTGGAGTATTAACCCGTCAATCTGCTCTAATCCGCGGCGACGCGGGTTGCTCTTAAACCCAGGCCGAGTTCAAACTAGAGAAAGTGACTCGCTGCAGCGTTTATTTTTGAAGATGAGGTGCAGACAGACAGGCTGGATGAGCCTCGGGTCAGCCTGCACCGGTGAGCAGAGCGAGAACAGGGTCAGGCTGACCCGGAGCAGCCTGCGGTTGCAGGTCCCATCAGGTGATCATCCAGCAGGGCGGCACCAGAGATGCGACACGCACCCAGACTTGCAGTGAGACACGAGTTTCATGTTTACTGGGCACGCGCAGTGCTGACACAGCTCTGCTTTTGTTTTTACCTTTAACTTGTTCCGTTGTTTTTTTTTAACTTTGCCTTTTTATTTCATTTGACTGCTTTTTGTAAACTATGTTTCACGTGTTTTCATTTTTACTTTTTTCTACATTATTGCTTATTGCTTGTTTCAAACTACAAACATAAAATACAATAAATAAATAAACTGTCTATTTGAAAAATGTGTGCTTGCAGTCACCACTGTGACTGGTGTGACCCGTGTGGTTAGTCATCACCGTATATCTGTTTAAAGACAGGACGCCTGCCTGTGAACAGGAACCCAGCCGACTTCTGGCTGCAGACACTCGGCTTGGTGGCGAGAAGCCATTCACATTTGTGCTCTGCCAGCTCGTATATCTAACACCTGTTGCTTGGCCTGATTCAACAAGTCTAACACAAGCACTTATCAACGGGTGTGTGTGTTCTTGCTACTGTATGTGTCAGATTTTACACCATATGTGCCAGCAAGGGGACTCTGACGCAGAATTTCCATGTTTGAAGGACCTGAAAACCAGAAGAAGAATCAGGGCTGAGCTGCAGGTCTTAAACGTAAAGGAAAGCCATCAGGGAGAGTATGCAACCCCTTTATTTGGTTTTAAGGAGGGAAAAAAGCAGAGAAAACCACAGAAAACAAACTAAGCCAAACAAAAACATGATATACAAGGACTTTTTTTGCTTCACATAAACTCAAGTGATAAAATCCGTACAATTTGGTGGTGTACCATAAGACAGTTTCATGTTTGGGTGTTTTTTTAAATTTAATACAAGTAAAACACAATATGCTGTTCAAAAGGTAATGCTGACATGAATAAGACCTATATTAGAGCATTAAGCTGACGTTAGACGCTCTTTTACAAAAAAAAGCTTCAGCATACATCATAAAGGATGGTGCAAAAGTCCAAAGAGGTCGATTATTATATAAAAATAACATTCAGGGGGCCGGTCCCTGTAGCAAGTCAATGGAAGGGTGCAAAAACGTTTTCACTGACTCATGAAGCTGAACTTAAAACATGAACAGACTTGAGACGAATATGTGACTGGTTACATACAAACAGCAGACGGTGATTTGCTACTGCGTTGCTCCTGCATGTATAGAGGTAAGCATGGTGGGGCTACAAGGAGAGGAGGCAGAGAGCACTTTCAGAGACAGACAACAGACACAAAGACAGAAACAAAAACAGACTTTGCTGGCAAGTGTGGATTTCTCCCGATTTTTAAAAAGTTGCAGTGATATGATCCTTCATGTCTAGGAGCGAAAGAGCAGGATCCTTTCAGCGCAGTCCTGGCCAACCAAGCTGGCGTACTGCTGCACCTCCTTCTCGTCACTGGCGCCCTTCGGTTTATGGCTGTAGACTGCATAGGGCATGACAGTCCGCCTGTGCAGCACCAGAGCTCTGCCCACATCCCTCAGCGCCCGAGTGTCTCCTAAACAAAAACAAGCACATGTAAAAACACGATAAAGACCAGTGTAGACACATCCAACACAATAAACATACTTATTTTTTCCCTTGCAAATGTGAATTAACCTCTGAGTGACTTGGCAAGCAGACACCAATATTCTGAGAAGTCCTCCAACTGATTCCCCGGTGCCTTAAAGTTTGAGTTACAGTGGGGTGTGTTAGTCAAGCTTGTGCCCATTATCTCAAATGGGTACGGTGTGTTGAGAAGCTAAGAACGGTCTTCTGGAGAGTCTAATGGAAAAAAAGGGTGAAAAATGTTGACCCGTGCTCCGACACTAAACCAACTCCCTCCAGCAGTGAGAACTTCAGCCAAGCTGCTCATAGCTGACGCCAAGAGAACAGGCAAGAGGTAGTACAGCGGGGAGTGCCAACCAAGCATGGAAACCGTGGAAATGCACGCCACGAACACAAGCGAGCCATATCTGGCATTTCTAGAAGTGAAACCTCCTCATTTCCCCATGACCAGCCACCCGACTTCAGTGGGCACAAGTGGTGGTAATGATGAGAGTACCTTCATACCTGCCTGCCTTGTGCCAAATCGACCCAGATAACTTAACATTCATGTTAAAATATCGCACCAGTTGGAAAATTCATGTGTATGTGTTTAGGCTATATGTCACCATGCATCTAACTCGCAGATCCTACATGAGAAGCAAGCTGAAGGAAAGAGAAGTCGTTATAAGCGAATAGCCCAGAGGTTCCTTGGCTCTCACACTCCCCAAAGATATTTTCATAATTCAGCAACAATTTTGAAGCCACACTGTAGTTTCATGTTTTATTTATTAGGCTCGTTTTTCTACTCAGTAATACCCTAACCACCAAGCCCCCCCCCCCAAAAAAAAAAAGAAAAACTGCTGAGTCAGATAACTGAAGAATGCCTGAAACAGACTTTTAAATGAAGAAAAAATCTGCACCCAGTTGAGCCTTGCCATGCTGGAAAATAGATTTTAAAAGACGTAAACATGTTATGCAACTTCCATATGGCCAGGATTCTGGTCCATTAAGAATCAGTGTATTCTGACAGGGTGAAAATATTTAACGCCTGATGCTTCCTAACTCCTGCTTCCCTCCTCGTCAGGGTGACAGACCACTAACAACAGTGACCAAAGTTACACTTGTCCAGCTCTGCAGACGAAGGTTTTACAGAACACGCCAGATATCTGCGTGACACTTTAGAGTCAGCTGCAACAGTAACACTGAGCAGAAGCTCCATCTCTCTTACTCTAGGAAGTCCAAACATCCGCTCCTCACATAAACAATGTTCCTTTTTATTTTTATTCACTTAGCCTCCACCAGTGCCTCCTCTCATTTTGAGCAGCTCCAGACCCGCTCTCGTCAGGCCCACCGGACGTTCAGTGACACAGATACTTAAGGTTGGAGTTCAAGGGTCAGGGGGAAGAGAAGTGCTAAGGGTCGATCGGGGAGTAAGAGGGTCAGGGCGGAGGCTAGAGGCCTTGACACCTCGCCACGCTCCTCTCCCTTCCTGTCCATCTCAAACTTTCGCAAGTCTTACTGAAGACCGGATGCTGGTCAAAGGCAGGCCAACAGGTTAGGACCACTTCCTAAGACCCAATGTTACAACGTTCCAAAACAGGGCTTATGTTTGAAAAGAAAAAGGCCAGGATGGTGTTGTAGTATCTGAGTGAAGTGCTCTTTGACTCGGAGTCGAGGATTAAAGCATGTGTTAGCAGCTGAAAGCAAGACATGAAAGCTGCGGCTGACCTCTGCAGTAACGGAAGCAGCGGGATAAAGGATATTATCATTACTAAGGTTATTAAAATTATGGCAAACATTCTGTCGACGAAGTGAAAAAGAATGAAGGAAGGAACTAACCCCAGCATTATGACAGAAAAACCAAGAGATGGACACAACCCATCTCCTCTCCACTCTGAATGGAAACAGCACACATCAGGGTGAAGAGGAGGACAGCCTCTGATAGTGGGACAAGAAATGGAAGTGTGTGTGGTGAAAGGGCAGTTTCACGGAGAGTATAGTGGAGCGAGCAGGCAATCCGAGGGTAGAGGGCAAGAGTGAATGTGCGCCAGTGATATGAGAGACCACAAGTCTCTTTTATTACATTTTGATATATCAAATTGCATTTCACAAATCACGACTTGGAGTATGTTTATGAAATATGTAATTTCGTGTATGTGCTGCACACAGCGCATGTGTGTGTACGTGTGTGTAAGTACTGTATGTACATGTGTGAGAGGTCACAATGAGGCTCTCGGGCCCTCGATGTGTCAGCGGCAGGGATGTAATCAAAGCGAGGAGAGAGTTGTGTAAACTTTAGATTAGCTGTCCTTACACACCTCATTAGGACAGCCTTGGAGCCTGCACACTCTTACAGTGTAAAAGCACACACAGCAGTCGTGTTTTCAGGGATCTTTCCACGAGGCTTCCACTTTAGGGAAATTACTTACTGTAAAACAAAGCTGACTTAAAAAATTACTTTAAAAACAAAAATCCTTTTCTTTGTGATTTGATGAAGAAACTGTGCCAGGTGCTCTCTGTCACCCAGTTCCATGTGGACTACAGTTTCACCAACTTGCATTAAATCCCATTTTAAAAAAATTTCCTTCCGTTTCTAATCAGCAATAAAACAAGGTATCTTTTTCCTATTATTTTGAAAGGAAAAAAAACAGCTGGAAATTGTACATTGAGTGTGGAAGAAATGTCAAAACTGAGGTGACAATTCTGCTGTTAATCCATGAAGTTAAGTAAATAAATCCGAAGCTTTTATACTGAAGAACCTATTGTACACAATCAGCTGATGTACCAGAGGGACACAACAGTAACCAAATAGTAGACAATCCCCATTTGATGCTCTTTTTTCATGACAATTAACAATCAGACAAGCTGTCTTACTCACAAACGTTTCACTTTTGTGGCCACAGAAGCTGAATAATTGAAACTGGAAAAGATAGTGTACATGGGAGATTCCCACACCGCTACATGCAGTCAAGACTCCTCCAAGACAAACTGTAGCATGTCCTACCGATGACTGACCAACCACTGAGTGCGTTTCTGGAGACAGAAACCTCCATCCCACCATTTCTCCTGAACCGCAGTCCAACTTGGCAACAGAACTGAGATAAGCAGCTAGCAGTGAAATGTAATGACAACGTTTGGACAGCTCGGCCTGAAATATTGGCTGGACCAGCCCAAGATCAACAGTCCACTCACGAATGGAGGCACCACAGGAACCACAGACACACAAACATACATTGGCCGCAGTGAAAACCGACAACTCCAAGACCTGTGTCCTCTGTCATTTTTTTGCCTACTCAGGGATTAGAGGCAGGACTGGCGGGAAAGGGTCGGATCGACCACTGGCTGAGCTCCTAATGGCCGAAATGCTTTAAGGTCTATTACATGTTTCTTTCCTCCTGGGTGTAGTGGTCTCGCTACAACTTTAGTCAACAACTAAACCCAGCCGAAGTGTTAAGTCCTTATTTGTTTGACATTCCAGACCTGCATCCCTCGCAGAAACTTCACTTCAACCAACAATCTGAACCAGGAAATGTGGGGACAGTCTTGTTTTATCAGTTACATTTATTTTCACCTCTCTGCATGGCACACACTTAAGGTATGACCTCACTTCAACAACATTTGCTTCTGTGTCCACGTTGATAACCTTCCTCCTCCTCCTCCTCCACATGAATCATTTTATTGTACTTTTCTCTCTACTGGTGCCAGCATACAACCAGCACCTCCCTCCTGTCATTTCCTCTGATATAAAAGCATATTTAACACATCCTCCATCTCCAGCTCCATCTATCAGACTCAGTCTATTTGACAATCAGATTCTTGTCTCATATTTTCCTGTTACTACTGATCGTGTTGGTTTTTTTTCCCTTGTCTCTTGCCTGTGTTTGAAAGTAAATTAAAGAGTAGGTATGAATAAGACATGGCAGGGTTCTGTACACTCCACTCTTAGATCCTTTAGATTTCTTATCAACAATCATTAGTCAGCTCCTATAAAGAGCTCTGTAATAAAGTCCACAGCCATCTCTATTCTAAACTGGCATGTATACATTTTCATCTCACATCTGTGGTGTTACACTGACTGGCCAGAGATTCGATGAGGAAGGAGACAGGAAAGAGATTAGTCCTCTAAATGCTGCGAGTTGCAGAATCGTATGGTTGTACCTGCATCGGGCTCCTGGTTGAATCGAGCATAGCGGGAGTTGTCGAGCAGGGGTACACATCGCTCTATCGGTACCCAAACGTAGGTTTCTGGGCACAGGAGGTCTGAAGGCCGGTACTGCCCCTGTGGCAAAGAAGACAGACAGACATGGAAGCTTTACAATGCAACATTTTTTTTAAGACAGCAAATAGTTTAAAAGATTGCTTTCTAGGCACCCGGAAACGGATAAAGCGGGTATAGATAATGGATGGATGGATGGATTGCGTTCTAAAAATACTGTCTTGATAAAATTGAATTTCTCCAGATCTCTACATGAAGCATCATCAATTATGTGGCACTTTATTTGACTAGTTAAATATACCTAAATACATAGAATACTTTTTCATTTCCAGAGAACCTATTGACCCAGAGTTAAAAGGTTTGACAAGTTGTAAAGTGACCCACTGAGATGTGGATCACACTCCACTCTGTTAGGGTTCTTTGTTTGATGTACGCTTCTCCATGTCAGGAGAGCTGTCTGCAGCGGTGAGCAGGAAATGTAAACACACCGGCATATTGTGATGTGGGCTTGGGAAACGGGTACAAGTCTGTATTTGACCGAACATTATGGATGGAAAGTAAACCAGGCTGAACAAAAACAACTCCAAGATGTAGAAAAAAAAAATGGGTCTGGGGTTGAACGTTCAGAAAGGAGGAGGCGGGGGGAAGAGAGTCCATTATCAAGAACCTGTGTTCCATCACAAGGCTCCAAATGAATCCAAACTGCTGAGAAAGCTGTAAACAAGCAGACGCCTGCGACCGACCTGCTGTTCTGCCTCAACACACACAATATTTAGTGTTTATATGTCATTAAACTGGAGGACAAAGACTCTAGCATCTCTGAAGCACACTTTTTATACACAACTGAGGTCAAAAAGGGCTTATTGATTAAACAGGAAGCACACTTGTCAAAATGAAGTATAAATAAGCAAGACAAAGGAAATACCATATGTGAGGAAATATCCTCATACTTCCACATAGACAATGACCCAACAACACTGTGCAACACTGCATTATTTGCAGGGAAAGCCGACCAGATCTGCTCGTGCACAGCAGAGCTTGAAGATAACTGAAATAGTTGAAGCTTTTTATACACCCAATTCTTACACCCAATTTTAGGTATGACCCTCTTTAACTGCATTATTTCAAAACACACCAGAATGTTGTGGACAAAGTAAAATGATGCCTCACAGTAACCTCAAACTATAACGCCTCAGCAGGTGGCATCTAACCACCTCTGCTCATCAGATTTGCTTCTCTTTCACATCAACTCAGCGGAGCAGCAGGGAGAGTCAAGGATGGGTGAGGTGTGGGCAGTGGAAACGTAACCAAAATCAAATTCACATTCTGTGTTCTTGTGCTGCCTCCTCCTCTATCAAAGTTGGATCCACTGAGATGGAAACGTTCTCTCCTTGTCCCAGACACACTGGTTCTGCAGTTAGATGGAACTCTTTACTAAGACGGTTCTTTTGGTAAAAATGTTGGAATTTTGTTCAAAGTTATTTACCCAACCAGGTGTCCATGAGGACAAAGGAATGTCAGCTAGCTACTTTATAACTTAGAAGTTTTCTCCTGCCACGTGATTAAGAAAACTCCAACTGACAAAAGTCACATCACTCATGGAAACAGTCCAGAGGCAAATATCAGCCTACAGGAAACAGGGAAAAAAGGAATGAGGCAAAGGACACCAACTGGCTTTAAGTGCTTCTGCTAACAGATGGATGGTCAAGGAATGCCGTGCATCCAAGTCTGCAAAAGGATGCAGATACTCACTGCAGGTTCTCTCTACCACAACAACCTGCAGCCTTCTCCAACTGTCAGCACAATCAGCCCGACACTCTCTCACTCCGCCACACCTCTATGGACTCCATCAACACCGAGGAACGCATCTATACCAAAAAGCCACACCTGCCAAGCTGCAGAAACACCGTGAGGCACACATGCTTCACTGCTGCTCCCATACCTGTGCTCGGCCTGAATGTGCAGAAAAGGGGAGTGGAGGGAGAAACTGAGCAAAACCAGAAATACGAATAAAACAAGCCTCTAAAGAGGAAGGGTGGAAGAAATTTAAAGAATAAACAGACAAAAAAACAAAACAAGTCAGCCAATAAGCATTCAATCAGTAAATTAAAGGTTGCATTTTACATATATACTTGTTTTAATGTTTATTTGCAAAAGAAAAATATTGAATTCCTGATTTCTGTAAGCCTATATGTTGTGTTTGCAGATCAAAATGATGTATCTTGTTGTTTGCTTTACTGGTTCAGAAAGACAGCTCTATCCAACCAAGATAATACAGAGAATCTGGCCATGGCACATGCACAACTCCTCAATTCTCCCCCGTAAAGGAAATCAGAGCAAGAAAATGAGAGGACTCAGCTTTTAGCAGTCTGGACAGAGGAGAGAGAACTGAGGAAAACTTGTTTGCCACCACCTATCTGCCAGCTTCTTTTCTTTACTGGACCCAGTGTGAAGTGTGAGCTCATTACTGAATTTTATTATATTCCTTCTTACATTTTTCTTTCCTTGGTTGGCTGGAAGCTCCTGTAACTCACAGGTATCCTGGAGCTTTCTCTGTAAATCTTCTGCTCTGGGTTTCATCTTTATGTGACAGCGAGTCCACAATACCCACCTCTTTATCTATCACTTACTTAGGAGAGAAATGTAACTTCAGAAACAAATGTGTGATGCTGAGAGGGTGCGTGTGTTAAAACAATGAAAATTATAGTGGGACTTTTGAAGTAAATGACCAGAAAACGTCATGATGAGATGTTCTGTGTATTTGTTCATGTTTATTTTTGGGCCAGGACAATTTTTCCACATAATTATTAAAAAAGAAATGTTGGTTTGTTCCTCACTTTCCTGAAACTCCACCCCATCTAAAAGCTTCAGTTCTCCTTCACAGACCCATCCGTCACTATCCCCTCATCATTCGCTCCTGTCCTTGCTGGCAAGTCCAGGCAGAATGAAAGTTTCACAGATGACAGATTGTCTCTGAAAGGCTCATTTAGTTAGAAAAGAAGGAACTACGGGGGTGTGGGACACACACAGAGACAGATAGAGAGAGAGAGAAGACAGATAGTAGAGAGAGAGAGAGAGACAGAGAGAGAGAGAGAGACAGAGAGGGAGAGAGAAAGAGAGAGAGAGAGAGAGAGAGATAGAGAGAGAGAGAGAGAGAGAGAGAGAGACAGAGAGAGAGAGAGAGAGAGAGAGAGAGAGAGAGACAGAGAGAGACAGAGAGAGAGAGAGAGAGAGAGAGACAGGGAGAGAGAGAGAGAGAGAGAGAGAGAGAGAGAGAGAGAGAGAGAGAGAGGGAGAGAGAGAGAGAGAGAGAGAGAGAGAGAGAGAGAGAGAGAGAGAGAGACAGAGAGACAGAGAGGAGAGAGAGAGAGAGAGAGAGAGAGAGAGAGAGAGAGAGAGAGAGAGAGAGAGAGAGAGAGAGAGAGAGGGAGAGAGAGAGAGAGAGATAGAGAGAGGGAGACAGAGAGACAGAGAGGGAGAGAGAGAGAGAGACAGAGAGAGAGAGAGACAGAGAGGGAGAGAGGAGAGAGAGAGAGAGAGAGAGAGAGAGAAGAGAGAGAGAGAGAGAGAGAGAGAGACAGAGAGAGAGAGAGACAGAGAGAGAGAGAGAGAGAGAGAGAGAGAGAGAGAGAGAGAGAGAGAGAGAGAGAGAGAGAGAGAGAGAGAGAGAGAGAGAGAGACAGAGAGAGAGAGAGAGAGAGAGACAGAGAGACAGAGAGAGAGAGAGAGAGAGAGAGAGAGAGACAGAGAGAGAGAGAGAGAGAGAGAGAGAGACAGAGAGAGAGAGAGAGAGAGAGAGAGAGAGAGAGACAGAGAGAGAGAGAGAGAGACAGAGAGAGAGAGAGAGAGAGAGAGAGAGAGAGAGACAGAGAGAGAGAGACAGAGACAGAGAGAGAGAGAGAGAGAGAGAGAGAGAGATAATAGACAATAGAGAGATATATATACATAGATACATATAACATATACATACTATATACATATACATAGATAGATTATATATATACATATATATATATATATATATATATATATATATATATATATATATATATACATATATATATATATATATATATATATATATATATATATCTCAAAAGGGACACATGCAAAATATTCTACGGCTAGACTTGGCTGCATTCAGAGGTGTGAGAAATGAGAAGGCGATGGGAGGATGGGAGGGAGGCTGGGAAGGGAAAAAGATGATTAGGTGCAGATGAGCAAAGAGATGGTATTTAACGTCACTGAGACATGGACTGAGGAGAGTAGATGGAAGTGAGAGGAGTAGTTTGGGTGCCAAGATGGAGGGGGCCTGCAACGTGAGAAGATCCTGGAGGCCAGGGATGACGGAGAAATCCTCGGAAAGATAGAGTAATGGAAGGGAAGGATTATACAAGATATAAGAGCTGGGTTATTTACTGTAGGATAGGACTGTTTTTTTAATATCTGTTGTTTGTTTTGTTAAAGAATAAGCAAGGGGCAATGTTTATGGGAAAATTATTACAGTGCAGGTTACCCAAGGAACTGAACTTTAACAAGAGAAGAAAATGACTCAACTTCATTTGAATAACAAGCTACTCTAATGTAAACATTTACGCCCTCAGTCATCTTAACTAAATAAACACGCATCTCCACAGGCCTCGGTACACAGTTACACAATACTTTGCAGATGTATGATCTGTCCTCTGTGACACCGCTTCACTCGTTCTTTTCAGCCCACACAGAGAAAAATAGCTGGGGCCCTGCTGTCAGAAAAAAAACTTTATTACCAACCTAACGACTCAAACGCTGTCACCTTGCTCCGCCCCTTCATTTTGTAGCCGTTCCCCCCAGTTCTGTCACGCTTACTCACACACCATCAGGACGGGGGAACAATGCCCCGGGCCCAGACCTATGATTTATATGAAAAGCAATTAATCAGACCCATAAATGGAATGCTCCATTGCAGCCAAGGAATCCTCATGAAAATTTACACCTTTTTTGCCTTTCGCTTCTTCTCTTCCCCCCACTCTGACTAAGACGCGAATGCACACATTTGCTATGTTTCAACAAAACAAAAGCAGATCGACCAGAAGTTTTTTTCACATGCCCACGTAGTTAGGAAATTTGTAGAGCACTGATTTTAAGTAAACACAGAAGCATTTATATTGTGTCTGATTACAGTGTGTTAAAACATTTTAGAGCAGATGAAGGATGCGTTTCATGCTTCTGGCGCCAGTAGAGTGGATTAGGAGTGGAATATTACTCACAATATTATACAATACAGAAATTCTGCATTGTTACATGTTGCATCACAGGCAGCTTTTCTGAGAAGAAAATGACTTGATGCATCATAGCCTAACAGTTATCCTCTTTCGGATTATCAGACCAAAACACAGTAGGTGGACCGGGAGTCCTAGAAAGAGGCCTTCCCAGTCTTCATCTGCATCACCTTAAAACAATGTCTGCTACTGATTTCCTGCTCGTATCTCTAGTTGGATTTTCACACAGCCTGCTCCAGCTGAGGTATTACTGTACGTTTGTTTGCACATGTCAGGCACAGTGCACACTATCTTAATGTAGTTTCAATGAGTCTTTTCTTGTTAACAGTATAAGCAAAGATTAAATCTGTACAGGAAAGAACATTAAGTTAAAAAGTAATCTGTTGGTCCACTGAACATCTATTTCAGACAGACAAAGTGGCTCCAAGGGTATGATGTCAACAAAGGTGGTCACAAAATAGATAGTCGCTAATGTTAGACTTTGCTCTGTTTAACTCTGGCAAAAATACCATGAAAGAAAAAACAAAACCTTTTTTATATAAAGGAGCAAGTTCAGCATGACGACCGTAGTGAATGGGCTATTATGTCAGGATCCCGCGTTGGTCAAGCTCACTCAGAGGGAGATAGACAACATGACCCACACAGAAATAAGGTGAACGTGCCACGTTTGGTCCTCTTTAAAGTATGTTATACATGTGGCCGTCACCAAGGAAAAGTCTGAACTTTGAGAGTATACAAAGAGGCCTAGTGTGACCCAAAGCTAGAGAGACCTAACCTACTCTGGCCCAGGCCAGCACCCTGACCCAGGGTCAAACTCAGCCAATCTTTGTGAAAAACCAATAAACATGGACCCTGATCCCCAAATCCACACTCTCTCCTAAGCATACAGCTCTAACAATGAACTCCCTCTAACCTTGGTCTGTTGTGACACACATACATTCTTTCCAGACAAGGGGGCATGGCTGTGCGGGCCTTTGGCTGGTGATGGACGCGTGTAAACAGTGCAGCTACAGAAACATTAACGCAGGTAGACAAATACACTAGAGCGCAAGCAGGCTGGGAGAGCAGCACCACTGAAAGACACGTCCAAACACACCGCGTTTCAGTGTGGAGTCTCATACAGGCAGACTTTCACCACTTCTGTGACAGTATGTACATAATACGCTTTTGAGTGTGCATTGGGGTCTTGAACATGTCTGGGGTCTAGATTTGGAAAGATTTACGCTAACTGCTGCTGTTTAAACACTCGGGCTCCACCAAGGCCTTTTCACCCTAGTCAACACATTACCACAAGACGACCTTCAAATAAAGCATCTCAGCTGGTTAGTCTCTCCCCTGGGACCCCAGACAACCCCCACAAATCCTTCCACATACCCTGCTCTGTCCCAGCACTCCCTCGCATGGCTATGTGTCGTGACTCTGCAGATGACAGGTTAATGAGGAGAAAATATTTTTACAGGATCGCATTTCGACAAAGCCATGAGAACCATTGGCGGCACATTTATGGGCATCAGCTCCCAGACTGGGCACTTTCATATCTTTATCATGTCAGGTCTTTAAAGGCATAGCAAGCTGTTATGCATGTCTGACCACAGCTTGCTGACGTGTGGGACCTAATTTCAGTCTTGACTTCTAACTGCAAGACCAAACCCAGGGCCTCCAACCAACATTTTGCCCATGTGACTTACATATTTAAAAAAATCACTCTCCCCCAATTGTGCAAGAGAGCTGAATGTGTTCGCTGAATGTGTTCGTTTGACAAAAAGAAACCAGACATTTCAGACAAAGTGGTGCAGCTGCAGTAGGTTTGAAAACAAATAGTGGAGAAGTTAATGGCAAGGCAAACACCTCAAGCTGGCAGCCAGAGGGCTCTGGATCTGCTCAGCAAGACATCCACTCTAAACTCTCAGTTTTTCTCCTGTGACCTTCAGACCTCCCCCACAACCAAACTCTCCTACCCCCACCATCCTCCAACTCTGTCCTAACACCAGCACTAAGACTGACTTGCCTGACCCGACCCCGTGAACTCTGCTCCCTTTAGACCTTCACCCTGTCAGCACTCCTCCTAGGAGGTTCCAGGCAGTGGTTGCCCCAACCAGTCGTGCTATAACCTGTTAATGATTTGTTAAAAACACAACTGTGTCAAGAAAATGAGGGAAAAT
Source organism: Xenentodon cancila (assembly GCA_014839995.1). Taxonomy (NCBI): domain Eukaryota; kingdom Metazoa; phylum Chordata; class Actinopteri; order Beloniformes; family Belonidae; genus Xenentodon; species Xenentodon cancila. Next base: position 20,536,299 of record CM026208.1, on the reverse strand, counting down.
AAGAAATGATGAGGCATAAAAGACGAGAGTAATTTAAAAAAAAGAAAAAAAAAGTTTAAATAAATGTTTCTGCTTAGAGGTGCACTGTTGGTGGTCTCCTGTTGAGCTAAATCAAACAACAGTGTTTCTGTCAGAAAGGCTCCAATTTAAAACAGGGGGAGGGGAGAGAGCTGGAAGGCAGCTAAAGGGCTGTGCCTTAGCACAATTTGAGAGAGAAGTTGAAAATGGGCCTGGTTGGGTTTGAGCCTATTGTGATGGGCATGAGATCTCAACAGGATGGCTGGAGGGTAGCCCTGCCGGCACGCACAATAGTACCTTCTCCAAACAAGTGAATTACTGCTTCAACTGAGGAAAAAAAAACAAAAAAAACAAGCCAAATTAAAGAGGAGGTAAAAGAAGCAATCATTTCACATTTCACTACAATCCCGTACACGTAACACTAAACCATTGCAACTTCCTGCATCTTAGCATGCAGATGGCATTTGGCGAAATGGGAGGAGTGCAGGAAAAATGAAAATCCCTTCTGCCTGTTATCCTTTTAATAACATTTGACTAAAAATGAAGAAAGATGCGATGCCATGTGTTTTATCTCTGGCTGGAATCAGTGGAAAGTTTCTTCAGACGCCATCAATCTGTCATCCAAGCCAGCATGGTGGCTGCTTTTTCAAACAGTTGCTGAAAGAGGAATAGAAACAAAAAGGAGGGAAGGATGAAGAATGAAGGGTGCGTGTGCTGCGCCTGGACCTGTGGCGTCTGTGGTGTGTGAGATGACAGCGGACATTGGTCTTTCTTCTTTTCAATACAACCCATCAAAATTTATGAAAGCAGTATGCTGTTGATGCCAAAAGCACAGCAACAGTAAACAAAAATGCATATAAAAAAAAAAAAAAGCAGCGCCACAACTTCCTAAAAATACACAGTGTACAGTAATGTGGAATACAGTGATGAGGGCCTCTGTGGGAAGAAAATAAACCACCCATAGATGCCTTGGATTCACTCTGCCACTCTCAATCTACCCAGATGTTCAACAAGTGACACACAGAATGTGAGGTCACACACGTACACATAACATGCTCTCTGATTGGGGCCACTGAGTGAAAATAACATGCATGCAGAGTCCTGATAGCGGTGGCTCCGAGGCTTTTAGCAAGCCACAACCTGCCACTGCGTACCTGACTGACAGCACAGACTGCCTGAGAGCTGACTCAGTACATTAACATACACTTTTGGCGCTGGATGACACAATGATTTCTTTTTGGGCAGTTAGGGATAAGAATTTATATTAGAAAACAAGATAATTCACACCACAAGGACAAAAAATAAATGGATCGTAAAAAAAAAAATACAAATCAAACCTGCGCGCAGGTTTGTGTAAAATAAGGCTCAGCATACATGCCTGAGTTGGGAGGGACTGTGATTTTTAATTGATGTCAACAGGAATAAACTCATACAGCAGGTGACATAAAAGCCTGGAGGCAAACATTGATAAAGACGAATGTTAGCATCGCAGCAGCGATGAAACCGCGGCTGAAACCGCCATCAAATTCTCTCATCAGTAGTAACCTAATGCACAAACACTGGCTAAACACCTGGACTGATTCATTTCAGGTCATGTTGCAATGAAACTGACCTGCTCTCAGACAGTGTTTGTTATTTGTAGTTGAGGAAGGAGCTGGGCGGAAAGGGAACGGAGGTGCAGCCACGGCAAAAGAGCTCTTTAAAAGTCAGTGAAGAACAACCGGGACACGAAATGTCATGGTTTCCTGCGCTCAAGAGATTCTTTCCCTCAACAATAACCACAACCGTAATTCTCTCAGTCCTTTACCAAGAAGGTACAACTGGGCTTTCTGCAAGTGTACCCGTGTGTACGTGATACGTGTGTACGTGATACGTGTGTACGTGATGCACACATATGTCTCATCTGATAAGAGGTTAAGACCAAGTACAGGTCCGGTAAAGACAAGTGGGTGAAAATAACATTAATGACCGTTAAAGTACTGAAAAAAAAAAAACCCAACTTGCACCGATACCGTAAATGCTTCGATATATAATCACCTCTGCAGAAAAATGAAAAAACACTACACTGGAATGAATATGTCCTAGCTTTGGCTAAAATAACAAGTGGAATTATTTAAAGTGTTTGAAACTCTGTGTATCCTTTGTAGCCTGGTGAGGCCGAGTTGTGCAGTTGGAGGATAATATTTGTCTTGTATTTCTAAGAAAAAAAGTACTGTGAGGAAAATAAGCTATAAGTTGGTGTTCAGGTCAAAGCAATTGATCATTCCAACAGATTTCAGAAAGGCATAACATAAATCCAGATCACAGCAAAATACACAGCAAAAAGTCCAAATTAAAACTGAAGCACAGGCAGCAAAACTCCACAGTCCTGTCACCAGACACATTCTGCAGGGCTAAAACACAGAAGAACAACAACTTGGAACTGAATCCACAATGTATTTATCTGTTTAAAGCCACAAGAGCCATACAATTCAGATAATTGTTGGCTTTATCTCATAAGAGACATGATGAAAAAGGGAGAGTGGCAGAAAGGCCAAGACCTCTGGTCTCATTTAGCCTCCAACAGCTTCACCTTCTGCTCTTCACAGCTCAACATCAGAGGACCAGCGAAGGCCAAAGGAACCAGAAACAGAAGCCAGGGGCAGGATGTCACGTCAAATCCTGAATCCACCAGCCAAAGCAGCAAGACTCTGTGGGACGTTCAGTCCCAGCTCTGAGAACAAAGGAGAGGGTCTGACACTGGCCAGGCAGCCCTCTGTTCCTGGCTGGACTTCAAGTCTTCTGAGGATCCTTTAAGGCTGCTCTACAGGACAATGTCCTGCCTTTGGCAGTACTGAGATGTTTTCAACTCATCTCACATGGGGCTGTTCCCCACCACACTCTGAGATGTGACCTGAAAGAAAGTGTTTTCCTCTGGAGAACACTCCAAGTAAGTAAGTAAGACATACATAACGTCATCATTAATGCAGATAAATTGGACTCGCAGTGCTTCAATAAAACATGAATGTTTAGCGCCATCCAGGCTGTTTTCTGAACCTTTCCTGAACTTTTTCTGAAGTGAATAGAAACAGACTGTTAGTAAAAACTAGTATGGAGCTTAAAGCGCAGGGTATTAAATGTACCCGCTCAGTATGAACATGGAAGTGTTGGACCTAAAAGAAGTTAGGGAGGGGAAAGACGGATGCAAGATGGGCAGAATACAGAGATGGAGGGGTGTTCAAGGGGTTTGAGTGGCGTCTACCAGGATTCAAGTACTTGTGTTTTAGCCCTTAAAGAGACAAGAAGCCCATTTTTGATCCAAAACCAGTAAAGGTCTAAGACAATAACAGTGCAGCCTGGCAATCTGAACAATGCCCCTGTATGTCTGTGCATTAATGACTTGCTGGGGCTCGTATGCAAATCCCACTGAAAAGCAAAACCCTGCATGTGCTGAAAGCATGTTTTATCATGGGTGTATTTCTGTGGGACTGTGAGAATCCAAAGGTGGGAATTGGGCAACCTTCTCACCCTTGTTCTGTGTTCCTCCCTAAGGGTAAACTTGGAAGAAGTGGGGAGATTGTGAACAAGATGCTGCGATGACAAAACCCCAAGAAAAGATATGGGGGGACGGAGCTGTGAATGCCAGTGCAAGGAGGGGTAAAGTGCTGTGGTAACAACGCAGGTTCTCAGACAAACATCGTGATCCAGATTCGACACACAGACAAATAAACAGAGCTAACATACTCATGTGCGCTCTGTGCACACACTACCCGACTGAGAAACTGGACAAAGCAGTACGAAAACCTCCAAGTAACATGTAAATGAATTAAAAAACAAAACTCATGGCACTTTGCCATAATCCTCAACAAGACATCAGCCTGCCAGGGCCAAGAACAAGGTCTGGGAACATCTGAATGAAATGACAGAGAAACAAAGGAATTAGAGGATAAATAAAAGAAAGAGGAATGGCTGGTGAATCTTAGCCAAAATAATGAACTTGGACAGACTCTTTCATTGTTTCCATATCTTTTCCTAAAAAACATTCCCTTCACATAGTATACAACTGTGCAAACCTATGGTTAACTAATATCCAAACTCAATGTTTTTCTGTTTTTCACTATCTGCACCCGAGTGGCATTTTTCCCTGCTATATCCTCCCAAACAAAATTACTCCAATAAACTGCTGAAACGCCAGTGACGTTGTGCTCCTTGTGTTGGACATCTGTGGTGCAGGAACACCTCATATAGACTCAATAACAATGATAACATGGGTACACTCCAGATTTGAGGCAGAATGGACAAGACGCAGCACGAGACGTGACATGACGTGTGTGCGAGTTAGATACCAAATACAAGACATTATGTCACTTTAAATGTAAACTAAATATCAAAAACTGAAAATATGAATACAGGTGGTCAGTATGCCACACACACGGGCAAGTTTGTAAAAACAGCAGGGAAAAGACACAGAAAGGAAAACAGATAAACTGCAGGCATAAACATTTATCACACACATGTTAATAATACAGTAGAGTACAAAATGTCACTCAGGTGTTAGACGTAGTGGTTACATCCACATGATGATTTATTCTGATTAAAATCAACAATCAATGAACAAGCCACCATCTAATTACTTTTGGGCCAGGACAGCAGAGCTAAGGGCCACATTAGTTATGCAATATGGCAATATGTGTGAACAGAAAGTGCCTTTAAATGTTAGAATATAACACAAGCACATGACAATGTGAAAATAATTTTCATTTTGAAGCCAGTTTCAACTTAAAAGGCAAGATATGATTCAAATGTATATACAAATATGTAGGTTCAGAGTTGATTGAATTTTAGCATCGGGGCCTCTGAGCTACTAATATAGATGTAACTGTAAAAACTGCAGTTTTACGAGTGAAATAATACACACCTTGTACCGCATCTTGGAGCAGGAGTGAATGTAAAATCCCAGGTAGTAGTAGGACAGCTTGGGGGACTGTTTCTGCAGTTGCCTGGTGAAAGCGATCTCCCTGTGGCACAAAACACACAAATACAATTTTTTTTCTTCCAGAGACATGAACAAAGAAACAACACAGAATGCATACATGAAGTTAAATTAATTAAACCTTGACCTTGAATAAAAATAAAGCAGAATATACATTGACTGTGTGTGTCTTTTAGATGAAAACGCGTGTGTGTGTGTGGTTGGGACGAACAACAACGACAGCATTATGTATGTATGTTAGCGGTGGGTTTAAAGTTACTGAATACAACAAGACAATTCATGATCAACTTTATCTAACCAAACAGAGTCATTCAAATTGTGCTTTTCTTTTAGGTTAGTTTACAAATGAGGGCATTAAAAAACAAGACTGGTAGTAGCTGCTCTGACTGGAGCAGTGCTCAGCTGAGAAAGTACAAATTCACACACAAAAAAAGCAGCTCTCTTGGTCTCATGTCATTACACAAAAACAACTACCGTCTCTCCATCAGTATTGAGCCCTCTGGCAGAAAAGAAGGTGGTGAAAAAGAAGGGGCGAAAGCGTGTAAAATAAAGATTTAGAACTTGGAGGATTTATGCGCCTTCTTCAAATACAGTAAATGTCTTGCCTGCTTTATTTTTCTTCAATAGTTTCTTCCTTAATTGCATCCTTTTACTGAATGCCTATTTTTCCCTTTGCTTCTGCCATTTCCTCTGCTCTTCCATAACTAAATTCCAGCTCCCTTTTTTTTCTGCCTTTTTGTTTCACTCTTCCTTCCACTGCTCAGTGTTTCACCCGCTTAAAGGAAGGGGGAGAATTCCCTTTCTTACCAGACTTAAGAGAAAGAGGCCTTAAAATAAAATAGATGCACTGAAAAAATAAGACTTGGAACAAAGCGCACTAGGTGAGGGAGGGGGAGACACAAGGAGGGAGAGTGCAGGAGGAGAATGTAAAAGAGGAGGGTCAAGAAAGAGAAAGGGATGAAGAAGAGAGGCAGCTAGAGCGAGGTGCTAGAAGGTCACTCGCATTCTGCCAGGTTCCTGGGTTCCCATCCCCTCATCACAAAAGGACCCGGCAGGCCTGAATTGCAGGAGGGGGGTCAAGAGAGGCGAGGGACCCATTCACAAAAAGCCATGTTCCCCCCTTCATTTGAGGCCTTCACACCCCCACCTCCACCCCAATGCCAGCAGCTTGAGTCTGCCATTATCCCCTCTTCAGCCATCTGACACTCCAGCACAAGCCAATTATCAAGCCCTCTGCTCCTGCACGGCTTCCCTCATACTGATGTACAGACACACACACACACACACACACACACACACACACACACACACACACACACACACACACACAAGCCCTATGAAAGTGCGCAGCACAAGATGCCTACTTGCAGCTTTGCATCATATCAGGGAACATTTAAAGTAAAGAGCATAAAAAAGCAGAGTGTCATTATTTTCACAGCTATGTAAAACTTGATTAATCTTAATTTCTTTTCTTTGTGTGTGTGTGTGTGTGTGTGTGTGTGTGTGTGTGTGTGTGTATATGCAGAGGCTTTCGTCCTCGTGCAGGTTCGAATCCCAGCCCTTTGCTCTTTACTGTGCGTCTTCCCCCATCTCTCTACCCAAGTTTCCTCTCTAGCCACTTTCAAAATAAAGGCCACTAGAGCCACAAAAAAAGAAAGAAAAGGAAGAAGAAATATTACATATTTAGCTGTCTAGTGTTGAAATACTTTGATTTCAGTCAGATGTATCTCAGTCTAGATGGGCTTAACCGCTTCAGAGAAATAACATGTAAAATCTTAGACTAGTGCCTAATCAGCAAATACTAAATACTCTGGTTCATGATAGGGACACGCCGGGATAATCGGGACATCCCCATAGGAAAGTGATTCAGGTTGGACGCGAACTGTGTTTCCTACACACAGAACCTCAGGCACCTCATTATGTGCCTCTTTGCTTCTCTTCCTCCTCCTGTCCTCCGGGCCTGTTGAAGAGGGAGCTAAGCTCCTGCCAGAAAACTTCTCTCAACATCCCCCTCTCCTGTTTTACTTCTGAATCACATGTATACACAAATACAGATGCAAAACCGATTATATGCAGCATGCAATTCATGTTTTATTTATGTGTGACATACACATTGAAACTCAAGTGTAGCAAAATAGTTTTCTTTAAAGTTTGACGGGACAAAAGCCATGACACCCACTGAGTTTCTTTGCGAGGAACTTGTCCTGACTTTCGTCACTAATGAAAAACAAATTTCTGCAAAATATTTTACATGTCAAGTCTGTCATTTGAAAATGTTGGAGCACATTTAAACTTGGCAAAAACAAATCCGAATGGGAGACCTACAGGGATGAAGCATCACCTAATGTGAGCAATATTTATATAAGAGTAAGTTTTGGACAGTGAGCATAGCCAAGTAGACTCAGGAGCGTCTAGACCAGATCAAAGGCCTGTGCTCTTGTGTGTAAACAAGTGTGAAGATTTCAGCCATGCTGGTTTCCCTCTCTGAGGCCTCCTCCACACACAGAGCACTGTGTTACTCTTGGACTCAGCCTTTTAAAATAATAAGTGATTGGGGACCGTACTTGGGATGACCAGGGAGTTCCTTCTTTTTGAGTAGCAGAAAATATTCTGACCTCTGGAGCGCTGATTTACTGCATGACTAAATCTACACGCGTTCCTCAACCCTTGAAACTCACTTTGTAACACCTACACACACTGACACTGAACGAGTGACCCCCACCCCCCTCAAGTCTCCCACATCTGTGCAGAAATATTTTAAAAAGCCTCTCTCACATTATTGAATTACTTTTAACAGGAAATGCCAGATATGTGTGCCTGTAGATGTGTGTGTTCTCTTATTTCATCTTGGAGCAGAGAACTGTCGTCAGCTGAACCAAAAACAGAGCGCTGCTGCAACCAATCAAGTGTGAAGAAAGAGGTATTTTTCCTGACCTAAAGTATTATGGTGCTTATGGCATAGTATAGAGTTCTAAAGATAAAACCGGGAAGAGGTGAGCAAATCAAAAAGAGTGAGGTTGGGCGGCGGGCAAACGTGAGAAAGGAAGGAGCAATTCAAAGAACGACACAAGGCAACACAACAAGACAATATTACAACTTTACACATCTACTGAAATAGCTTAACGACAAGGGATGACTGTTAATATAAGAAACTGCAGAGAGCCTTTGGTGAGAAGGAGGAAGTGTCAACTAACCTGAGAGCAGAGTAGGAGCCCAAAGACAGAGGGGCAAAGTCTGGGTTGTAGTACAGGTAGACAGAGGACACACAGGTCGGCAAGATGTCAACCACTCCCACTGCCACAATCTGCCCGTCCAGCCAGTACTGCTGGTGGAAGGAGCCGTACCCTACCTCGGGCCCATCAGGAGAATATTCTGCCTGAAGACAGACAAAACAAGAGGAAACCGAGAATCAAAACAACACTGATACTGCTGTGTGAAATATACTTTGTGTGCAAAACAGAGAAATCACAGTAGAATGAAAATGTGGCACTTACCAGGACAATCTCCGCTCTCTTCATATACTTTCTCTAACGTATCTTCACACACACACACCCACACCCACACCCACACCCACACCCACACACACACACACACACACACACACACACCCACCTGTATTGACGGTTTTTTTATAACCTTCGAGTTTCCCTGCCAGGCCTCACGCATTATGTGTGGGGGTGTACAGTAGCCTCACATTCAGCCTGCTAATGGCTCCCAAATGTGGAATGAAAGTTTGAGCAGAAAAGTGGAGCTGGGGCTGGGCGGTGGGGAACTGGCCACAGAAACACTCCAGGAGAGGCCTTTTTAATAAAAGAAGCTGCATGAGCAAAATCAATTTCACCATGCTGCGGTGGCCGGCTGCCAAGCTTTCTCCTATGCGTCTTAGCCTAGTCTTTCCATGTGGCACGAAGGAATGTGGACGACGGTACACGCCCGTGTGCTCGAATCCATCCCATTAACAAAACACTTAAGTATTTGACACGTAGTGTTTCTCATAAGGACCCGCATGCTGGGGTTTTCAGTCACGTTATGAGACCACTTTTATCACAGAGGCTTCAGACAAGGAGCACGGGGTTAAAAGTCATCTTAAGCGAAGGTATTAGTTTATGCGTGTGTGTGTGTGCGTGCCTCTCGTCAGTGCGTTAGAAACAGGATCCCGGGTTCATCTGGACACAGTTAAGTAGTGCAGACACTGCTAGTTATCACAACACTCTGAAAGCTAGCTCAGTAATCTGGTGCGCCACTGAGGCCGCACTCAAGGCACACACTCATACACAACCTCCCTGCAGCTCCCTGACCTCGGAGGGCTGACGGTTTTCTTAAGTGGAGCTGGTAGTAAAAACAAAGTTGTATTACTCTAAGTTAGGCCCTCGCACTCAGGTCTGATTACCTGTCTGACAGCATGTGCACCAGGGTCTGTTTATTTCTTCAAGTGTGTGTGTGTGTGTGTGGATGGACAGGTAAGAAAAGATGATTAAATTAAGAAAATGCAGTTCCACATCAGAGGCTGGATGATATGAAATGGGAATGATGAGGCTGTGTTGAGCAGTAATTGTGACTGACAGCAAGGAAAAAGAAAGAGGGAAAAGCAAAGAATAAAAATGGACATTTATTTGGAGCGCAGCTGCGGATGTTGAAGAGGGAGACACCGAATCTGGATCAGGCCCTGCGCTCTATGCATCTACCCACGGCGGAGGGAACTGTCCGTCTGTGTAAGTAGCAGCCTGTTATTTCTTGGCACCAGTTCTCCCAGAAACACTGGAGCCTTTGTCAGAGGCTCCACTCTGTCATTTAGAAGTTTTAAGCAAAAAGGAAAAAGCAGAAGGGTTTTTTTTTTGTTTTTTTTTTTACCGCGCCTCAAGTATACACGCTTCAGCAAAATTACACGAATGTAAACGTTGGAGCAAGAGAAGTAATAGCTGTCTTGTTTGCATGTTTGTTTATAAGCCCATGCAGTGCTCAAGGCACATCTTGTCTGAGTGACCTGCGCTCCACCTCAGGCAGCTTGATGGCTGCGTCCTTGCCACTGTGACAACAATCTCAACATTCCCCGGAACACTTCAAACCACCCGAGAGCTGCAACAGCAGTCCCAAATCGCTCTCATATGGAGTAAACACAAGGCCATGTGAGTGGCATGCCTAATGAAGGCTGGAGGCTTTGTAAAGCATTTCGGTTTCAGACAGTTATATTTGGCAAAATGTATAAAGACTAGATCAATAACATCAATAACAGCTATCTGTTTTTGTTTGTTTTTTTATCCGTTGTCAATGATAATTCTGAAAAGTGAGGCATGTAAAAATGAACATTTAACCAAATATACTAAAGAAGTATCCAAAGTATCCAAAATGGATAAAGAGGTGGTTTTAATGTTTAGAAAGCTGAAAATGAACCAATCTGGCATTTTGGTGATTTATTTCCAATAAAAGAACAAACAATAGCTGAAAATATGCTCATGTATTTATACTTTATTTAGCCAATTACACAACAGTAATTTTATTGTTTCATTTATTTTTTTTAACATTTTAAATAAATAAGCACTGTTTTCAGAAAATAGAAAACACAAAGAACATTATAGGTTCATGAGATATGTAATTTCCTGTATGTTTGTGCTTGTCATTTGTGGGATATAAACTGTTTATTTCAACCGTTTCATGGCTGGTGTATAGAACGTGGAGACACTGAGCAGCTCAAAGTGAAAATTTCATCTACATGAAAGCTCCACATCTGTCTTCAAATTACAGTGGATGTGGAAAACTAAGAATGGCCATCTCTAGACTGTAAACTGTTTGGTTTGGCCCCTTTGAGCAACTGTAGTTACATGATAATGAAACACAATTTGTTTGTTCAAAGTTAATGAAAACCCAATGATTCTTACTTGACATGATTCTATAATAATGAAGGCAGAGTTACACATATTACATCCCACTTCAGCAAACTGATCACCCAAAACCTTACAAACTGGAACTTAACTTGCTTTTTGGACAAACGAGTCTTTAAAATTGTGGAAATATACAGTACTAAGTTGTAAGGCTTATGGGTAGCAAAGATGCAGTTTTGACTCTGGCGCTGAACGACAACAGATGTGCAATTGACAGATCTCAGACTCGCCATCTATCACTCGCACACGTGTTTTCCCGCAACAAGAGCACAACCTGCGAGCAGGCCTTCTGAGAAACATCGTGAACCTCTGCTATCACCAGAATATAAAAAAATGGAGCTTAGTTTCTCCCACGTTCTACAAAACTACGGTCCTCTTTTCAGTTTGGGCCTCCACCTCAGAGGTGTGCAGTGCAATTTAATGTTGTGTATTCCTCAGTGCTATCAAGCCCCCTTGATTTCAAGTGTCCAATGGCTCCTTGAAACTGAATCACTGGTGGTACTGGTCTACTTCAGAATACTTCAGAATCTGTCAAGAAGCTTTTTTGTTTTCTTACATATCAAAATTTGCATCAAAGTAGAAGTAAAATGTCTTCAACAGAAATGCTGATAGATTGGATTGTTGTATGTATGATGAACTGTGAGCAAAATTTGTTGTTATACACATGCTATTTGGTAAGTAGATGGTTTCTGGTGGATTTCTATGTGCAAGTTATACACACAGTATGATTGCATTACTGAATGTGCACTGACCATGCAATAAGGTGATGAAGATTATCATTCACTTAACATTTTCAGGGAATGTAAGTGAAAGATGCAGATGACTAAAAAATCAGGAAGACAGACAGGAATTCAGAGGAGAGTCTGAGAAGCCACAGTAATGTCTTTAAAGTAACTAACTGTCCAATCACCATCCTAATGACACATTAGAAAAATACCAATACGAATTAAATCCCTCAATTACCTAAAACTCTTGTGTGTTCTATTGTAGTTGTAAATGTACGGAGGGGAAAAAAAAAACCAGCAGAATCAAAGCCAGGTGATGTTAATTACCTGAGTTTCACCATGAATCCTCTGTAATTTAGTTGAAATGGAACACAGCAACAAGCAAACAAGTGAGGCAGCTGCAGCTGGATTTGTAAATATGCAGATAGCCTACATTTATATAAACGCAGCCTTACATGTGAGCTGAACCACACAGTTTGCAGGTCCATGTGGTGAGTGTGCTGTAATAGCACTCTGATTGGAGACAGATGGAGAATAACACGCAGGGTAGTACAGATTTTCATGCATAATAATTCAGAAGCAGAGAGTTCTTGGAGTGAGAAAGAAGAAGATGGAGAAGGAGGTCGTGGAACAAAAAAAAATAAAAATACGTTGTGCAAGAGTGGGGGTAAGATGTTCCTCTGAACTCATGTGAGATGAGGCGACTGTGAGGCAGTGTGCCACAGTGTGTACACGTATGTGTTTTTGTACTGAACTGTGTAATTCAGTGTGCCTGGTCGCCAGCCTTGACGAGGTGATAAAAGCTTGTTTCCTATAAACACTAATGATGTTCATTAGTGAAAACTGGAGGGTCCCCACCAGGCAAAACAAAGTTACTGTTTTTGTCAGTCAGTCTGAGTATGCTCCTGGACTTCAGTCCTATTAAAATGGATGTAATAAGGAACCCATCTTGGGTCTAATTGCTTAGGGTAATGGTCCTGACCCAACAGGTCCACTGACGATTTTGATGGATGCAGACCTGCTAAATATTTCACGCCTCACCTCGCTCATTCATCAGAAAGAAAACCGAAGCTGAACTATCAATGCTCGTCCACTGATATTTTGCATTAATAAAATACTCTGAGTAAAGTAGGTAGTAAATGCATCAAGACTGTATAAGTAATTGACACGGCTAAACAAAGCCCTCTTTCTGTTAAAGAAGGTCTGTAGCCATCAGCCACGTCTATAGAGTGATTGCTATAAAACCATTTCATCAGTCTCATTTGTACCACACAGCATAATTGGAAAGCAGTTTCACATCCTATGCTGTTACGCCAAAGGAAAGTGGCTCTGCAGAAGTTGCATTGCAGTCTGGATACCACATTTCATTGTTTTTTTTCTCCCTCAACACCTCCCGTTCACTCTGATGGAGCTAAATTAAAACCCCCTTCCAATATGAAACAAAACCCCCCTCTCGAATCCCTTAACCCCAATCAATCCAGCTGGAGGGCTCCTAAGGCGGAGTAAGTGTGTGCTGCACTGGCAGAAATGCTGTATATATTTTTTTCCTTTTAAGTAAGTCTGATGAAGAACTAAAGGCAACCGTGGACATTTCCAAATCATCATCATCATCATCATCATCATCATCTTCACTGCAGTAACTTCCTTCGGAAGACATCCTGGCCGGAGCAAATATTTCCAGGCAACACATACGGATGAAAGGAGGCACGTAAAAGAAGTTTTATTTAACTGTCAACAGGCCAAAGGAAGTACATACCTCTAGTGGTGAATCACAGAGAAATCTCCTGAACTGTGGAGTGAAGCACAGGAGAAGGGAAACAGGAAAAAAAATCAGTTAGGTCTCTGGGTCACCGGCTCCTTTGAAAAGGTATAAATGAAAACCATACACATCTTTGTTGTCCTGCATAATTCATCCCTAACAGTTTTCCCCTCGCTCAGGTGTCATATTGCCCTCCATTTGCTGAGTGCATAATAAAAAAAGACTTTTCTTCTATTATCTGTGCCATTTCCTGTGCTTCTTTTTAGCTTCAGAGCTGAAAGCAGCGTGCTTACAGATGTGATGACCTGCAGGGCAGTATGACAAGCTCAGCATGCTTCCATGTTTTAGGTCAAAACTGTTTTATAATGAGAACCAGAACTAGCACGATGTAGCTGTGATGAACAGTTTCTGGCTTTATAAGTTTGTGATCTATTTCAGAAATGCAACTGTGCCCTTCACTTGTGGGTATGTTTAATATTAGCTGAGCAGATAAACAAAAAAATGCACTGTACACATGCAAAGTAGTGTAAATGTGAGCTGTGTGCGTCTAGACAGGAATATACAACAGCAAATGTGAATTATTTAAAACAGCTCATGCAATTGGATGTTACATAATGGTACTCCCCCCATTGACGCCACCACAAAGTAAGTTTGGCATATACAAACTTATTGATTGAAAGCCAATTAATAATTGATTTGTGTTGAAAGAGCAGCATCAACAAAAAAGCAGACAACTGCCTTTGTTTTGCTAAAAATTGCTGAATCATGATTTCTTTTTATGACTTGACTTCTGATATTGGCAGCACCGTTTCTTGCTTGATTGATTAGTAGCTGCTTTGAGAATATTAACTAGTTGGTTTTTTTCTCCTTATTAAAACTTAGTCTCTCTCAAATAAATTGGTAGAAATTCCCAAAGGTTCACAGACGTCTTCTGTTTGTGACTGAATATGTCTAAGCACATCACCACAGCCAGAAAAATGATTGTTGAATGCATAGTTCAGTGGGTGGGGCTGTCCTGGCTTGGGTGCAACAGAAAATCCTGCCAAAAAGTTTTGAGTCATCCAAAAGACCGGTGTTTCTCCATTTGTCTGTTTGTCTGGAGCAGCTTGTGTGTGGGATGATGACGTTAATGGAGTTTTCTATAACACAGAAAGGTTTGGTTTTGACAGGAAGGTGCTAAAGAGTGGCGCTGCCATCTGTACTTTACTTTCTGCACTTTCAAACTATAGTTTAACAAACTTTCAAATAGACCCACTTGAGCTGGAATCTCATCAAATAAATGATTAATCCGTAAAAATATCTAAAGCTCATGACATCTTGCAGCGCAAGACTCCAACCAATTAAATATCCCTTAAGTCTCAACTCTACTAGTCAAAAAAAAAAAAAAAAGTAAAACATCCCACATTAGAATCAGTGTTTGGCTTCTTCTCTCTAGGCTACAATACTAACATGAAGGCTCAAAATGGGAAAGACACGTGGAGGGCTCTGCGGAGGCATCACTGGATGGAAAATGCTTGTTCCAAGGCAATTAAAGGTCTTATTTCCATGTGATTTTACTTTAAAAAAATAGTAACGGAGGCATTGTATTTTTGTGAACATATCATCTTAAAAGTAAAAGACTGGAGTTTTAAGTTGCAGTCATTAAAACTAAGCAGATGTTTAAATTACAAGGACTATGTTTAGAGTACTCAAAAAGAGCAAACTTAAAAACCGTTTGTGGAACAGTGCATACAGTTCTGCTGAGAAGTAGTGTTGAGATCTATAAAACTGGAACAAATAGCCCTCCCTGTGGTGTTGAATACATCAACAAGATGCAACAAACTACTTCTGAATGCAACTCACACCCAAGGAAGGGAGGAGGGGAAGAGGGACGCAAATTTGACTGATGGTCTTATCACACAAAAGTTTCAATCTCATTTTTATTCTAGTCATCAACGTCACCACAACAAAAACCTCTAAGGCTGCACTTTTACCTTTATGCAAACATAAATTCAATTGCTAAGTCATTAAATGCAATTTTAAAACATTATTTTAAGCATTCAGTGGAGTTGCTCAAATTCTATCAACTTTACAAAAAGTTTCATATATTGCAAAATTTCTAGTTTCCATGACAAGTATGGAAAAAGTAGTGACTAAATCCGTTTAGTCAGCAATAATTTTTGCTCATGTGCAAAAATGCCTGTCAAGTTCCCCACCTGTGTAATCTTGCCAGTAAAGAGCAGTTTTCCACTCCTGCCTCTGCTGTGACTACTGCTCTGCCAGTCAATTTACCAACAGCAAAGCCTCCTAATGTGCAGTCTAGCTGAAGGGTACAAATGAAACTTTTGTTTAAAGCTCACAAAAAACTACACCGTTTACCAACAGACCAACAGCTGCAGTTATTAGATGACATCATTTATTGAAGTCTTGTAGAAACACTGACTGCTGTGTGTGTGGAACCGAGAATCCCAAACTGGCCTTGAGGTAGAATTCTGTACCACTTCATTAGCAACGTTTGAGTGCAAACTTTTATGTATTTGAACTTTTTAATTAATGCAAATGCACAGTTCTAAATATAAATGTGCATTGTACTCTTCTTTATCTCTTCATGAAAACCCAGTCAGTCGGAGCCACTGCAAGAAGTACAGTCTTAAGTGGAGGCAAAGTCGAATACAGCAATGGGATTTGAGCATGAGTTCAATAGTAGCTACTTCTTCCCTTCCATCTCTGATAAAGCAACACATAAAGAGAGATGATCCAGAGTAGTTTCTGGAACAGCCTCACGGACACATGGACTTCATCTCGTTCTCCCTATCGCTCCCTTTCTTACAGTAAACACACATCTGTGTACAATTATGTGTGCAAGCAGCCATCTCAAACACATGCACACAGTTGTGTCTTCACTCACACACACACACTCACACTACACATAAACACACACATCTGCTTAAGCCTAACTGCTACTTAGGCTGCTCTTTGCTCACTCAAACTGCTGTACTTATGACAATGACCAAGTGCCTGTATTCCCTCTATAGCACTGTAAACATGAAAAACAAAAAACTATGTTGTTAACTTTGGCCCACTTTTTCACTGTTCATTTAAGAATGTGAAAGAGACGTGTAGAAACCTAGCAGCAATACAACGCTCAGTGGCAGTGACAGTACTAATTCTGCTCAGATGGTTCCACTGAATGGTTTTATTGTTTAGAAACATGTTACAAATGTTATTTTTCCTCATTAATTTCTTCCTTTCTTAGTGAAAGCCACTCATGATTTTTTCCATATACAACCCCCACCCCCCAAGTGTTTTAGTTTAGAGTAAATACAAATTTAATGTGATTTGTTTTCCTGAAAATGAATGCAACATGTGTCAGTACTGAAAACCATGGCTCAGTGCAACAGTTAAGACCAATAAGTGACTCAGAGTGCATTTGCGCGTGTGTGGAAGGATATCTGTCTAAATAATTGCTGGTATGTGCTTCAACTCTGTCAGAAACCCAATAATAGATGGGAAAATAAATGTTTCTGGCTCCTTTCCAATCATGGTAACAGAGGAAATGCATACATCCCCCGAACAAACAAAGCCTTCCCCTCTAGCACATTATATTGTCTAATGATTGTACGATTTTGGCAGGGCAATTCAATTTGCACACGAACACCATTCCTCCTATCGCCTGGCTCTGAGCCTGGCTGACCGTAACCCAGATTCTGTCCCTAGGTAATACTTTAATGAGTTAATAAATACCTCCACAAACGCTAAATGGCCCAACTTTCCAGGTAGCAGCAGGAGGGAACAAATGGTAAGGCAACAAAATGTCCTCACACTGAACCAACAATGCATGTCCTTTTTTATTTATTTATTTCTTTTAAGAGTTTGGTGGCAAGCATCTCAGAGGAGAGCAAGCAAGTAAACTAGGAACAGCAAGAAAAAGAAAGAGAATTGTAAAGTATAGCGGACTCAGATGTGTGTATCAGGGTAGGTCATCTACAGGGATTATATAATGAATTTGTTGGAGTGAGAACAATTAAGGTTCAGTCTTGTATAAATTAATTCCAGCAGGATTAGTCCTGAAAGAGACAAACCAATTTCTCTCACATTAGAAAGGATGTCCAGCAGTTTTGCATCCTGAAAGAACCTTTTCTTCAGAGCCAATATTAAAGTCTTGCAGAAGAAAAAGGTTCCCTGAGCATGACCACTGACCCTCTCTGCGTTAAGGTTGGGGGTTACATAATGCACTGAAATTATCCCCTCGAATGAGTTGAGCACTGATTAAATACAGCCCCACAGAATAAAGCATTTAGTTGTTGTTTCAATCTGTGCCGTTTCTTAATGCAACTCCCAAGTTAGTGATTTCCAGGTAAATTACAATAAATCAAAATGCCTTTAAGAATAATTGACCTTACCTTAATTCACCCCATGTTTTTGCAGAACACTAGATTTACTACGCATCTAATGTAAAAAAAAAAAACAACTTATTATTGGAAAAGAAAAAAAAAACTGCACTTTCTGGCAAATCAACAGACAGCAGAGTTACTGCTGCTCCACACCTTTATTTGACATATTTTTTTGAAGGTTATTCCCAAACTATCCAATCCTCATACTTGTATTACTCTGAGCTGAAGTTGTTTTTTGGGTTGTTTTTTTTTGTTTTTGTTTTTTTTAAGTAGAGCTAGTGTTATGGCACCAGGAAAGAATCTGCCACAGTCTGCCCAATCTGACAGCTTTCATTATTTATTAATGACCTTACTTTTTACAAGATGGAGAATTAAGTCAATTTACTGCGGCCCGCTGGCAGCGGGTAAGATTTGGCGGGGCTGCTTTTCCAGCCCAGAAGGACAAAAGGCCCTGTCAGGATGTCAAGAACATCTGCATCCTGACCAGACTGTTTCCTCCATCTCCTCCTATAATTACATATAAAATTAATAAACAATCATGTTCATAGAAATGATCTAGAATGTTTGGAACGTATTTGTTGATTTAAGTTTCACGTTTCCATCTATTAATAAACAGTATTACTGATTCACTCCATTATAAATAGGAAAATTTGGCCAACCTCAAAATGGACCAATAAATGCTCTCCAGACAGTGTCCAATAACCCTCTGATGGCCAATTATTACATTTCAAACTTGATTTACATTACCAATTAAATAGTCAATTATCCATTCATCCATTTTCTATACCTGCTTATTCCTTTGCAGGGTTGCGGGGGTCTGCTGGAGCCTATCCCGACTCATTACAACCATGCACACTCACACCTACGGGCAATTTACAATTATCAATTAACCTACCACGCATGTTTTTGAACCGTGGGATAGAAACCACGCAAGCACGGAAAGAACATGCAAACTCCACACAGAAAGACCCCAGCCCGGAAATCGAACCAGGAACCTTCTTTCTGTGAGGCAACAGTGCTAACCTCTTGTCAATTATTGACTTGGAAAATGCATTTGGCACTTTCTCGAAGTTCAAAGAGACGTCGCTAAAGTGTTTGCTGTTTCCATCAATTTAGATCAGCATATGAAATGTAGACAAGCAACATGTAGCTGGACAAGCATTTGCAGCAGATCCCTTGACATTGTTGAACAATAATCATGCAGTACCTCGCTCTCACTACATTCGCTGGGGTCATCACCATGAATGGTCATCTGGTAGCGGGCGTACAGCGTCACTGACTGCTGATAGGACGCTGCAAATTGAGGGTCCTCAAAGTTCACCGGCACTAGCCTAACCTTCAAGCACAGGGTGTGGAGCAGAGGGGTTTCAGAAGGATTGGCAATGGATACGAGGACAATGAAGTGGTTAGTGGTTAGAAAACAAAATAAATAAAAATAACTATAACTATATGGGGAAATGAGGGATGGACAGACCAGAAACAAACAGTTGTACAAGTGTTTTGGTAACTCAGGGTTGGCATCAGTCTCCTAGTTTTTGAGGCAAACTGAAAAACACAGCAGGTCTGCTTTGCACTTCAGCCTGTATTTAATCACAATGTTGTATACAAAAGAAAGATCAATGCAAGCAAACAATCAGATTCTAGGAGACTGATGAGAAACTTGAGGATGAGGCTAGTGCACTGCCCAACTTTCACTAAAGGTTGCTTAGAGAGCGTTCATAACAATGTGAGAGCATGCAAGTTCCAGAAATCCTCTATTCTGAAAGGATCATCTCACGTAGACACATACAGGCTTCTGCCCAACCCCCCCGACTCACTTCAAACACAGTAAACAACAATGAGCTAACAACACACACAGAAAAGCTCAAATCCTATTACCTCGAAACTTATTCTAAATGAAAAAAATGAGACTCCAGTTCAGACAAGTGTAACCGTGGTGACGGGAGCAGCTGCGAGATGGAGATGGACAACTGTCTGGATCTGTTTACGTAAGCTGGCCCCTCTGATCCTGGTCCTGGTTCGCAGATGTCCACAGACCTTTGAGATGTTTCTGGTGACACAAAGGAGGACCCGGGTAACGGTTCTGAATCGAATTTTCAGCGTCAAGCTGAGCTAACTCAGCTAGCGGGGCGGAGTCTTGGGGACTTCGGACGGCGGGAGAAAAGAAAAAACTTTAACAAAGCAGAACTGTGAACGGTGCATATCTGAGCTTAATCAAAGTCTTATTTAGGGTTCTAGGTCCACCTAAAACTTGGCAGCTCACCCAGAACTCTGCTGCTCCAGTCCTCACCGGACCAGACGGTGGACCAGGACCGCCACAAGTGAATAAATACACAAATCTGCTTTGATTCTTTTAAGCTTGATTACGTTTTAACTATTGTTTTTTTTATTTGTTTACATTTTAAATCATGTTTTTTATTTATGTGATGTCTTAATGCCGCTTTGAATCATCTTGTGATCATCAGACAAGTGGGACTATTGTGGGTGTAGGGTGATGATGGACACAGAGAAGGTAAGTGTGTGAAAGTCAGGAGGCTTCAGCTGACAAACGGCCTCTCAAACTCAATCAGCATAAGACTAACGACTTGGCTGGCCGACCAAAGGCAAACCCAGACACCTGGAGAAACACCGCTCTCAGCCGTAGTATGTGGAAATATTTTCCCCCCAATTTCCTCTCCCTTTGACTCTTGCAATTATAAACATACTTTAAAAGCAACATGTTCATTCATTTTCTTTTTAAATCTTCTAAAGAGATAATCAACTTTCGCTGCGACTCTTATCTTTAACCTCTTTTTTAACTTTTTTTTTTTTTTTTTTAATATTGAGTTTGCAGTCCTGGATTTTCCTTCTTCTTGGGAAAATTTCTAAATAGATATTCCCAGATACCCTATTATTTTCTTGCTTAATAAAACAAAACAACAACAGAAAAAAAAGACTGCGATCAGAGCAAGATAAACTGCCTTTGGTACAACTAGTTTAAATTAAAAGTATTTGGAAATGTTGACCCTCTCCCTCCCTCGCTGGGTACCACTAGTGAGGGTTGACCTATGGCTCCCACCCTCTGACCTGGCTCTCGGAGGGTTTGTCAGGAGGATCCTTGTGAATGGCCATCTGGTAGAGTTTGTACACCTGGTAGGAGGCGTCGAACGAGGCTTTGAACTGTGGACTAGGGGGATTGGAACGCACTAGCCTCACCTTCAAAAAGAATATGGGCAGACAAGGGTTATTATCAAAATGAAAAGAGCACTAAGAAACAAGTGGTGATTTAAAAAGACATAAGTGAAAAAGACATTAGAAATTAAAGAGAAGAAGTGTGCAAAAAGTACAATAGGAAAAAAAATACTGGCATAACATAACTTCTAGGAATTTAAAACATTTCACAAGTGAAAGAAAGCATGATATTACTTTTTTATTTTTTTAGATCATTTTTGTTGTTTTTGAAATACTTGGAGAATACTGTAATACCTAATTTGATGATGTACATCAGCATATTTCAGTGACTTCACCATGTCTTTCAAGACAAGAGTTTGGCTGGTTTTTTTCTGTAGAGGTTTCTGATAGATTTAAAAGTGGGACCCAAAGTTTGTTTTTTTTTTATCCAAATACTGAATGGCTTATAACTATGTTTAATTGAGATCAGTGTTGTTCCTCACTGCCTGTGTGAAACGTGTGAAACTGATGGCAGGATGTGAATTCCTCGATCTCCACAGCATTTAGGACAACCAAAATGTTACCTGGGTTACTTTAATCAGTTTGTATGACTTTCATACACTGCCTTTCTTTTAAAAAAAAAAAAGAAAAAAGTGACAGACTAATATTTTGTTGGATCACCTTTAGTTTTGATTACCAGCAGGTTTGTAGGTAAGTAGGTTGTTACAATTTGAATTCAACAAACGTTTAAGTGATCACCGACCCCAATCATTCAATGTTTTGTCAACCACATTTCTTTCTGGAAGACGATGGTTCCCCACTATCGCTTTAGTTTTAATTATGGGTTAAGACAGTTCTTAACCCAATTTCAGTAGTTTCAGCAATCTCCTTAGATGTTTTCTTTGCTTGAGGCCCGAAACAGATTAACAACGTGTCTCGACGTGGCTGTGGCTCTTGCTGCAGGTGTTGCTTAGAGTCTGGCAGCTCAGGGAACCTACTGATTGAACCAGTATGTTGGAGCTACAGTTAGAGCTCGACTACGCCCTTTAATTGGACTCCTTTCTTTATCTCAATATACATGCACACAAAGGGAATCAATTTACTCCCTTTTGTGTGCCAGTCCATGATGTCCACGATGTGTGGCTGTAGCGCCCACCTTCAGCTTGTCAGCATTGGGCTTTTCCAGATGCACCACGACAACAGACACTTCTTTAGTTTAGATGGACAGGACTGGACAAACCTACACCTCTGTAGATTTCCTAAACTCTGTATGCTTCTCTCTCTCTCTCTGTATCAGTTTCTGCTAATACTTAAGAGTCAAACCCCAGGGTGGAAACTGTGAAGCATGTGCAGAGCACATAGACGTGTTTCAGTCCAGTTGAAATGCTTACATACAGGAAGAGCTCCACTTCCATTGACATTATCTGGGTGCATTAGTCCAACTGAGCAATTTGGTTTAGTTTTAACTGTCTTATACAGTCAGCTTCCCAATTATATTCTTGTTGTGGTAGGAATATGAGGATCAGAAGATAAATGGCTTAGTTTCTGTTTATTGCACACAAGCTAAACAATTAGAAGTAAACTTCTTCAGTCCCCTTCTCATTTAGCACATCTTTGTTTGGAGGCCTTTAGTTTGTCACATGAGCTAAGTCATGTGAATCCCCGAGAAGAAAAGGATAGAGAACTGGACTTCAGGTTTGCTTTAAGTTGGACCTAAGTTGGTCCCCATCATATGAAAATTGGGCATCCACATATCTTTAGTCAAATAGAGACATTGGGCCTCTTAATTAAACAGAAAAATCATCAACATTAAAATTTCTATATTATTATTTTTAATTAGAGATATTTTTGAAATGTTACAATATTTTTGGTGCAGCTACACAGCATTACAAAGCATAAAATGTGAAAGTATAATTTCCAGTTCTTATAAAAACCAAAATATCTAAGCCAATTTTCAAATTCTATAACTTAACTGCTACTTAATTTAACGGCAATTAACTTAAAATATGAACAAGTATTGAGACGAGAGGACAACACTCTTGAGTGAAACAAGGAGTGGACAGTTCCACACTTCCCTGAGGTACCTGAGGGATCTGTGGCACGGTAGCACACTGGCCCCTGGTGGGAGAAGATGGAGGACTAGGAAGCAGCAACGAGGGGTTAGATGGATGGATGATGAAGTTTGTGTGTGTGTTTTATATATATATATATATATATATATATATATATATATATATATATATATATATATATATATATATATATATATATATATATATATATATATATATATATATATATATATATATATATATATATATATATATGGGCCTGTGGAAAACCACTCTCGAGGCAAATGGCAAGCCACTTGCCCAAGTGTCCATCAGATGTGGCATATACCAAGGAGATGCGCTGTCCCCACTGCTGTTCTGCATAGGTCTGAACCCCCTAAGCCAAATAATCAACAAGACTGGCTACGGATACCGCCTCAGG
>CM026208.1:20470430-20507930 GCA_014839995.1 Xenentodon cancila | reverse complement strand
GCACCCTCATTAATCAAGCTGCTTCATGGTGTACACCATTACAAAAACAACAGTGACACCTTCTGGCATGTATCGGTACTTTAACGACACGTAGCCAAGGAACACCACAGCGATACAAGAAATTTAACAACAAATTAGAGATGCAGCACATAGATGCTTTAAGTATTGAGTAAGAGGAGCTGCACTGACTCAGGGTACAAAAGTACAGCAAGTCAAAGACCAAAATCAGGATGATTTATGGTGGCAGTTTGATCAGCAAATAACAATCCTTACTCTAGGGTTATGTATACAAGACTTGTTGACTTGTTGAGAAATTACCTAACATTTCTGTTGGTGGATTAACCTAACCGGTTCAACCATAGCTGTGCTCTTGTTTTTTTGGACAAGATTCAAAAAGGAAAAAGGAATAATTTCTCATATTATCCCATGAAACTCTGAACTACAAGAGTTGCAGGTTTTAACATGATCTAATGACACGCTCACACTCAAATGCATTACATCACAACTTTTACCGAGCAACAGTAAAGCTATAGATTTAATGCCAGAGGCATAACTTTTGGTTACTGGTTTAAACATGACATGACAAGGAAAGTAAGGCAAGTCTTCAAAGCTTTACGAAATAACAGAATGAGCAAAGGTGGCTTCTAGTGAGATCTTCTTTCATCTTAAAGAGAACAGACAAGTCGAAATAACCATCAACACAATCTGGCACTTTGTGACTCCCAGCACAGAAGGGAACTTGCCCCATGAAGTGATCAGATCCCCTTTTGACATGTTTATATTCACAAAATAAGCATTGCAATTTCCCACAAAATCCAGATTTACAATCAGTCATTGTTTTATTAAATTTATATCATTTCCCTTCGGGGATTGCAAATTGATTGGGGCTAACACTGTTCTCAACCATTGTTCTTGAAAAACCACAAAAATCAAAGTTCAAATAAAACAAAACTGATCCCAAATTGTATCACAAATAAACAAATTGGACTTAAACAGTCTCATGAGTCTTTGTGTTGACTGCTTAGTACTAAATTTGTTTTTCTTTCTACTCAACTCAACATGACTGAGGGACAGATTTGGAAAATGAAAGGAGGTCAGGGGCCAGTTAATAAACTATATTCATCATACAACACTGGTAAATGTTGAAAAAGGCTGGTAGTTTGTGCTCATATTTTGATGCATTTGTTTAGTTCCATTCATTGCAATTCAGCAATACATATTCTGAAACATCTTTAAACAGCATAGCTTGAAACCTTTTTTTTTATGTAGATACATTTTGAATAAATTCATACGCTATTAACAAGTCATAAGAAATAAAGTAAAACACATTTCAGCTCTTTTAGTGTGAAAGATATATAAAATGTAATGATTGAATTAACAAACACATACCTGGACAGTGTATTTTTGTTGTTAATCAAAACAAAAGCATACAGTTTACATTAGGCCAACTGGTTTTGTCTAAAACAGTCAGAAAACGGATATAAAAAAATAAATATTTGGCCAATCAGCATCGCCAAATTGAATGGTTTTGAGGCGCTGGAAATCAGCATGCTCTTTAGTGCTCTACTGGAAATGTCACCTCTGCTACAGGAAATGCGGGGCGTTTTGGGTTGCTATGGTGATAAACCTGAAGTCAGTCAGTCAGAGTGAGAAACTATGGCAGCGATGATCGTCGAGGGGCAGCTTCCATTGTTTTCTATTTGATACCATTCCTTTCCAAAGCATAAATGAAGCCTGATATGGCTGTAAATTGTTAATTTACTTTATCTGTAATACTGCTGAATTTGACAAGGAAATTAAAAGAGTATTGTGGAATTATAGTAATTTTCTGACTGCAGATTTGAATGCTTATACTGAACTAGACAGGAACATTTACTGGCACGTCGGCCCCACCAAGATGCTTCTTCACCAGCTGCCACTCAGGACAGTTCGGATACTCAGCTGCCGTGATATTTCTGTAAGAGTGAAGCCAATGCGTTCATGTATCAAGACAGATAGCGAATAAATATGCTCACACGTCACCAAGTGGTCAGGGGTATGAATTACAACCTGGTAAAATGACAGCTGGCCTTCAGATTTTTATGTTACCGTTTTAAAAAACTGGTCAACGATGGAAAAAAAGAAAAAAAAGATGAGTATGGCTGCTGTAGACAGCCTTATTTTCTATTGTATACTGAAATACATTTCTTGGCTTTCTATATCAAAATCCTAAAGCCATTACCAGTTTAACAAACTTATTTGAGGGGAAAACAGGTCCCTCAGTCATGGAAGGTTTGTAGACTTTTTGGATAAGCTGACAGCCCTGTCCAGACCTGTCCATGGTCCTGTGGTGAAACACTTTAGAATGTCTGTTTTAAACATCAACTTCAAAATCCTGCATTCATCTCCCCTACATCATCACTGATCATTCAATCGAAGTTATTACCAGTACAAATATGTGGGCATATTAACTGACAACAACCTCACCTTTGAGCCACAGGTTGATGCTGTGTTTAAAAAAAAAGATTTTAAAAAGTTTAGCTGTACTTTTGTCACAAGCTCCATACTTTTACTGTGGATAACAACTTTTTGAAATTGTTTTAGTATTATTTTCTTGAACCTGCTCTTACTTTATTTGTCTGCTGGCATAGACTAATCCCATTAAAAAGCAAGAGCTGGGTTCAAGGTCATGTTGAAATATGTGACGAACACGACATTAAACAACCTAAAAAACCTGTACAATGCCAAAACTTTGACTGATCCATGCCACTCATTTACTAAAGAGTTTGTGCTGCTTCGGTCCTATCACAGATAACGTATAGTCTGCTTGGGTGCTGGAATGACCCTGGAATTGCCCCTGTTACTGTCGGCCTACATTTACAAGTACGACTATGCGATACAGATTTTCTCTGTGACTTAGCATTCCTAGAAAACAATTGAAAACAAGTGGAGAGCCAATACAGAAACTCTGACAAAGCTGTTCAAAATCTAGTTTCAACATGTCTACGTCATGCTACAAAACTGTTATTTACTGAGCCCCTCTTGCTACTCTCACAGAGCAACCTCTGGCGCTGCAGCTTTAACTGTGTGAACTTCAATTAGATCCCTTCAATCAAGGTGCAATGAGAGGGATATTTAATTTTTGGAAAATACGGCCAGAGTCCCGCTTTACACTTCTCAGGGATTTTGTTTTCTCCATGGCAAACGTGTTTGAGACCAACTTATCAACAATGAAGCACATCCAATCAAAAGAAATTAACAGGCTGACAGATGAAACTTTCCAGATCATGTAGATGTACCAACACTGACTGCAAAATTCAAGCTATTGTATCTCAGCAGGAGAGGCCTCAATTATATTAAGACAACTGTGTGTGGAGTGAGTGGAGTGGTGGCCTAGTGGTTACAGTGGTGGGCTTGGGCGTGGAGGACCCAGGTTCAAGCCCAGGGCTGCCCACAATGGTAAATCACTGGGGGCCCCTGAGCAAGGCCCTTAACTCCCAATTGCTCCCCGGGGCGCTGCCCTGCTAGCAGCCCCACTGCTCACTAGTGAAACTAGTTGATGGGTTAAAAGCAGAGACTAATTTCGGTGTGCATCGTACATACAGCGTGTGCACGATGTCCACACTGACAAGAAAGGGAAGAGAGAGAACTGTTTTACTAATTCAAGTGTGAATGAAGGTGAACATTTTTACAGCAGTATTTGAAGTATTTGTAACATCACTGACCAACAACCCATAATGCACTATAAAAAAAAGAATCACTATATTGTTGAAACATGGAATATAGTTATTGATTGTTGGAATTTGTTTTCTCTGAATTCCATTTCTCATCTCTTGCACTGACATCAGCTCAGGAATTTGAGCATTCTGCATGCATGTCAAGTTCATAAACAGAAGCACTGATAAATGTGTTGGAAGAGGAAACACAGGCATGCTTGTATAATAAAACCACATTGCCCGTGTATATGTTGTTCTTTTCTGTAATAAAGTAGCTATGATGGGATATTTATTACGGTTGGTGAAAGTTCATTGACACAATCTGCACCAATTACTGATGACTCCTACCAGAAGTCTAAATCTGAACAGGAATCAGATTTCTTACCCGGTTTAGGAGCCGTGGTTGCTGTTCTCCCATCTGGGGCAGACGCTGGATACATCTGAGAGGTTTCGGAGACCGTCGCTGTGGAATCTACTTGTTGCTTCTGAGGTTCTGTGATAGCAGGGCACTCTGGTACTTCCTGCTGAATATCTTTTATAGCAGCACACTTCACTTTTGATTGAAACACATGAATGGATTCCTGTGGACCAGCCTCTTCAGATACCGCATCCATTGGCTCACCTACATGGCACAAAACAGTCTTGTTTACATGAGCGAACTCTTGGGAGGGAGTGCCCAGCTGCAGCTGGAGTCTCTGTGCACTGTGGCGGAAATCCAATAGTGTTGCATATACTTGAATAATTTTTATGCATTTAAACTATCAAGTTAGACATACATAAACAAAACCTCACCATGTTCTTGTCCCTTTGGCAACTCCCCTTTGGACATGAATTTATTCATTTTCTTCAGGATTTTCTTGTGGGATTTGGAAGGCTGGAATTTCAGTGCATGACATCTTTGCAAAGAATAATCAGTGAAGGGTAGAGGAATGGTTACAAAATTATTATAAGAAACATTTCTTAGAGTATTGTGCTGTATTTTGTATTTTTTGTATTTTCAATATAACAAGAGTAAGCCTCAAAAATGAAGCATGAATCAAAGCAGAAAATTCTAAAATAAAATATGTAATAAATGTATTAACCTGATGGTATACTGTGGGCAGCATGTCTTCTTCATTATGGGCTTATAAACATATTTCCCACTCCTGAAAAAGAAATCATGGATAGATTTTACTTTAAAATAAATGCTTTAAACACCAAAACTGACATTATATTCTTGGTTCATATGTACATATAAGAAAGGCCTGGATGAAATCACTAAATAAAAATAGACAGATTCACTGACTAGGTTTACAGAGCATAAGGACAGAGAAAAACAGTCAGTAAGCCCCTTGCCTTATTCTAGGAATATTTATCAAAAAAGAGAAAAAAGCAACTAATAGTTGACAAAATGGGAGATGAAAAGCCAAATTTTCATATATATATATATATATATATATATACACACACACACACACAGACACACACACAGACACAATGACTCAAACTACTAAAATGACTTGAATGACAAATAAAACAATGACAGAAAAATCAATTATGTGACAAATTACAAAACTCTAAAACAACAAGCATGATAAAAAAAAAAAACATAAACAAATCAAACAGAACTGTGGCACAGACAAAACTGAGCATAAGCAAGATGCAGTTTGTTAGGAAGCTGCTTAAGACTGGTGTATCTAATTAGCAGTGGCACTAAGATTTGATTTCAGTCAGTCCGCAAATAAAAATGACAATTATCCAAAACTGTCAAAAATATGACAACTCACCTTCTCCATCCTCGATCTATTAGGTCTTGGTAGTCTTGTACCGTCATGGTGTGTGACCACATACCTATAAGAAACCAACATGCACAGTTTCTTTAATATATGATTCCTTATATAACTTAAACATTACTTTAATCGGTAACAGCCAGGAAACCTTTGTTAGCTGGTATGAGAGGTAAATTAACGTTTTCCAATCCGCAGTGAAATTCACACTTGAGTTCAACAATCCCACATTAAAATGATGAAGCATCATTTTATTTTTTCATTACGTAAGCTTCGAGGCAAATTAAGGGCAAAAAAAAAAGGGTTTTTGTTGCATACGCACAATTTTACTTGACTAAAAGCACTTTGCACCTGAATGTGGCAACATGAAGATGAAATAAGAAACATAAGATATAATAACAAATAAATGAATATATGAATAAGCAATAAGAAGCAAGTAAATAAGAAACAGGCACAGAAGCAGTTTCTTTCCAACAGCAGTCTACCTACTAAACCAACATCTGTTATTTGAACAACAAACACAACAACTGCTAGTAAAGACTTCTTTCTATGTATTTATTTGATGAATAAAGCTGATTCTTATAAACAACAACAAGCTTGTTAGGAAGTTGCTTAAGACTGCTGTTGGGGCCAAATGTTTGTTTCAGATTAAATCACAGCATCCCTAAAAGGTCAGGTCATTCCCACAGTGCTTTAAGCCCCCAATGGAAACATACTGATCTAATTTTTATGGACACAGCAGACCTGCCTTTCCAGAAACAGGGGCCTGAGGTCGTTCTAACCAGTCCTGACCTGCCATTAAACTACCATGTCCACTCTGCACTACTACACACACCAAACATTGACTTCCAATGGCAAAATAGATCCTATCAGTTTACATCTGAAATAACAAAGGCAGCTGATTAAATAACTGTTCACACAACACACGCCAAGTCTGTAAGTAAATATAATGTTCCATGTTCCCCAGAGAATAGTGCACAAAACAGAGACATTTAATTTGATTCAAGATAACAACACTGAAGCAGTAAATGTTAGCTGAATGGCCAACTAGTGTCCCACACAGGCCACATTCAGGGAGTTGGACTCTTGACAGACAGATGTGTCATTTGGGCTGGACTCAAATTGGAGCTCAGATAAATAGTAGACAACTTGAACTCAACTAAGATTTTTCTTTAATGACTTGAACTTAACAGACTATAACACTGGGTTCTGTACTTGGGACTTGAAGTATGGCAACTAAACTAACACACTGGCCATAAATGTCATTGTAACTGGCCTTATTTTAGTTCCAGCAATTTAAATCAAATGCGCAGAAAAGGCTTTAATTGGATTATACATATTACACTTTATGTTGGAAAGCATACACATCAAACAGGCGTGTCCTTTAAGATCATTTGACCATACCATGACCGTTTATGGCCAAGTCTAAAAAGCTAATATACATAGTGGGAATTTATCTCTGCATATTATAATGGAGGTGAGTATTATAGCTGTCATACTGGTGGGACAGAAAAATCAGATCTGTTCTTTTAACTCCCTGATAACAACGCTAACCAATCATAGAGGGGAAAAACAATCTAAAATAAATCACTTGTTTCAAAAACCAAACAGTGGAACTGACAGATTTCTCAGATACATTTGATAATCACTTCCATTGTAATAACAGGTATAGACCCATTCACATCCCTCTGGCATTAAAATCCAAATACAACATAAACTCTATAGCGCAGAAAACCACTTGTAGCCGTAGCCTGAGTACAAATATATTATACATAAGTGAAGTGGTCTAAATGCAGTTGCTTTCTGTACAAATCTAGCACTCTTTCATGTCTTGCAAAGAAAAATTAATGCCTTACAATAACTGCAAATGCAGAAATGTCTTCAGACTTCTTCAGAACCTGCCATGACTATATGACGTAACAGCCAGATTACCAATCTTAATTTAGATTAGACAACAGCTCTTGTCTAGGCTCAATGACATCAGGAACTCCCTGAATCCTAATTATAGTCAACCTGATTCACCTTTGCTCATTTAAAGTCTGTGACTTCCTTCTGTTAGACACAGAAAACCCCTTCCGGTTTACAGTTAGATGTAATTTTAAAAAAACTTAACAAAAAAGAAAAAACAAAGTAACAGTCTATTTTTCCTTTTTATTATGACAAAACGGTGATAAACCTTTATTGGTTAGTCATGACACAAACCACGAAGACCATACAACAACCCATGCTCAATCCACTAAATTCAAACATTTTGACATTAGATTTAGACAGAAGTTCTATTTAAAGAAAAGGAAATTAAGAAAAGAAAAACAACAAAAGATCTTTAGAAATAGGAAATACATCGCATGATGCACATTGCTGCTTCTTTCCCGGGTTTCGAGCCTTCCGGATCTCAGACCATTCCGGGTTTCAAACCCTCCGGTGCGGGTTTCAAACCCTCCGGTGCGGGTTTCAAACCCTCCGGTCCGGGTGTCTCGGACCCTCCGCTCCGGGTGTCTCGGACCCTCCGCTCTAAGTCTCAAACCATCCGCGTTTCAAGCCCTCCGGTCCGGGGCTCTCAGACCCTCCGGGTTTCAAACCCTCCGGTCCGGGGGTCTCGGACCGGTTGCACCGATCGTCACCTTCGTGATCTGCCGGTTAGCCTGCCTGCTAGCACAGACGTAAACAGGGCTGCTGCTAGCGCGTTCACTTAGTAAAGGTCACTCTTGAGTAAAACACGCTCATAAAAGCTATTCTGCCATAATAGTTCCGGTAGTAGCGCCTTTATCGTACTGGAATATGAAAACAAATGTCACTGTTTAATATTAGTAACTTGTTTCCTGGGATAAATAACCTACACGACGCTAACTGCTAGAAACGAAGCTAGGCGTTTCCTCTACTCCGTAACTAAATGTCAATAATGAGAACAACTCCACCAGACATGCTGGTCTCGTTGTAACAATGCTTTTACTAAAACTTGTATTTAGTTACGGTGGATGTTCAAACTACTTGTAGTTAACAGTTTTCAATGCAACCGGCTGACATTCGTGCATGTAGCTAAACGTAGCTGGTTCGTTAGCACACAATTCAAGCTCTTTTTCCTTATTGAACTCACCATGAGAGGAGTTGCCCTTTTCGTTTTTACAGTACCCACAAGGATAGCCATCATTTCCGCCGAAATACTCTACTATAGTGTAAGACTGCTTTCCAGCCATCTTTCTATGAAGTTGACAGCTGAGTTTCGCAGGTCAGCTGGCAAATACTGCCGGATGTCAAACCCCGCCCACACCCCCACGTCACCAGCGCTGCGTTGACGAAGTGGGAGGTTTACTGAAAGTCCTGTGTGGACGGAATCATAACTCCGTCTTCTCTTAAAAGAAATGTTATAGGACTGAACTACACTGCAATTAGATTTTACGCACCCTTGGAAAATAACCTGCACAAAAGACGGTACCGTGGTGTTGCATTGTATGACAGTTTAAAGTCCAATAATAGCTATTAGTGCAATAAATAGATCTCCAGACAGTGCATTAAATAGAGTAGTCACAGGGAAATCATGGTGTTAATTTAACAGCATTAAGCACAAACTCATTTAAAAGCTATACACAATGTTTATTTGTGCAAAGGGTTAGGGACAAAAAGTAATCTGAACCATGACTGCACCAAGACAACCTGCAGAAAATCAAGACAGGAGAGATTGTGTGTATACAAATAAATTAGACAATTCCAGTTGGAGCAATGATTTCTTTTCTCTGCTCTTATAAAAAAATTGTCTTGAAAGAAAAAGAGCTTTGTATTAATGAACATTATGTTTCACCTTATTGTTTTAGCTGGCTACTTTTCATTAGATATTTAACAACCAACCATTGAATTGCACTGGAGTTTTGAATAAATCTGGGAAAACAGATTCACCACTTTACAAAACTGGGAAAAGGGTTGTCTAATAAAAAGTAGCCTTCAGTCTACATGCACGTTACCTGCAACAGCATAATAGACTTACACAGTTGACTGATACACCAGCTTGTAAGTTAAAATGCAACCAGCAGACAAGTGTCCTTAATAAACCCCTGGTAGACGACAGTTGTTTTGGCTCCTGTTATCAGCTCTTCTTTTTAGGCACTTAATTAAAACTTCCTTGAGGGACAGGGATGTTTTCATGAAGGTATTTCATACTGCCTTGCTCAGAGAAGTCAGCCACAGTGTGTCCATCTCCTCGAAGGACCCACTTGGTTGTAAGAAGTCCTTCCAAACCCACTGGACCTCTGGCGTGTATTCTTGCAGTGCTAATGCCGACCTCAGCTCCTGCAAAATAAATAGTGTAAAATCAACTTCTCTACCATGTTTCCAAAACACTATGTCAAAGAAGGTATAAAAACGGTCTGGTACTATGCATACCCAGCCCAAAGCGATAGCCATCTGCAAAGCGAGAGCTGGCATTCAGGAATACACACGCGCTGTCCACCTGCTGCAGAAACTGTTCAGCTGTATCTTCATTATCTGTAACAATGACATCAGTGTGGGAGCTGCCGTATTTGTGGATGTGGTCCACGGCATCCTGCATGCTGTCTACCACTTCAATGCAGCATTCCAAATCCCCATACTCTGTGCGGAGAGACTTCACCTCAGATGGGCTGAAAGTTAAATAAGATGCAAACCGGGGCCCTGCATGAATCTTCACCTGAAGACGGCAGGGACAAACAACAACTTAGTGCCCAATACTAGCTTCCTTTAAGTTTGTAAAAACAAGTTTCATGCATCACAATTATTTGTGTACCACATGTGCCTCAAATCACCGCCTGAGCACATTTCTTACTTGTTCTGTTCTGAGTGTGTCAATGATCTGGTCAAATATAGGAGTACGCAGCAAATCTCTGTGGATGAGGAGAGTTTCCATGGCGTTGCAGGCTGCGGGGTAGTCACATTTGGAGTCCTTGACTACAAAGAGAGAGTTGTTTGTTCAATTACCTGTTCTAGATTACACCAAGAAGTTAACCACATCGCTTTTGGGGTATCATGTAAAATAAAAAGCAATTACAAATGCAATATCCACTTAAAAATAAAGATTTGCATCCAGTTTTTTAAATTGCCCATCATTTTTACCAAAACACAAAAGCAAAAAAACACAAAAAAAACCTTCAAAGCTGCATGCGGTGCACACTTACCAACATCAATAGCTTTGTCTATGCTGGCATCGCTGTCTATGTAGACATGACAAACGCCGTCACTGTGGCCCAACACTGGAATGCCCTTAGCTGCTCTTTGAATGTCCCGGACCAGCTGGGATGAACCTCTTGGAATGATCAGATCAATCATCTTGTCCAGTTTGCACAGATCCTCCACTTCCTCGCGTGTGCTCACCTACGCAACAAAGCTGACAAACTTTAGCATACCACAAACAACAATGTATAATAACTCAAGTTTAATCAATGTCTATAATAAAATAGAAATGAAAAATCCAAGACGTTCAGTCTCACCAGCTGGATGGCATCAGCCACTCCATGAATTGAGAGTGCTTCTTGAGTGAGCTGATGAAGAATTTTGTTGGTGTTGGATGCTTCTTTACCCCCCTTCACAAGCAAAGCGTTTCCACTGGCAATTGCTAGCGCTGACACCTGTAAGCCAATATTTCATGTTTGACTTATTTTCTAAACATTTTCTAAAAATATCAAGAAAATGAGTTAAACTGCCACTCGTGATGATTTGGTCCAATGGATCCATTAGGTGGGTCTGACCTGTGGGAGGCAATCAGGACGCGACTCAAAGATGACCAGCAGCACTCCAATGGGGACAGTAATCTGTTCCAGCTCTAGGTTGTTAGCCACCCTGGTCCTTCTCAGCACCCGACCCACGCTGTCCCTGGAGGATACGGCAAGCTGACGCAAGCCGATGGCAAGGCTGTTCAGTTTAGCAGTTGAGAGACTGAGACGGCTGATCAGCGGTTGGGACAACCGGCCTGTGAGGAAAAAAATGCAGACAAAAAAAAACCAAAAAACTCAGTGGATCCACACGGAGGAGCGTTGCTTTGAGTTTCAGCAGTACTGAAAAACTGAACCAGGAAGAACCACTGTACAAGTACTGGACTATTTACAGCCTTACAACAAAAGGCACATAATATTTTGTTAAGTCAGTAAAACTAAAGGATAAACAGGAATGACCATCATTGTACACTTCATTTTTTTTATCTCAATCTTTCAAAAAGCAAATTGATGGTACTATTTATTGATCCAGTTGTGGAATAAGTTTCTCAATGTGTATTTTCTGTTTTCTTACCTGCTGCCAACTCCATGTCTTTCCTGTTGGCACTAAGAATCTCATCTTTTTTCTCAATGAGAAGCTCAGCGAGACAGCAGATGATCTCTCCTCTCTGGAAGAAAAAACATGCACACTATGATTAGATTAAAATACACTATAATCAAGGTTTATTAAACTTACTGCTAGGGGTGGGCAATATCAAAAATGTTTCATATCAAAAAAATGTATTATTATTAATAATAATAAATACATTTATGTATAAGTGCCTTTCATAAAACCTAAGGACACTTTCCAAAGAGATAAAACAATGATGGATAAAATCAGCATATAGTAAAAACACAACCAAAAGTGATTGGAGTGTGGTGTATGAATTTTTGGCTTCACATTACACATTGCAACCTATCCCAATAGCATATCTAAACAGGGTAAATTAAAATGTCATCTCTTGTTGTAACTAATGCATACAATGTGCATGATGCAATGGGCTCTCCATAGGAGCAGACCGTGGGCAAATTTTAACCATTAATCTAACCTTGTCATATCACACACCCCTACTCAGTACAACGGAAAGATAGTTTTGGTAACCTCTTGAATCTGGTTATGAAAATTTTTTTTCCCACCTGCTCAGGAAGCAGCGAAGCCATAGTCCTGCCTGCGTACCGCGCCATCTCCGTCTGCTGCTCCACAGTTGGACCTAGTGGTGTTAATAAAATCAGACCCCCAACATGAAAACACGAACACAAAAGAAACAATAAAATATGTCCTCCCCACGGTGTCATCCCGTACCTGCCGGTTTCACTTCAGAGAAAAAGGTGCCAACTTTCTTCCCTTCAACAATGTCTGTGATGACGTGGCCTGTAACTTTAGGATGCGTGCCATTGGCGATGACGACAGAGGTCCCACCCTGCAGGGCCCAAAGGGCTGCTTTCACCTGATTCAAACAAGCACAATGTAACTTTGTCATTACTGGACTAACTGTCCTGTTCACATATTGAGATCAAATATTCTCTCCCATGCGAACCTTGGCTTCCATACCGCCAATACCAACTCTGGACTTGGTGCCATATGTGATTGACTGCTGATCTCCAGGATAGAAAATATCAATGAGCTTGGCATCGTC
Organism: Xenentodon cancila; assembly: GCA_014839995.1. NCBI lineage: Eukaryota > Metazoa > Chordata > Actinopteri > Beloniformes > Belonidae > Xenentodon > Xenentodon cancila. The sequence goes on along the minus strand of CM026208.1, from coordinate 20,495,118 downwards.
CGTTCCTGGGGGGCTGTCATATAAACCTGTGGGACACATTTATACTATTTTATGAAACCATTAAGCCATTAATAACTAATATAAATGCCTAGAAAGAAGTTAAATTAAGCATAATCAATTGTTTGTGGTCTTTTCTGTACCTTCGACATCAGACAGGGCAATAAGGAGGTCAGCTTTCATTTCTACAGCGAGCCGTGCTGCCAAGCTGTCATTATCTTTGATGCTTATCACCTACAACGAAAAGAGAAATTTCATTAAGCCAAAATTAAAAACATTATACTATAAAGTAATTTTAGATCAGTCACTATACTCCAGCATGTCCGTCACACAGTACCCACATTTACCCCCTGTAGGTCACTATTAGGAACAGGGGGAGGAACAACAGCATCATTGGTGTTGATGATTGGAACGATGTTCATCCTCAGCAGTTCATGAAGTGTGCTGTTCAAATTGCGGCGTTTCTGCTCATCATGAAAATCCAGGTTGGTGACAAGGATCTAAGGAGCAGAGAAATAATTAGAATGAAGGGACTATTTCGGGTTTTTTTTTTCTCTTTTTTATTTTAATCTATAAATAAACCCCACTACATACTTGTGCAGTACAAATGCTGTACTGGGTAAACATAGCTTCGTACAATGCCATCAGACCACTCTGACCAGCCGCTGCACATGCTCGGGCCTCCAACACTGGAATTGACTGAATGAGAGATTTCACTTGAGTGAACCAAAAATAAATAAAATTTAGAAAACCTCTTCATATTACATCAGCACAATTTTACTTAAATATCTAGGGCTCTACATATTTTTTTTTCTTTCACCATGTCTTTGAGTTGGTTCTGTCCAGAGTGCAAGGCTTGTCTAACACTTTGAGACAACAGTATCTCATGTCTCAGTCGCTGCTTCCCAAACGCCACAGCACCACTGGTAACAATCATCATCTCCCTGCCTTGATTCTGCAGCATGGCCACCTGATAAGACACAAAGACCAAAATATCCAGACTTCTATTTCAGACCCAAAGCAACTCGTCCTCAGTGTAGTTCTTGCCATGTGTGGATCAACAATTTTACCTGCTCTACTATCGAGGCCAGCCGTCCCAGAGCGAGGCCACACTCATCCCCACGTGTAACCACAGCACTCCCCAGCTTCACCACAATGCGCTTGGCCTGCTTCAACTCACTGCGGTGGGCAAAAGACTTCCCATGGGGACGGGGGAGTAAAACTGCAGAGAATAAACAAAAACACCTGTTAAAAGATGTATGCATATGACAAAGAGTCACGCAGCAAACTCATCAATGAGACGTTGAGAAAAATGTCCATCTCTAGTATGAAGAGACAGGCGTGCGTTTACTTACATTTACCCTGGGAAAATGCTCTTGAACAGACATTTGACTGCTGTACTGTGGAGGGCAGGCGGGAGCACAAGGATAGCCTGGCAAGCATGGCAGTGACACCTGAGGACCGCACTGACATACACACAAACACAAGCCAGGTTACTCTAACAGTGGAATAACCTCATCTGAGATAAGCAGCTTTTGACATAAGTGAGCTGCATGGGTATTCCTCTGCGCACCTTTAATAAAACAAAAATAAACATAAGTCACGTCTATTGTCCCTAGAACGCATTTTATGACGTGTATTGATGTTACTTATACGTGTTTATACGAACTTGAATAGATGCTGCTAAGAGTTAACTTGCAAAACAAAAAGAATAGGAGTAGGCGTTGCACGTGAATAGATAGGGAACCTACAAAGTATAAGTTTAGATTACAAACACACATTTAAAAAAAAAATCATACAATATCATCTGTCCAACTGCACCAGCGTCTAGCTAAGGTCCGCTAGCGTTAGCAGTTGCGAGCTGCAACTGTTGTCGAAACAACTAAAAAGAAGAAAGTTTTCACAAAACGACTCTTTACCCGACAAAGAAACGACCCGAAGAGCCAACCTCCGAAACACTTGTGAGTGCACGGCAAAGAGGACACACGTAGTCGGTGTCGACGCTTCCCTGCCACATCCACAACTCACGTTGTTTGGGAAGCACAACGTGCGCGAGCCACTCACGAAGACAGCGCTGCGTGTGCGTGCGCGGTGAGTCGCTACGTAATTACGTATTGGACGTACGCAGATAGCGCTGCGTGCGCGCCGCCGTCCAACTACCGCGTTGGAATTTCCGCCACCTAAACGCGAACGCTTCAACGTTCATGTATATTTACATATAACAAAGTCAGTCGGTCGAATAGTCAAACTTATTTTGGACTTTTTTGTATTAAAATCTGTTTGACAGAATAAGTTAAGATTAGTTTAATTTGCCACCAGGTCCGTTTGTAGCGTTTTGGGAGCCCAGCACAAGATTCTTTGTTGGGGGCCCTACTTTGCAAAATGTAAAAGTGATCACTGTGTTCAAACCGTTTTAGATGATCCATGTAGTTTAAATTCAAATTGAGCCACTAAAATACATCTGTAAGAAAGAAATTTTGCATGAACTAGCACATCAGTGTATGAGGACCATTCCAGGAAATTAAAAGAAAGAAATTGCATAAACTTCAAATTTGCCAGAGAGTACTCCAAAATTTGGAATAAAAAGAATTGCCAATTATAACATAGATAGAGTATATCTGAGGGATAATTTAAGCACACCTTGAGTTCTTAAATGTTCTTATTTTGGTGGCTAGAAATGAAGAGTCTGAGAGTCAGTGGTCTAAAATGGCAACTGATGTCAAATCATCTTTAGTAATCGGACACGAACGCTCACAAGCCCTGCAGTACCTGCCAGGAAAGACTTGTGAAACATTAATGAGCAGGAGCACAGTGCACACTGAGCCAACACAACGGGTGCAAACAGAGCTATGGAGATTGTTGAGGAAACTTTGAAGTGTCCTGTCTGCCAGGATATCTTCACTGAGCCAGTGACGCTCCAATGCGGACACGACTTCTGCCTCACCTGCATCCAGGCTGTCTGGGAAACAGATGTGTCTCCAGAGGGTCCTTTCTTCTGTCCAGAATGTCAGATTTTTCTACCCTCTGACCTCATTCTGAAGATAAACCCTGGCTTACAGGCTGAAGTGAAGGACTTCATCACAAAGAGACAATCAGCAACAACAGAGACACAGAATACAACTCCAAGTTGTGCAACCAAGTCACCTTCAACTGTCCACTGTGACCACTGCATAGAGAAGCCATCAGTGGCTGTGAGGACCTGTTTGACGTGCGACGCCTCACTGTGCCAGGCTCACGCCCTCTTGCATCAGCAGAGGTCTGCTCTGAGGGAACACACACTCGTAGATGTTACCACGGATCTGCTGTCACTGAAGTGCAGGGAGCACCGTGATGAGCTTAAGCTCTTCTGCATGGAAGAAAGAGTCCCTGTGTGCTGTTTGTGTGTCCTGGTTGGCACGCACAAGAACCACAAAGCATCTCAACTTCATGAAGCCAGTGCAGACTTCAAGGTGATTGTTTTTTATAGCTTTGTCTGGAACTATACACAACATGATTGTTTATTCTCCCTTTATTTAGGTATTTATTTTCCATAGGCTTGTTTTACATCTTTATCTAGGATATGCTGGAAACCAATATGATCCAACTGCTGAAGAGGAGAGGTGAAGCAGAGCACGTTATCAAGGATTTGGAGTCAATGTACACGCAAGCTGTGGTACAGTCATTGTGCACTCATCATTTTTTAAAGCCGCGTTTTTCTTCACTTGCCCAGTAACAACTTGTTTATTTCCCAGAAATATGCCGCGGATTTCAGAGAAAGAATCTCAGACAAGTACAGTAGGATCCGTGTTGTACTAGACGCTGATGAGCGCTTGATGATGCAGATAGTAGATGCAGAGGAGGCATTCATGATGGAGTGGCTGGAGACTCAGAGGGGCATCATGGAAACGCAGATCGAAGAGATAGACAGATTTAGAGCCCGCAGCAAATCTCTCCTCCAGGAGGAAAATAATCTTCAATTTCTACAGGTTGGTTTAACAGCATATAAGAGCACAATATATTTATTTACATTAGATTGATTATAATTAGTTAATCATTTTATTTTGTCGGCACACTAGAAAGGGGTATATGCTTCAGTGTTCAAAGAAACTGATGAATTTTTTCTCATAAACTGCGTAACCTCTTTTGAAAAAACATTTAATTTTACCTCCTCTCTCTTTAAGTCACCACATGGCAGCATGAGATGCAAATGTTTGTCTTTTAGGTGTGCCAAATTATTAAGTATGCAGGCATTATGTAATTGTGTATAATGGAGAGGTAGACAATGAAATAAAAAATCAAATCAAATAAAAAGTGGACTAACATGTTTTAAGGTAATTCAGAAGCAGGGATCTCTCTGGCAGAGTAACTCTGTTTTATGTGAAGTTTGTTAACATGCAGAGACCTTCTACATCCAAAACAATATTACAACACAGTATAAAGAGGGGAAAACACCCCCAAAGCTTAGACTTAATATCAGACATATTAAAGTTAACTAAAATGTTGTATCCAACTGTAACACTCACTCTAATATGTGGCCTGCTGATTTTCTACAGCGAATCACAGCACTGAATATGTGGTGAGTGTATGTTAACAGTAAACTAAAATTGCCCCTCTGGGATTTTACGTTATTTTATTCTCTATGATAACTGTCCTAACAATAATTGGGTACCTTTTTTTTCTTCTTTTTATAGCGATCCTGTGGACCTTTCACCAATCCAGACAGTAAACAGGGATCTTTGTGACCCTGAAAAGCTGAGAACAGTTGAGAAGCTGGTGGACGACCTTTCTCTAGCTCTGTCCCAACACTTTCCACGAATATGGTCATGTCAGTACATAATCCAGCATTTTGCAATCAAATAAGCAACCCCAGTTACCTCAATAATGGTGTGTTAAGTGTGTGTTTTGTTTACAGATCTAGGTTTGCCTGCTTTGGACCCCAAAACAGCACATCCAAAACTGGAAATATCTGAAGACAGGAAACAAGTGTACTGGAGACGCCAGCCAGTAAGTGAAGGACTGAGCTGTCGACCTTATGACTCCCAGTACAGTGTCCTGGCTCTGCAGGGCTTCACAAATGGCCAGCATTACTGGGAGGTCATTGTCCAAGACAAACCATTCTGGATGATAGGTGTCACCACTGGCTCAGTTGAGAAACAACAAAATCCTGCTCTGAGTCCTGCCTGTCTGGGTGTGAACAGCACATCTTGGTGCGTCTACCATGGAAATGACCAGTACCTGGCATGTCATGATACGCAGGAGAAGCAGCTATCAGTTGCAAAGAGAGTCCGGAAGTTGGGGATGCTGGCAAACCTCCAGAAGGGGGAGCTTTTATTCTACGATGCTGATGCTATGAGCTTGCTTCACCGTTTCTCTGTGCAGAGCACAGAGCCTCTCTACCCCATGTTTAACCCATGCATTGACATGAATGGAGTGAATCATCAGCCTCTCACTTTGTTTTGCATTAAGGATCCCTTGAATTGGCATGGAGATGAGAGTGAACACTAAACGTATGGGGCAGCTATAATGGTTTGAAAAGAGAGTCTCAAATATTTTTTTTTTCCTGCTAATTTAATTTTTTTCTTAAAAGATTACAAGCTGGAAATGCCCATCAGACTTGTCAAAACAGCCTCACTGCTGCCATTTCTTCTGCCCGACTAAAACTATGATAATACATTGACATTTGAAAAAGATTATGCAACCTCAAGCAGGCAGTATGAAACCAAGATTATTCTTGTTTTGTTGGGAGGTTAACATCATTTTATTTGTTAATATACATCCTTTCTTACATGTCAAGCCATGAACATATTCCAAAAATATTTGGGAACGTAAAACATTTACTATTTTGTAATATTTTTGTTCCTTCTTACAACCCTTAAAAGGTATTGTGGCATTTAGGAGACTAGTTAATTGAGCATTTTGGTCATTTTGTCTCATTGTCCTTGCAAACTTGTCTAAATGAAACTCTAGGCGTAGCAATACCACGTCTAACCACGTTGTGGCAGCATATCACAAGAAAGTTCACATGCCAGCCCCGGGAAGAAGACACAACCAAGGCTTAGTGGGACAAAGTGGTATTACTAGAAGTGCTGGACCATCCCCACTCAATATCAGCGTGTTCCCAGGGGTTTATTCTTCAGCACAGTGGCTGTATAGGATCCTGTGTGGACTGAAGTCGTATTACTATAGGCTGGTTTTAAGGTGTGGAGTAGTAAAGTGTCATCATTTGTGTTTTAAAACTGTTCACTCATTCTCTCTTGGGGGTTGGTCAGGACTGCAAGCAGCCATCCCCAGCACCTGTACTCAGTCCTTCCTCTGCCAAGCCCTTGTAATGTGTGCAGAATGTGGTTTTAACATTGTCTTGTCTTGTCTTTAACATTGTCACACTACTTTTCTACCGAATCATCAATAAAAACACCTACTGACCTCACCTGCTTGAAAAAGCTTGATTATTTAATTTTTTTAGAGTTATTTCTATATTACCTTTACAGAGTCTTCAGTAAATATCTAATTTTGTAGAATCAGATTCTACTAATATTCACGCTTCAGTTGTAGCGAAGTCTTATCTATTTGGAGTTTAGCGTGGCCGCTTTTATGTTTCACTTGTCGTAGTGCAGTAAGGCAATGACCCGCGAGTGAACCACTAGTTTGTTCTTTGCTCAACTGTCCACTCGACTCACCGCCCTGTGGAGGCCACACGTGCCCTCAGTCTCACATGTCAGTAGCCTTTATTGCCCTGCAGCAAACAATGCACCAAGTGAGGTCAAATAACATGAAAAGTGACACTACATTTCCACAGAAGGGCAAGAGACTCTAAATATTTGAATTATACAATTACTTGCGCAACATAGGTTTAATTATCGCGAAGTGATTTGAAGATCCAGATTCACCACAAAAAAGAGAACATGTGTGTGTGTTTATTTTGTATTTATTTATTTTTATTTTTTGCATTTTTTTCAACAGCAGTACTCGGTAGTTCAAATGCAAGATCATGAAAACTAAGATTTCACAACTTGCTTACGTTTATGCGGTGAAACCATCATTCCACGTATATTTGTGTTGGTCAATGGGGTCTATGCACCAGTTTGGGTTTAATGAGGGCATACTGCAAAAACATGAAGGACAAACCTTCAAAAAGAGAATTTACCAACTGTCTAAAGATTGTCAAAAGAGACTTTACCAACCAGAAAGAAGAAACATTCATCACTGTTGTCAAAACATCCTAATCCTTATATTAGGAGCCAACATGCATGGATTTAGAAAGATGATGATGATGTTTGTCTTTTCCTTGGTGATGACCAGGAACAGTGACAGGGTCTTTAAGGAGACGCTTGCATTTTTGACTTGATCCAGTTCAGGAACTCAGTGACTCGTGTGTAGACGCCAGGCTTGTTCTGCTGTCCGCACTGGTCTCCCCAGCTCACCAGACCATAAACAACGTGGGTGTTGTTCTGCTTGCAAGTCAGTGGCCCACCAGAGTCCCCCTGAAAACCAAATGCATAATGTTAAACTACTTACTATTTTAATAGTAGCCAGGGATGTATGAATGCGTTTTGACTGAACGCATACACTGAGACGAGTATTTTCATGACCGACCTGGCAGGAGTCCACGCCTCCCTGCAGGTAGCCAGCACAGAACATGGTATTATCCAGGACTCTGCCATAAACAGCAGGCTCATTGCACTTTTGCTGGTTGATTAGCAGCACATTGGCCTCCAGCAAATGATTGGAACCAAAATTCGCTGGAAAGATGAGACATGCGCAAAATATTACCAAATAATAATTACCAAATAAATAAATAAACTTAAGTAGTTGTTGACAACCCTGACAAGTGTCTAGTTGAGGAACCCAAAGATTTCCATTAAATATCTGCAGCTATAATTGTGTAGCTGATCATGCAAAAGCAGCCTTACGCACATTCCTCAGTGGCACCCCACCCAGAAATAGTACACGCCATCCCATCAGGGAGTTGCACATCTGGCAGACAGGCTGTCTTTACAAACTGGGTCTCATTGGCACAAAATCCTTTGGTCCCCTTAAGCCTCAGCAAGCCTTTGAAAATGCAATTCATACAAATGTCACAAGATTAAAACAAAAACAAACTGAAACTCTGGTGTTTGACATCAGATATTCATTGAATTTCATCAATATTATTTAATATAGCAAGACCTCACTCTCCTTAATATGTGGCAATCGCACTATGAGTGCATCCTTAGTTTGATGTAAAAGGGAAAAAAGGTATGTAGAGGTGAGGTAGCGACAAGTAAATACAGCTCTTGTAAGTGATGTCAGTGGCTTTTGTGATTGTAACAAGGGAGACATTTGTGGAGTGATACCAATGTCATTGAAAACGGCTGAAGGAGACTCCCTGAAGTTCTCATGCTTAATAGCATTTTCAACTTCAACGATTTGAACTGAGGGGTCCGGTTTATTCAGTGACAGGCTTCCCATGACAACCTGCATGTCCTTGTTTGGTTCACTGTGGATAGAATAAACAAGAACATTCAATGAAGATTGTATCAGCATATCGGGACTGATCCACCATGAGCCAAACTTGTGATGGTAGGCTTACATGCAGTGTGCAGCTGTCAGAACCCAGCAGCTTGCTATGAGAACTCCTCCACAGATGTGTCTGTATGGCAGGTTGGAGGTCTTTGGCCTCTGTTGCACAGATACCTGCCAAGGTATCGCGCCTTGAGATACTTTCAGACCTCCAAAGATTCGGGTCAAGGCCTTTTTTGGCTGAGGCTGGCCGCAGGTGAGAAACTGCTTTAGTGGTGGGCTAGGAGTGGAGATGACGGCGACAGAGGGTTCAGTTGAAAGCTGTGGAGTCTGGGAAGGCTTTACGGTTGTTGGTGGCTTCACGGTTGTTGGTGGCTTCACGGTTGTTGGTGGCTTCACGGTTGTTGGTGGCAGAGTCGTAGACGGCTTCTGGACAGAAGTGGGTCGAGGACTTGGAGCAATAGGGCTCGTCGGCGCCACACCTGAAAACAAAAACATAAGACAGTAACACAGCTGCTTTGTTGACCACTGTAAGAGAAAGTTGTCTTTAGTTTTCAAGCTGACCTGTTGGTCTAGGACATGGAGACACATCACAGTAGTCCCACAGCAACCTGCGACCTTTCCTGAAGAAGCACCAGGGCTTCGGCTCTCCATCTGGATTTCTATGAGACAGAAAACAATCCCGCTGAGCGTCCACTTTGAAATGTTCTCCACAGTTTGAATGCAAACACACTGAACACGTTGCTTTTCCTCCGACCTGCAGAAGTTGTGAGGGCCAAGACCGTCGCTATCCTCAAATAATTTGAAGGGATTACCACCATTTTCCAGGAGGAAGTGAGAATTCCAGTAGAGGCAGTCGTCGCCGTCGTCTGTCTCGCTTACATTGCCACGATATGACTGTCCATTACCCACAAAGCAGTCATTTCGGCCTAAGAAATGTATAGACGCCCAGTTAGTATAACAATAAAGATTCATAAAAAGGCAGGAAGAAAAACAGCAATGCAGTTTGTAGTATTTACCAACTTGGCAGAAACGTCCTTTGAACCCTTCAGGGCACCGGCAGTCAAAGTCATTCCCATCCTTGATGCACTGGCCTCCATTTCTACATGGATTTGGCTCACACACGGAATCTTTGGAGGGAAATGTTTAAGGTGTAAGCGTTCTCTCAGGAATCGTACAAAACAAAGCAGCCTTCTGTCTTATTTAGGTGAACACTGGATATACTCCGTACAACGTCTGCAGTCTGGTGGCTGGAAAGGTTCCTTGCATTTGCACTCAAAGAACGGGGAGGTCAAAGTCAGCACGCACACACCGCGTCCACATTGACCTCTCCTACAAACCTTTGGTCCTGTGTTAATAACACAAAAGACAGGTTTCATAACTTTGCATTTGCCATATATTGCAGGTTTGAAATGCACAAACAAGATACAGGAGAAGAGATTTTGTTCCAACCTCTCTGGCATTTCCTTCCTGTAAAAGGTTTGGGACAGTCACATTTGAATCTTTTGCCTTTTTCCTTACATACGCCGTTGTTAAGGCAAGGGTTTGGGTTGCATTTGCCTGAGGAATAACAAATCGATCAATCAAAGCATCCCAAGAAGAAAAAGAAGAGAGAAATGTGACACTGCACAGATTCGGATGACCGAGGCGGGTCAGCATTGTGTTAACTGGCTTACCGTGTAGATCCTGAAGATCAAAAAGCCAGTCCGTATTAGGTCCATCTTCATCATCGTCATCATCAGTTGTGTCAATAATCTCAAAAAAGCTGTCTAAAACATTTTTTTTGTTTACATGTAAAAGCATTAGTTGCCTTCCTCTTTTGAAAAATCAGTATCAAACTTTGTTACACGTAAAGTCGTCTAAAAATAATGATCGATAAAAAGAAGCACAAACCTTCAACTATGTCTTTAAACTTTTGTTTCTTTCCCTCACGCATGCCGTGTTTACCGTGACGTTCCCCATGGCCATTTTTCTGTTTGGGCGACTAGAAATGAAAGAAAAAAAACATCCCTCCTAGTGGCAACATTACATAAGTAACTGAATGAGTCAAGCATCCTCTGCATTATTTGAAATCACTTCATCTTTTTATATTAGTATAAAACAAGTACAGGATTCACTAGAGAAACACAGTCTCCTGCATTTTATTCTCTGTTAATTGAGACTGCACAGTTGCATATACGAGATCATTGATATTGCTTATTGCTACCTTACTAATGCACAAGATGCAGAGTGAATACGTACGGCAGGTACAAGGAGCGCCGCTAAGAAGAGGCAGAAGAAGAGCAGCTTCAGGTTCATGATAGCAACAGGCCAGACAACGTCCAGGAGAGTGAAGCCAGGCTGCGCTGTGTGGACCCTTCACACTTTTGTAAACATTTGGGGAAATAAGGTAACCTTTGAGACATATGATCTTTCTGGCATTCCTCCCTGTTGCTGAGTCAGTTTTATTGATTCAAATTCTAGTTGCTTTTATAGCAATAGTAGATAATAAATAGACAAATGCACACATTCATATTAAGACATACGTAAGTGGTGCAAAATTGGTCATTGTCTGTCCCAATTCTGAACTCTTTCTACTTGTTAAAAAAAAAAAAAAAAGCATTTAAATGCACTGTAACAAAATAAGCTAAATACACATTATTGCAACATGAAAGCTCAGAGAGCATATTTGCAAAGAACACACTGTTTGTTTGAGGGTAGACTTTGGATCGACACACACCGGGTCCATCCAAGGATAAGTCAGATGTAGTACTTATTCTATGTTAGTAGGCTTACTGTATGTATCATACAAGTAAATAACCCCTAAAATTCTGCCAAGGTGGGGAAACCCAATGCAAATGCAAATTTAAAAGAACTGCAATGCTTCTTTCATTTCCTTTGTCTTTCATTTCTGTGGAAAAAGTATGAATCCAATATCCATCCATTATCTATACCCGCTTTATCCGTTTCCGGGTCACGGGGGTCTGTCGGAGCCTATCCCGACGCATAGTAGGCGAAAGGCAGGGGTACACCCTGGACAGGTCGCCAGTCTATCCAGGGCCACATACAAACAACCAATCACACTCACATTCACACCTAGGGAGAATTTAGGATGATCAATTAACCTACCTGCATGTTTTTGGACAGTGGGAGGAAGCCGGAGTACCCGGAGGAAACCCACGCAAGCACGGGGAGAACATGCAAACTCCACACAGAAAGACCCACCGGGCCGGGAATTGAACCGGGAATCTTCTTGCTGTGAGGCAACAGTGCTAACCACTAAGCCACCGCGCTGCCCTGAATCCAATATATTTTTGTATATTTTCTTAATCATCAACTTGCATTTCAGGCCTGCAACACATTCCAAAAATAGTCAGTATGAAGGCAGTTCGGTGGAAGAAAGGAGGTAAACAAACAAAATAGTGCTACTTCAACCTGAAGGTGTTAATTTGAATGATTAGTTGGTACAGAATAAGTAACCATTAAAAGCTGAGTCTTTGAGGACCAAAGAAGGACAGAGAATATCCAGTTTGCAAGAAGAACAGGACAAAACTCTCAGAGTTCAGGTTTATTTGTAGTTCCTAGACGATCCAGATGTAGATTTGGAGGACGGGCCGTCTGTTATCAGGAACCATCACTATGGATACAAGTTCCAGTTTGGGTTAAGGAGGCTGACACCACCTCCACCTTTAAAACCAAACTTAAAACGTTTTTGTTTAGTAAAGCATATAGTTGGTATAAACTTTAGTGTGTTAGGGCCAGTAGTCACAGCTGCAGCTGCAGGACCAGACTAGAGCAGCTGGTCTTCAACACAGCTTCATCCTAGACCTGCTGCTGTAGACCTGCTGCAGGGGGACCCCAACATGATCCACTGACTGGTGCCCCTCACCTCCTCTGTTTCTCTTTCCCTTCTTCAGCTCAATCCTCAGTTATTAATTAGAAGTATCTCATAGGCATAATTGTTCTCCATTGTTCTTGTAGTTTGTTGTGCTGGTCTGCCCCCTCTTCTTCTCTTCCGTACATGTTCTGCAGACCAGATCCTCAGGAGCTGCATCCTGATCTGCAGTCCCACCCTCTGACCATCCCAGTGTTTACCTCCACCTGTCTGTGTTGATGTCTCTGTTGGAGACCTGCTGACATCCTGACCTGCAGTCCCACCCTCTGACCACCTCTGTGTCTGCTGTCTACACCTGTTTATAGTCGTCTGTAGATCACCAACTAACCATGTATCAGTCATATGTACATGGAAGTCTTAGTTCTGCTACTGGTGGATAATTGTACTTATGTATCTTGTCTTGTACCATTGACGGTGTGTCTGTGTCTCTCCTCTCTCTGTTACTTATTCTCTCTTCCTGATCTCCCTTTTTCCTGCTCTACCCGACTGGCCTTCAGCAGGAGGGTCCTCCCTTATGATCCAGGTCCTGATCCAGGTTTCTTCACTCCTAAAGGGGAGTTTTTCCTTGCCATTGTTTGGCTAAGGTTTTTCTCCCACTAGGGGAGTTTTTACCTGCCGTTGTTTATGTAATAATTGCTCAGGGGTCATGTTCTGGGTCTCTGGAAAGCAGCTAGAGACAACTTATGATGTAATAGACGCTTTATAAATAAAACTAAATTGAATTAAAAACATGTGAAACACGTCATCACTTGATATCCTCAAGAATGCCTTTAAATTGTTGTCAGAAGAAATGGCAATTTTCCCAAATGTTAAAAGCTTCAACATCCCAACATTTTTCAGAATGTGATAGAGGCCTGAAAAACAAGAACAGACATTTATTGCCTGATTAAATTAACGTTGTTAAACATGAAATATCTTGGCTTTTATTGTCACTGAAATAAAAGTCAAAGTAAATAAAATTCACAGCATGTTATTTTTTTCTTTCCATACTGACCCAACTTCTTCTGGTTTTGGATCTTAGAAACATCATTGTGTTTTATAAAGTCAAATCCAGGCACAGGCGTGTGTAATGTTCTTGTGAGCAGTGTTTGTAAGGGGTTTGAGAATGCTTCTGTCGTTTGACAAACAGTTCTCTTATTTCAGCAAGAACGAGCTTGATTTTAGGAAAAGTAACACCACGGAAACAGTTTGAATGTTGTACAGTTCCTCCACCACAACTTCATAAGGATTTCAAAGTCTAACCAACTTAAAATCTTTCATGGAAAAAATGTATGCGTTTATTCTAAAATTATTATTTTAATAGCAAACTTTTACTGGTTGTGCTTGGAAACTGATGGACTATTTTAGAGACGTATTAAAATGATTAATGGATGGCCAGGAATTTTATCATATTTTACCGTATGTAAAAGGTCATACAAGTCAGTTAAAATTCTTTAAACACTCAAAATTTTATTGCAGTCCCTTTTTTTTACTTGCAAATGAAGAACATTAAAAAAAAAATCCTTTGTAGTTATTCCCGACATCTCTTTTCTTTTTATCTTTGTCAGCTGTAAGCTGGCTGAAGCAAGTCTGAACCGTCAGTACAAGCTGAGTGCGCTGAAATAACCCTTCCAAAATCATCAAACTAATAAAACTCCTAATAAAATTCCCTTTAGTCACGGCTGCAGTTTCCAGAAATGTTCAAATATTGACATAATCAGGAAGGTGTATCTATGTTCATATATTTCTACAATATATAGTTCGTTTTAATGTTAATACACCACCTCTTACAGTTTCTTATTTCAAATCAAACATGTTTGATGATTAATAAACATGTTTTTTTTTCCTTTTTCTTTTTTTATGGAATGAGCCTTTTTAACCACCTGGTCATTTTCTTAATAAATCCTGAACTGAGAATGACTCTTCTGTCAACGTGTTCAAAACTATCACTGTGCTCATGTATGTGCTAACATGACTGTAATCAAAGTGTTTTTTTTGTTTTATTTCTTTTAACCATTGTAATCTATTCATTTTTTTTATCAAAAAGACTTAGAACCCTTTGTAAATGCTGCCTCGTGAGAAATGAATGTCTTAGCAAGTGACTTCTAAATCTCCTTTGAAGCGTTACTAATCAGAAATCACCGGTCGGAGATGAAGCGTTGCATATGACGATAGCTTTCGCGTTTTTGCCGCCGTGGTCATGACCAGGACACAGGGCCAGGTGGAGGCACTCCGAGAAGACTCCGGCACAGAAAGAGAACAGGGGCGTCATTTTGTCTGCCTCAAGAAACGTCACCGACCCTGCGGGGAAGCTACACAGAACACCGATCCGACAGAAGCACTTTGTGAAAGGCAGCTGGTGAGGCACCCCTCCATGCCAGGCTGTGTATTCCCCATCGAAGAACTCCACACACCAGGACTCAACTCCTCTTCCCAGCCAGCAGTCCTCCGATGTGCCTTTCCGGGGAATGGAGGGGTAAGTAACACCAAGCTCCCAGTACGTTTTCCCAGTCACATCAATCTCCCAGTAATGGCGGCCAAAGCTGAAGCTTTGCAAACTGATCACATTGAGGGTGGTGTCAAAGCGTCCAGGCAGATCCGGGAGTTGCTGCCAGGTGTCTGTGTAGCCCACACTGTCACCTTGGGGAGAGATGATCAGCTTTGGGTGGGCCGTCTCTGAGTCCAGATGCACCTCGCTGGAATCTAGAACAAATGTTTGATATTTTTTACGTGGAAATGGATGTTAAATAAGTTATGTTGTAAAGTACACAGCAGATACAATGTGTGAACTGACAGCTTTTCAGGAGCTTCTTGATCAAAGGGGTCTGTGAGCAGATAAGCAGCAGCATATTGTTGGAGAGGCTCAGGATCTGGTCAGCCTTAGCCTCATCCAGTCTCACATTACTCGGGTCTGATTGGTTTAGGAGATCCACGACTCTGTGGAAAAACATCCAAAGAATAATTAGGCATGTGCAGCCTAGAGGACAAGAACGTACATCCTCTTTTATTTTCAAGGCATTATTTATCATAGCAATAATCCTCTGGTCCAAAGCAAGTCGCAGGTAAATACAACCCAGGATGGACAATAGCGCATGACAAACTGCAGCATGTCAGAGGAAGTTTGGCCCACTCTGCTTTACAAACTTGCATCAGTTCGTTGAGGTTTGCAGGCATTTCTTTATTTACAGTTGCCTAAAGGTTTCATCACAGCCCTGGATGTATTTGCCATACTTGTTTAGTCTTTTACTAATTATGCGACCACAGATTTTAACTTTTAAATTTCAGTCTGAGATGTAGCTCTTTGGTTTTCTTTAACACATATTTGGAACTTGCTGGGTCATCCAGTGCTGAGAAGGACTGTCTTTGAAAACAGTCTTTCTCACTAACAAATGATGGATCCTAAATTGTTTCGAAAGGGCCCTCCCAGGGTGACAGATGGCTAAAATGGTTTCCTCTAAGATCATTGCTGATGTCTTTCCTCCTTGGTATTGTGTTATAATATACCTGAATGCTGAAGACCAGCAACTTGCTAAAATTCCTGCTTTCACAGGGGATCTCACACCTGCTGATGATCAAGCACATTTGATAACAGCACCTGGCGGCAACTTACCGTTTTTATTTCTATTGATACAGCAAGGGTATATTTAGTTTTTTTCTACAGACTTTTGTTGTTGTCATTTTAACTTAGTTTATGTTTATGTATGTAAATCAGAGCTTGCTGGAACATATCATGCATCCATAGGTGTACCAAGAGTGTATTTAAATTGTAAGACCTTGTAAGGACCTGGTCGTTTCTATTTTTTTTTTCTTTTATCATATCTTCCGTTAGAAAACATTACTGTGAAACTGAGAGAATGTGAGCTCTTTTTGTTTTGCTTGTTTTCAAATCGCTGACTGTATTCATTATACATGCACATACTTATTCAGTCACATAACACTTGTTGCGTCATGCACAGTCCTAAAACTAATTATCACTATTAACCATACCTGTCCACAGTCTCTGTGTCTTCCTGCTCAGGGTATGAAAAGAAAGACTAGAAAACAATAGATTATAAAGATCAATTCAACTTTGAAAGTACAGGATTTTGTGACATTACATTGTAATCAGTGGATTTTTTTTTCTATTGTCAAATGTACTACCATGGTCTCGGGCTCTGTGCCGATCTGGTCCAGTGCTAAAGTAAGCCTGGCCAAGTCCTGTTCTATGTCCTGGATTAAAGCGCAGCTCTTCTCCATGAGTCCATCCAAGGCGGTCACAGCCGCTCGTTCCTCCATCTCCAGGTGAGACAAGGTAATCCTCAGATCCTCCTCCAACACAGTATGGATCTCCTGGTATTTCTGTATGATACTCTCCCTTAATGCTGAGGAATTTTTCTGATTCAAACATGAACATGTCAGTCATATTGTGATCTAACGGACTACATCTGTTGCATCAAAATTGACAAACTGACAAGTCCGTGTGAAACTCACTGTGATTTCTGACTGCCGTGCTGCCAGTTTCTTCAGTCTGTATTTCACTGCTTCCCTTTGATTCTTTAGACACGTTTGGTTCTGTTCTAATGTCTCCTGCAGGAAAGGTTCCACACACATTCAGAGCAGCTCATGTCAACACCAAAAAAGAGGACCTAAACAATCTTTTGTGATGAGGAGCAGCTGCAGAAGCAGAAGCAGCGTTTCATGAAACTTATTGTACAACCAACAAAGTACAGAGTGACAGACACAAGTACATTTTCACAGATAAAGGTCTCACTGAAGCTCTTTTATTGGACTTTTGCTACTGATAGAAGCATTGTATGAAGAGTAAAAATCAATGATAATTCATATGCAGATTATTCATTTTTATATTTTAAGGCCTATTAAAGCCGGTTCATCATTTGTTTATTTGTAAAGAACAGAACCCTTTCCTAATTGACACTTCTTTTTCTTTCAAATATTGACAACATTTGCTGATCCACTTATTAAATGTCTGTAACATGTTTTGTTTAAAGAAGGACAGGAATACAGTACAACATGTGAAGTAGTATGGACACGTAGCTGGAGAAGCTGGATCATTTAGAACTGGGTCTGTGATATCACAGAACCTTGTAAATATGAAGGAGCTCACTGAATGAGTTTGTTTTCAAATCCAGGTAGCCACAAATATCTGACCAGGCTGCTATGTGGGATTTTTTTGGGCTGCTAGTTAATTTAAACATCTAAACATATCAATTCAAACAAAGTTTGTTTTGTTTTTTTAAATATGTCGCTTTTAAACATGAAATCCAGCTACAGCCTATTGTGTTAGGTGTATTTATGAGCGGATTATGAAATAAACAGGGCCCCTGAACTATACACAGAAACAACCACAAAACACGGAGATGTGATACTAATGGCCATTTTACTTCATGTCGGGGATGATTTTCATATCTTTGTAGATGATTTGCATATCTTTGTAGATGATTTGCATATCTTTGTAAGAGTTTTCAGAGCCATCAACTTTTTTCTATTCCACTATGCCAGAAAATATACTTTATTTTTTCTCTGCTTAAAAATGCTGTTATTGCTTTACTATTTCATTTTTTTGCCCTCGTTTACATTTTTCCAAATTCCTTCTGTCACAAGTGAATTCTTTCGCGTTTCTATCATCTTCCATGTATCTCTTCTATCTTCTAACGTCTCATCTGCAGTCATCATGGTCTACACAGACTGCGCTGACTTAACTGTCAACTCGTCCATCAACACTTGACAAATTAACATAACAACTCCCTTTGATTTTCTCTATAATTTTCCATCAAAGTTGTCAGAACACAATTTGAGTTTGTTGCATAAAACCAAACTTCTGCTTGCTGACTGTCTTCTCTCTTCTCAACCTCGCCTCAGTGACTCTTTCCATTAAATTAATAGGCAAGTTTATATCTCTGTATCTGCTACAGCTCTTCCCACCTGGCTGTTGAAAATCCGAACCAATACACTTCTTCATCCCTTGGGCATCCTCTTTCTCTCCATGTTTGTGTTAAACAATCTGGTAAAAAGTGCACCACCTTCTTGCCTGGATACTTCCATACTCCGACAGATAAATCATCTGGACACATCACCTTTCCACTTTTCATCCTTTTTTTAGCTGCTCTTTAAAATACTCCTCCCATTCTTTCAACAGACCTTTCACTGTTGACACGTTTCTATCTCTATCCTTTATCACCCTGATCACCTGCACATGCTTTCCAGTTTCATCTTTTAGGTCTATCCAACTGTTACAAGTATTTTTCTGCATCCCTCTATCCCCAGCCTAACCCATAACCCATTTTTTTTCTCTTATCACCTCATTCTCTTCTATATTTTCCTCATTCCACTAAGTCAGCTTGTGATCTTTTCTCTCTGCATTGGTCACATGCAATATCCTTTAGGCATCCTCCCCTAAATGTTCAACTTTACTTTCCTTGTAGCCCCTATAGAGGATGTGCTGGCATAATCAGTTGATTACCAGATTGTTTTAAACATGATACCATAAATCTTTAATAATGTTAGTCATAAACGGGTCTTTGAAAGAATGACCTCGCAGTGCAGCTCTCATGAGCATTGAATGACATTTCTAAGCATCATTGCTGCATGTTTGAGCAAAGCTTTGGTAGTGTAAACAGAATCATACGTCCAACCACTGATGATAAGTTCTCACAAACATGTATTTGCTTATCATCATGTCAGACAAATGCTTTCTACTTTCTTTGCAATTTGAACCCTATGGTGGGCATTCACCGAGGAACGAATCTAAGAGGATTTTTTTGAGGTTTGTGCCTTTTCAGTTCATGTTTCAGCATGATTAGATGACATACTGTCATGATCTGTTGTGCTGCTCTTAATTATATGGTCTTTGACTTTCTTTTTGGTTAGTTGTCTTAATATTCTTGTTTCTGTTCTTTTTTTCTATCTTTCCACACCTTTTCCGACCACCAGAGGACCTTAGTGTTTATATCAAATTCCAAGCTTGTCACTCACCCCATCTGAAGTAACTTAACTCAAAACCACAATTGAATCGATGCCCAGTTTTCCTCCACTCAATACCAGATTCTCTGTCCAGCCTGGTAGTTTGTATTTTCTCATTCAAAAGTCTGATGTTGCGCCGTCCACCATATTTGCATTTGGGTCCTTTCTTGAACCTCAGCTTCACATGTCACAGTCAACCAGGCAGGGGCGCAGAGCAACTCAGAGTCCAAAATTTACAACGGAAAACATAAAATCATCCAACAGTTCACAGACAAACAAAGCCAAAGCAGTACTTAAAAACTGGGCAGCAGGATGGAAAAACTCGCAAGGAATTCAGGAAAACTGGAGCTTTAACTACAACTGAGGTAATAAGGTAAGTGGATGCGAGTGGGGTCAGCAGCAAACTGAGGACAAACTCAGGAACCTCTGGTTTGCAGAAACTCACAAGAAAAGATGAATATTAGAAACAAATGCCTTTCATCAAAAAGAAGATTAAAAAAAAGGAAAAATAATATCCGGTTGCTGCATTTGCAATCTTCCCTTCACCAAATGGAAATAAATGTCGGATGAGGGCTTGTAACATATCAAGTTCAAAATGTATTTCAAATCTTCATGCAGACAATTGTTTAATCTGTCTTACTGCAACTATTAACTGTAAATATTGTCATGTCTGTTGAAATCAAAGATGACAGTTAAATAGCGGTTTGTGTGAAAATCCTTAGATTTCGTCTCGTGTTGCATCAGCTGCATTTGCAGGTTTAGTGGTGACATGCGATGAAAAATAAAAACAATGAGCAGAAAAGAGGCAGTGGGAAACTCTGACATAGCAGAGGCTCTATATGGTTCATGATGATTTAAAGCTTTATTGGCTTTAGATTTCAATACAACAAAATGGCAGTGTGGGTTTTCATTTATAAAACAATACTTTCAAACACAGTTCTTTCTTATACTAGGGGCTTTTAAATCTATTCGTCAGTTAATTTAGGGTAGATACGGAATAAAATATAGTCATATTTTCCCTTCCAATATACAAGGGGGGAAAAAAAGAAGGAAAAAAAGCATCTAACCGTATTGGGAGAGCCTGAGAAGAGAGACATTTTAAGTCTGGACAGATGAATGTTTTGTGTGCACTAAAGCCAGGGAAAATAGACCGGTGAGGCATCAGTGGCTGGATGGTTCATTTCCATGTACATCCAATGAAATAGTTGGTGGGTTATCTGACTGCCGTCCCAGAGATTTTCTTTTCTTTTTTCTTTTTTTTTTTCTATTTTTCTTTTCTTTTTTTTTTTTTTTATTTATTCAAAGACTCACTGAGCCGATTCTTGCAAAGTTTGGGCTATACCTGTTTTAGCCCAAGCGAAGGAGAGGTGGCACACATTCAAGCTACAAGCATGGGCATTTCGTAATGGCGCCATGACGTTCCACGGTACTTACATAGTTCACACAGGAAACATCAGCAACAAATAGTAAGAAGAAACAAGCAAGAAAGTAAGGAAAGCAGTTCCACTCAAAACAAAGCAGGAGGTAAAACAAGCGCAGTCAAATCAAATAACTCAAATCTACTCATCATTCATTCTTTGTCATTTTTGAACATGGAAGAGATTCCCATTCTGTGTTTGTGGCGCGAGTCTAACTGGACAAATCTTTCAGTTCATCATCTCAGGAAGCGTCAAAACAAACAGTCCATTTCACGGCTTCCTCGGTTATGTCAGGATAAAAACAAAAGAAAACAAAAAGAAAACAGGAACAAAAAGGGAAATAAACCAGATTCTACGTCTAGATTACAGTTGTTGTGTGCTATCTGAATCAATGTACAGAAGAATGCATGCTGCTCTAAGAGCTAGAAGAGCTTGGCCCTCTTTTTCATGTCGTTGCGTTTCCACAGGGGAAGCCTGTCAAACTCCTGGATCTCCATTCCAAAGATGTCAAAGAACGTTTCAGGCGCTAAGTGGCGCTAGAAGTGAGAACAAAGGAGGAGAAAACAAAGGAGGGGAGGGATATATATGTATGTATGTGTAAGGGAAGGTTCTTGGTTAGCAGAGCTGTTAAAAGGGTCACGGCAAAAATGACAAGAAGAAATGGATACTGCACGTTCGCTGCTAGAAATGTATTTGTGTGACATGCTGTTGACACTAAATTGAGAAATGCAGTATTAAGGTGGAAAACAGATACCTCCAGCCTGGTTCTGTCCACATCCCTGGGCAGTTTAGCTCTCCCTCTACTGGTTATCATGAGCATTTCATAGGGATACACCTTCAGAAGGAGACATTCGTCAGTGAGCAGGTGAAAACTACAAGCTTAACTTCAGCCTCAACAACTTTACCTTAATCAACAATAAAATTTGGATGTTTTGCTCATTTCGACTGTGAGAAAGGAAAGACTGGGGTGGGAGAACAGGTATGTGAGAGGAGGCTGACTGGGTTGTTTTGTGGTAGTTGGGGGGGAAATGCACGTGCTGCGGTGTGCACTGATTTCCTTTTCTCTGGAGCGTGCATCAGATTGGGTAAGGGGGGAAAAAAACATGATAGCAGAACTATGCAACAGCCTGTATTTTTGAGTTATCAAATGCAAATTTAAAAAAAAAAAAGGAAAAACAGGAACATCAGTAATGTAGGCCAAATGAATCCGCATGGGAATGATTGTCCTAGAAATACCAGGTGTTTATATTTCTCTAAATAGCTCATTTCATCTGTGCAAGAAGAAACTGACTCATCCTAATCCCAACTGAGATGCTCAGTTATCAGACACTAAAGGATCTTTGAGGCACTTGGACCAACTCATATCCACACAGTAATGCACTAATTCCATTATATACTACACAATATATTGGGATATGAGTTGTTTGGATGACAGCTGGGTGTTGGATTTCCCACTGTATGCTGCATACAGTATCCAGCCACTTTAGGTTAAAAGCTATATGCAGATGAGCATGGAGAAGCTGGCATGCTAAGCGCGAGGGTGACTCGACGGCTCCTTAAAAGCAAAATGCTGAATCAGGAACCTGGCTGATATGATTCTTTCACCTCCCGTAAAAAAAGAAAAAAAAAAATATATATATATAAATATATAAAACTATCAACTAAATATCTTTCCTCTTATACCCTTCTGTTCCAGCTTGATTGATTCTACATATGCTATAAAGATTAAGATGCAATTAAAGAAGAGAACAATGTCTTCATTTTATATTGTCACTGGTACAAAAAGAAGAAGATACTTGCTTTTGGTTCCAACATATTAGGCATAGATACTCCCCTGTCCATCCTTGCAAGTGCTGCACGGCCATCCTTAATGTGCTAAAGAATAAAACATACACAAATGTAATATAGTGGAAGGGGACTGCAGGGTTAATGGCATGAATATGCCCACTTATGAGAGCGGGCGCAGATTTCATCGGCTGGAGCAAGTAGCTTGAAAACAGTTCAGTATCTTAATTAGTAATAAATATTGGCAGTTGCTTAAAAGTTGTTTTTTTTATGAGTAGCTGCTGTTTCTTTACTACGTGAAAATTCAATTTAATCATATGTTCAACTAGAATATGTAGCTTGAGTCATCACATTGATAAACAACACACAGAACAAGACATGAGGCAATGACAGAACATTGCATTTACAGCACACTGGTTCAGCTACTGGGCATTGTGCATTCGCTTCTTAAATCCATTTGAAATCACAGCACTGCGTGCCCCGTAGCTGACATTGATCCAACAGTGATGCAAGCACGTAGCGGGACTGGGCGGTGTGCATTCAGGGAAAGGTGTCTCTTGCAAACCAATGAGCAAGCAAATATATGATGCAAGATGACGAGGCATGCCATGTGAAAAAGCAGATGAGAGACATACCTGAAACTCTGCAGGACAAAATGGGACAGAAAATGAGACTCACAGTTAATGGTTTTGCTGTTGAGTCCCCTGCCAGGCTACTATCTACAGCACAGCTGTCCCTGATCAAATTCTGATATCTCAAATGTGCATAAAGCGAGCCGATTCTGAGTACTGATGCTGAGTAGCTTTGGTGAAACTGACAAGAGTTGTTCTGTGGCTTTGTTTTTTGATGCGCTGAAGCTCTCACCTCTGCCTCCTCCACACATGTCACCATAGCTGTTGTACTGGGTGAAATCTGTTGACTGAGGCTTCAGGAAGAAAAAGAAAAAAAAACAAAACAGTGGCGGCAAATCAATACGTGAGCATGCCTGTACTGTTGCTGATTTAGGACAAAAATGGTTCATGATCAAATAATTCATTTCTAATAACAATGTAAAACATGTGCATATGGTGCCTGTTGTTTGATGCCAGCATGTACAACCAACAAGTCCAAGAAAAAGAGGTTGGGATGCTGTGTAAAAAGTAAATAAAAACAGAATACAATGATTTTTAAATTTCTTAAGCCCATATTTTATTCCCCACTGGACAATCTAAATCCACCCAATGTTAAAAGTGATTATAAAGAGTGAAGAACATTATCCCAAAATTTGAAATTGATGGCACATCTCAAAAAAGTGGTGGCATGATCAACCAAATGCTGGACAAGTAAAAGGCACAAAAAAAGAGAAAGACCTGGAGAAACAGCTTGCAACTACTTAAGTTTATTGGCAACAGATCAATGACATGATTGAGAAAAAAAGATCACTTTAGAGAGGCAGTCTCACACAAGCAATGTTGAGCAGAAGTTCACCAATTTACAAAGAACCATCTCTACAGATTGTAAAAAATAAAGCTCCTCAGTGTGAAACTGTGAAGATTTGATATTCTCATCATCTGCAGAAGAAAATACCATCAGAACATAACCTGGAAAAATTTTTGTGGGCACACGACAAGGCCAGAAATCAATATTGGAAGATCGGATGGTTTTAGGGCCCTCGGGTGTCACAATCAGGCATGATTATGTAATGGATATAATCACATGGGATCGGGAAGTCACTGTCATCCACAGATGCCGATTAAAGAGCTATCATGCAAAGAAAATGTCATTTAGGTGAATATAATCCACAAATGCTGCTGTCTTCTCAGGGCCAAAGTTCAATAAAAATGTAATGAGCTGAAGTGGAAAACTATCCTGTAGTCAGACGAACTGAAATTTTGGAAACCACGGATGCTGCGTCCTCCACATTAAAGAGGAGATGGACCATCTGGCTTGTTGTCAGCACTCAGTTCAAAAGTCTGCATCTCTGATTGTATGGGGTGTCATTGATGCCTATGGAATGGGCAGCTTGCACATCTGGAAAGGAAACATCAATGCTGAAACATATACAGAGGTTTTAAAACAAAACATATGCACCTTCAGGAGAGGCCCTGCAACTGTCAGCAAGACAACGCTAAAGCACACACCGTGTCCATTACAGAGATTCGTATTAGAAAGGTCTGGGAGCTGAACTGGCCTGTCCGCAATCTAAACCTTTCAGCAG
>CM026208.1:20345430-20467930 GCA_014839995.1 Xenentodon cancila | reverse complement strand
TTCCATCTCCTCCTTCAGGATGAGCTTCCCCAAACCTGACTGAATCTGCACAGCAGTGAATTCCAGTCAAACTCAGGTCCGGATTACATCATCATCATTACAATAATTTACATTGAGCTTTTAAAACAATGTATGTATTGCATCTTACATGCCTGTCTCACATTTGCAGACAGCTGTAGACAGTGACTGGATGTTAGTCTGACTAACCTTACTGAGATGTTCTTCCTGGAGTTGCTTTCGTTTCAAAGCCTCTTCCTCCTCTTCTTCTCTTGACCGCCCCCTCCCCTCTGGACCTATGGGTGCCATGGGTGAAGCCAAAAAAAAAAAAGTTACATAAAACTCAATAGTCTGAACATGTCTAAAAACAAGAAGAAAAAAAAAAGCCCATGCTTCACAATCATTGGTAGAGAAAAAAAAAACAAAAAACAGACATGGCTTGTAAAACGGTAAGTAAGACACATGATTAATGAGTAATAGGTGGACAGCTGAACACAAATGTGAGACAGAGTTGACGAGACAGACAAACAGAGGGACTTCACTGGAATATTTGCTAAATAGACATGGCAGATGTTTGTCATCGTTCATGTCAAAATTTTAGAGGATGTCAAATACACAGAAGGGCGCGATGTACGACAGACAGACAGGAGTTTGAAGTCGGTCTCAGTTATCTCTGTCCAAGTCATTTGTGACACCACTGCGCATAACTAGATCACCCATGTTCTGCAAAAAACTACAACGTAAAATGATGAAACTGATGCTACCTCAAGCACAACATAATATGGCAGCAACAGAAACCGAAAGACGCTTTATCAGTGCAAGCAAAACTTAAAAGGCAAATACTGTGACGCTCGTGGATTAGCCTGAGCCCGGGGTAAAGCGGGGATGCGGTTAAGCTTGCAGAGTGAAGAAACAGGAGGAGTTAGGTTGCGGTGAGGTGTGTATTGTGTCTCTAGGAGCTAACAGTGCAAACATGCCCATCGGGAGCCTACTGTACCTAATAAAGCGAGAGAGTGGGGCCAATGGTCACCCTCACTCCGGGAGCTGTCATCCGGAGAGGGAGCATGGGCAGCGGGGAAGGTGGCGGATCTGATGATCTCATCAGCAGACTTGCTTTGATGGGCTATGGCAGCTGTATCTAGGTTGATGGGAACTGAACTATCAGTCTCTGGGGTCACAGTCTCACTTCAATAAATGTCTCTAAACCAATCAGACTCCAGTGGGTGTCCATTTTAAAGTGAAAAATAAAGAAATACAAAACAGTCACTAGGATGCATGCGAATTTGTGACTTGTGGTACCGTTCACCTCGGTCCTATTAAGCTGTCTTTCACACAAATGACACTTGGGTAATGAATGAGGCGTCATAATCCCAGAATTGTTGCATAATCGGCAAATTTCACACATTTGCATTTTAAAAGAGGGCGAGCTGTAATGACACTACTGAGACTTGTTACACACACCATGGACAAAGCACAGTGTAAAACCAGACTCAACATCAGACAGAAAAGGATAGGAGACAGACTTCAAACAATACAATGACACTGGGAGTGACTATGGTTAGATGAACATTGAGTCAGCCAAGTTCAGTAACGGAAAGTCCTCTGACTAAGAAACTACGCCCACATTTCTAGTCCAAAGGTTTATCCATCAGGACATACTCAAATTACCTGGTCTTTACTAGGTCCGACAATTTGGTAAATAGAGCCTCAAAAAAGCTATATACCGTGTATTATATATTGAAATTGAAAACACCCTCATTTTGTCCTAAACAATTCCTAAACAATGTTTGTATCATTGTTAATGCATTGGGTAATATTATGTTTATTTAATGTTACTGTACGGAATTATTTTCTTAATCTTTTTTAGTATGGGGGTGGTCCAGGAGTGGTCCAGGGGTCTGAGAAATCTACGTATCAAATATGATTAATCCGGCATTACACGGTAAAGACTCCACCACAACATGTCTTGCAACGCCTTCGTTCTTTGCTATTTTTGTAGATTTCAATTCAGTTAAGTTGAAAAATACTTTATTAATCCCTGAAGGGATATAAATTCTTGCAATAGTCATGATTTAAGTCTCTGCAATGATTCATTGTTAAGGCGTATAGCTGTGCTGCAGCAGATCTGAAGAAACCTCTGACTGAAGAAACTGAAGAGACTGAAGAGACTGATCACTGCGTTGTGAACAGGATTGAATGTGCTAGTGCATTTACAATCATTGTCTTGTTGCATCACCTGATTTTAGAAAAGCTACAGCTCTCAGGTAGGGTCTCACATTTGACTCTCAAATACTGACTCTATAATTCTATAACTCTAGGATACTTTGACTCTATGACTCTAGGATACTTTGACTTTATAACTCTAGGATACTCTGACTCTATGACTGTAGGATACTTTGACTCTATGGCTCTAGGATACTTTGACTCTATGACTGAAGGATACTTTGACTCTATGACTGAAGGATACTTTGACTCTATGACTGAAGGATACTTTGACTCTATGACTGAAGGATACTTTGACTCTATGACTGAAGGATACTTTGACTCTATGACTGAAGGATACTTTGACTCTATGAATGAAGGATACTCTTGACTCTATGACTGAAGGATACTTTGACTCTATGACTGAAGGATACTTTGACTCTATGACTGAAGGATACTTTGACTCTATGACTGAAGGATACTTTGACTCTATGAATGAAGGATACTCTTGACTCTATGACTGTAGGATACTTTGACTCTATGAATGAAGGATACTCTTGACTCTATGACTGAAGGATACTTTGACTCTATGACTGAAGGATACTTTGACTCTATGACTGAAGGATACTTTGA
Organism: Xenentodon cancila; assembly: GCA_014839995.1. Taxonomy (NCBI): domain Eukaryota; kingdom Metazoa; phylum Chordata; class Actinopteri; order Beloniformes; family Belonidae; genus Xenentodon; species Xenentodon cancila. Next base: position 20,465,098 of record CM026208.1, on the reverse strand, counting down.
CTCTATGACTGAAGGATACTTTGACTCTATGAATGAAGGATACTCTTGACTCTATGACTGTAGGATACTTTGACTCTATGACTGAAGGATACTTTGACTCTATGACTGAAGGATACTTTGACTCTATGAATGAAGGATACTTTGACTCTATGACTGAAGGATACTTTGACTCTATGACTGAAGGATACTTTGACTCTATGACTGAAGGATACTTTGACTCTATGAATGAAGGATACTCTTGACTCTATGACTGAAGGATACTTTGACTCTATGACTGAAGGATACTTTGACTCTATGACTGAAGGATACTTTGACTCTATGACTGAAGGATACTTTGACTCTATGACTGAAGGATACTTTGACTCTATGAATGAAGGATACTCTTGACTCTATGACTGTAGGATACTTTGACTCTATGACTGAAGGATACTTTGACTCTATGACTGAAGGATACTTTGACTCTATGAATGAAGGATACTTTGACTCTATGACTGAAGGATACTTTGACTCTATGACTGAAGGATACTTTGACTCTATGACTGAAGGATACTCTTGACTCTATGACTAAAGGATACTTTGACTCTATGACTGTAGGATACTTTGACTTTATGAATGAAGGATACTCTTGACAATAACTCTTTAACTCTAGGATACTTTGACTCTATGCGTGTAGGATACTTTGACTCTATAACTCTAGGATACTCTGACTCTATAACTCTAGGATACTCTGACTATGATTCTAGACTCTAGAATACTCTGGTGCACAGATGAGTTCATGATTCAGTAAATTAGTGCATGATACCCAGCTCCTGCAGCTGCAAAACAAGCTCAAATGACCAGCCATCCACCATCATGCTTCCTAGCCGGTATAAGCTGTAAATGCGTATATGCTTTATATTTTTTTTTAACAATATTTGGTAAATGTGGATTAAGGCCACAAATTATCACATTAGCCTTGTCTCGCTAAATGGCATTTTTTTCAGATGCAACTCTGCAAACCTAAGCGATTCTGCTGTGTTGTTTTGTTTATAAAGAACAGGCAACTCCTCCAAACATGGCTATTAGTTGTTTGGTCTTTTTCTGAAGCCTGGAGCAACTGAGTGTTTTAGTTATTTTTTTGGGAATTATTGGCCTGACCACGGGACTTACTGGGACATCCACTCCTGGGAAGACTGACAGCTTACACCTGCTGTAATCTGTAATTCAAGGATATTTGATTATCTATAACTGACTGATATTTACTCTGTTTCCTAATTCCTTTAAAATGTGTAGTTCATTTTTTCTCACTCTCACTCTTTTGCTCCCTCTCTCTACTCTTTTAAGCTTTCACAAGTACAAGCCCAAACCTGCCTCTGTCAGTGATTGGTTGGAGCCGTTATTTGTTATGGTTTGAAGGGGAGGCCGTCCCCACCACACTTGTTTTCAGTTTACAGAGACAGGGGTGCATATGAAAACCAAGCTGTTGTTGTTGTTTTTTTTTGTTTTTTTTGTTACAGTGTACAAACGAGATGGGCAGCTTGCGGATGATGAGGAAATATTCACTGAATGTGACAAAAAGTGGTCTGGTTTAAAATCACTTACCCTACCTTTAAAAGTGAATGATGCTTTGCAACTGCTATGTTGGGTTTCAACACCCCCCCCCCCCCCCTTAATCCAGCACTGCTATTTATCCAGTACTTGGACTTTTCAGTGCATATGTATGATTATCAAAACTAGATTATTTCTATGTATCTCTCAGCACGGTGGCAAAAGTATTTCTCATTATGAATCACTGGCCCACAAAAAAAAAAATCACTCACAATAAATAATTTAACTTTTTTTTTCATTCTGTTGCAGAAAAACACATAATATAAGAGGAAAGGTACCATGTTGTCTGTAGATGGGTGGCTTTCTGTAGATATTGCTGCCCTGATCTGAAACCAATGAAATAGAGACAGAGTATACATTGACTTAACAGTAACGTGTTTAAAGAAATGAAAAATCTGGTGTAAACAAACATGACACATTGAGTTTACATTACATTTGACCCTTTTTCCTGTAATACAGCTAAACAGTTGTGAAGGATGAGGGGGAAAGTAAAAGCTGATATCACAAATGGAAAATAATGAGAGCGAAAGAAAGAAAGAAAGAAAGAAAGAAAGAAAGAAAGAAAGAAAGTAAGAAAGAAAGAAAGAAAGAAAGAAAGAAAGAAAGAAAGAAAGAAAGAAAGAAAGAAAGAAAGAAAGAAAGAAAGAAAGAAAGAAAGGATGAGCAGTGACAGGGTGCGCTCCAGCTCCTACCTGGGAGGTGAAAATGTTTAGGGGTCTGGGAGAGAGGCGGGGTAACCGGCCGGCTGTCAGGCCTGAGCGGGAGGGGGGAGCTCCGGCCACTCAGCGGGTCAGTGCCTCCAGTGAGAAGAACCAAGAACAGAGCATAAGCAGGAATAGTAAAGGGGCAGCACAGTCTGAACGGTGCAACACACAGGGACCAACAGCACCAGGTGAAGTCGCTCCGACTGAGCCGCAGACATTCTAGCTGCTCCTGAAGTCAACGGTCAATGGGGCCAAAAACGCAGATCAAACTAGCAGTTTAATTTGCAAAGATTAAATGCTCGGGAGAAATATTATTTCAAAAAAATCCAACGTGATACCTGTTAATCTTGTTGGTTTCAAAGTTAAGAAGTCACTACTTCCCAGCATGCAACACTAAATCTAATCTACGTCCCAAAAGCTTTCTTCTTGTTTCGGCTTGCAGTTTACTGGAAACTGAGAGCTCCAACAACACTCAAGGAATAGATCGCTTTCACTTAAAATTTGGTAAGATTACTACAATTTCTCGAGTGCATACAAAGGTAGAAAACACAAAAAACAAAAGGGCAACATTTACTTTGAAAAAGCTATGTTAGTTGAAGCTGAAGGGGTGCATGTTAGTGAGGAAGCAGAGGCTTGGCTGCATGACTTTGACCAAGACAAACAGCAAGTCTGGCCTTTATATTCTGATGAGAAAATGTTGATATATCCAGAATGGCAGATGACGCATTGATGAGAGGTGGCATCCCATGAGACAATGGTAATGGTGTGTTGCTTCAAGGTTGGGAAGTAGGGGGGCAGTTACAAATGGAGTGGAGCCCTTACCTTGGCTATGGGGGAGGAAGTGATGTCTGAAAGGGGATGTGGGGCGGGAGTCACTATTTCTGGAGCCCACACTGTTACTGCACAAGGAGGAGCAGAGCTTCTGCATGCCTGTCAGAGCCTCTGCAGGTGGGGAAGGTGTGGGACAGGGGACAACCCCCCCCCCCAAGACCAGGCAACAGAAGTGGATAACATAAGGAGGAGATAGAGGGTGAGAGGCGAGGGGTAAAAGAAAAGGGAAATATACTGCAGTCAAATGTTGAAAAGAAGAGATAAAAGACACCCAACGTGAGAGTTTTGGTGCATTCAACTAAAATTACACATCTTAATAAAACTTTCAACGGAAAGAAACTAACAAATACAAAACACTATGTATTTTAAAAATACACATCTCCACACTTGCTCATGCACACAAAAACAAGGATCTGCTTAAATACCCACCTGGTCTGTGAAAATGCTGTGGTGACCGCGACAAGGTGGGGGTGTAACCATGGCGATTATAAACAGGTGATCCAATGGATCCCTGACTGGTGGACCTCTGGAGGATCCGTTCCCTCCTGTCATAACAACCCTGACACACAAACACACGCAGGTTGTTGGGATCAATAAAAACTAACCCTGTAGTTACAGCAGCAACAAGAGCGATGAAGTTGAGCCAGTGATGCTGAACGATTTCTCACCTCTGCAGATGGGATTGGGGACATGTTTCTCGAGGACTAGAAACAATCAAGACACTCGAGTTATGACAATTTCTTTAAATTGAAATGTTTTCAAATCTAAAGGAAACGATCAAAACCTGTGTATTATTCCCATTTTTTCATAAATTAAAACAAAACAAACTAAATTACTTTAAAAGGAAGTTTTGGGTTTTTTTGAGGTTATTTTCAGTCTCTATGAGCCGATTACTGTATTACCGCACATTCCCTCTAACGCTGATTACTGGAGCAACACAGACATACTCATACATATCATTACATCATCTGTTTTCTATGTGATTTGTAAGTCATTTAACGAGCGTACACTGTGGCACATCTTACCTTGTCATCAAGCATGGGGGAACGGTCCCTCCTGGCAGTGTGGAGCTGTGAGGGACACAGAAGGTCAGTAGTGCAAAAATAAAGAAATCCTTTCAGAGGCAAAAGTCCCTCCAGGGGGAAACGGGATTATTTGAGTACTGTTTCTCTTAATGCAATGTGTCCGTGCAGGACGAGAAGCATGAAGTCTGTGTGTTTACCTCTCCCACACTCTCTCGTCTCTCCTCTTTCTCATCCAGGGAGGTTGTGTACATTGGTTCATAGGTAATAAGATCGGGGCGTTCAATGTCATAAATGGCTTTGACTTTTGGAATGGCAGCTAGGTCTCTGTAATCAAGGATCTCATTGTCTACTTTTGCCTAAGGAGACAAATAAAGACAAACACGCAAAACACACACAAAAGTGAAGGGAGATTGCTACCGTTGAACAATCTATGACTGAAACTCTGTGTAGCTGTCAAGAAAGGGCTGAAGAAAACCAAAAACAGAGGCACGGACGTTCCTCACTAGACAATCAGAGCAATCTATTGACACAGATGCGGGAGCTCAGTGGCATTCCTTACATAAATCGTGTGGCCCGGTGAGCCAGGTATGCTTGAACCAGGTCTGGAACAAATACTCTCGGATGACGACCTTGTAGGCTATGAAATGGGAAAGCATATATCGCTATTAGTCAGTTACATAAATAAATAAAAACCTGTCAGGCAGTTGGTCTAGAATGATCCCTAATCCCAAATGAAACAAAGTTGGGATCATATGAGATACTGTATAAGATGCAATACATTGCAAAATAGAAAAAAAAGTTACTTTTACATTTACTTGAACCTATATTCTTTTGCAGACAGGAGGCAGCCAAGGTATTTTTCTTGTTTTCTCAAGGGCTCTGCTTTGATTTGTTCATGTACATCCATTTTTGCATTTCAGAAACTGTAATTAAGTCCAAAAAAGCTGCGACAGCAAAGTTTTTAACATCATGTTATGTTGACACATCTTAAAGGTGTTCTGGCACTGACGACACCGAGCAGCGAAGTCAGGATTTTATTTCACTCTTTCTCATGTTGTGAAACAGTACGAGGTTGTCATCATCACATTTTTTGCTTCAAAGCTCGACACACATCCAGTCAGGACAGCTTATGACTCAGGCAGGATGGTCCTTTGGTCTTTGGTGTGGATTCCTGCTGCGCAGATTTCCTCCAAAAAGATCTGGAATACTGATTTGTCTGGCCGTTACACATGTTTCCAGATGCCTCTGAGTCCAGAGATGCTGACCCTGCGCTTGGAAAAGTTTAATACAAGGCTTTATTACAAGTGTTCATCTTATGCATGAAAGATTCTTCCAGAGTTCCAGACTATTTATTTAATGATATTATGTTATGTAAAAAAAGAAATATGCACTAAAATCTTCAAATCTTACTTTGCAGAGTGCTGTTTTTTAAACATTTAATTTGTTGACTGAGTAGATGTCCTCTTTCCATCTTTGCGCCTAAAGTCTCAGCTTTTTGCAGACGCTGCTCTTGTATCAGCGCATCCTTATAAAACCTTTGATACCATGTTGACATCACCTATTTGAAATAACACCGTCATTCGTTTTTAGTCACCTCCTAACTAGGATATAAATTGCTGCTGTACTAACAACTATGATGCACAGCAAAACTAAAATGCAAAAACAGACATATCTTCACACATTAAATGAAGATGACGAGGAAATAAAATGTCTACAAAAAAAGAGTAAATGTAAGAGTAACTATGTAAAATTATTAGCATTTTTTAAATTTGTTCCAACCTTTTCTCAATTTGGCGTTTTAGAATTTTACCCGAAACACCCCAACAATACTTCATTTGGCTTTTATATGCTTTATGACTGATGAGAGGGAACCCCTGTATTAAGGTTTCATGGATTACATGAAGTACTTTGAAATACTAACGTCTGATTTATTAGGTCATTCATTTGCAAACGTGCAAAGTGAATGGGCGCTACAGCACTGTGGTTTGATGTTCTTAAGTACTTCATGTCTGTTTATGAAAAATGAACAGCACCAGGTTTGAATGCAGCGCAATTAGATGAGCCTTTCACCTAATGGGTAAATGGCGATTTGTAAAAATGCTCATTAGTCATCTGTCAAACCTCGTTTACTCCTCCGAATGTGTGCGCATCTTGGGCTCATGCACCTCATATATATATGAGTGTTGATTAGTGTGATGCTCAAAAGGTACGAGACTGAATGAGACGGAGAGAAGAAACTACAGGCTATCTCCAGCGGGTGGCAGCAGAGAGTCTATCGCATCCTAAATACATGGTGGAAGACAGGGTGATGCCATCTCATAGCCAATAGCGAATACAGTACCTGCCTTTCTGTATTTTGGAGGAATAAGAGGGACGGAGGCAATAGCTGTGGAGGAAGGGAGAGGGGGGTTCACAGAACATCACACAGGGGTTGTGCCTCACCTGCCCAACTCACAGTTCACACACAAACTTCAAGGTAGAAGTGTTGACATGTAAAATACTTTTACATACACACACACAGGAGCGCACACAGGTGTCCAGCATTGCCTGAGCAGGCAAATTATTTAAGCCACAGCAGGTTCAGTTTAAACAGTCCAGCAAGAGAGTGATAACGGCTTGTGTAGAGCAACTCCTTGCTGAATATTCAGATTTTTTTATCTTTTACGTCATGAGGCACAAGTAGGAAGCTCTGTACAGCAGACAGAAACGTAACACCAAGGGAGTAAGCGGTGTCCAAATTCCTACCCGTTCCCTTTGTCTCTCCTCTGTTCTGGTGGTGTTCTTGCAGCTCGGATGCCAAACTGTTGACCCTGAGGAGAAAGGCACACAGAACACGCATTTACATTAGTACTGCCTTTAATCATTGAAAGGTTCAGGATATTCATAGAGATATGTGTAATAATTCAAATATTTTTTCAATCATATCTTCTTTGTGTTTGAATTCGGGACTCGGTTCAGTTATGTGGCCCATTCTTTCTTTTGGGCGGCGACTGTCAATCACTTTTTCACAGTGTACTTGTGATTTGCTCCGTCTTGACTGACGTTGCAGCCTTGTCGGGCGGATGCCAATCAAAGTCAGCATGTGAAGTCAAAAGCATTTTCAGTAAATGACGAGATGACAATGTGCTGCGATTCAAACTTTCTGTGACAAAACAAAGAACGAGTCTGCATAAACGAGTGTGGCGGTACCGAACGAGCTGAAAATGACATGCATGTGAATCAGATTCTCCGGCTTTCATCTCCACTACATCACAACCGTTTTCAACATCTACGTGTAACAGATTTTAATAAGACATGGTGCCTTTTACTTCACCTTTTTTACATTAAGAACTGTTACTTAGATTTTTTTTCAGGACAGCAAGACAGATCTTTCCCATAATCTGCCACCTACCTATAGATATTAAACTGTATTTATGAATATCAAAAACAGCATCAGTGGGTTTTAGAGGAATTTTCAGCAAATAAACATGCACTTTGACTTGTTTTTGATAAAAGAAAAGACAGAAATCCAAGAGACTACCACAGTAAATGTAATAGGTCCACTCACCTTGCAGATACATCTCTTCTCCTTCTGTGAACATCTGATTGCACCTGCTGCATCTCGCACAGCTGGGGTGGTAGTGCTTATCACCTGCCTGGAAAAGCCGGAGCACAGAACAAACTTGGCATAACAGGAAAATCAATGAGAGCTGCAGCAGAGCGAGTGACTTCCAGGTAATGAACCTGGCGCTCCATCTGCTCTGTGCTGCACGTCTTTCCTCATTCTGACACTGCTGTTAGTGCAGGTAAGACTTCCTTCACTGAAGACCAACTGTGGCTGGCGATGGCCTGCTGTATGTAAAGATGCTCCACATAATAAAAAAAAAAAAAAAAAAACACCTTTCCTCAAAAGTTCATACGGTTCAGGGACTATCTGAAAGAGCATACTGCACTCTCAACATTGTTCATCATACAAAGGTGTAAATTTGTTCAACGTGTGACACAGTCAACCTGTCTTTCATATATCTGGGTGTTCAGCTTTGCGATAACCTGCATAATGTAATCCAGAAAAATGATATGAGGGCTAAAGGGCCTGAATTTCCTTCTACACTGACGCAGCACTTTGCATGCAGAGTGCTATATTATAAAGGCTGCGCGCCGTTGACCACGGGTGATAAATACTCAAATGAAATACAGTAGAGCCTACTGTTTAACAGTCCCCAGTGACATTTCCACATACAAGTGGCCACTCAGAGATATGAAGCCACTGTCTAACATTTGCATTCTTCGTTTTACTGTATTGAAAGAGTTGACGCTTCGGTGCGCTTCTTTCCCACTGCTCTCCAAACCTGAATCCCCCTTGCAGGTATAATAAACTTACACTGTATGTGCTGTGAGCAGCTGAGGGTGCTCCTTGTTTTAGTGCTCTGTTTTTCTTTTTCTTTATTATCTACATCTATAAACCCTTCACGCCGCAGCGCCAGAGGCGCAGACAACTTTTGACCTGGGTCTTTGGTCAGTGGTTATTATTATCAGACAGACTGGTGTGTCTTTGGTCTTTGCTGATCCACTGGCAGCAGCTCATGGGTGAGATGCTCAGCGGCCTTTTCCTACTGTAATAAAGGCCTGCATTAGTGTTGGATTACCATAAGCCCAGCCGCCTGGCCAGCAGTGACATTTTCGTACCATTAAATGACACATAACTGATTGGATCACTGTCTGCAGCACAGTCTGGCTTGCACTTTTTGGGGAGATAAGCAAAGCAAAAAAACAAAAAAAACAAATACATTTTAAAAAGCATCAAGAACTTAAGTTTTAGGAGCATTTTACATAAACATGCCATGAAAACAACTTTAATAAAGCCTGAACACAGAGTTTCATAACATTTGCATGATATATAATATTAATAACTACATGTCAGATCACATTAGAGGTTTTATGCAATATTTATGTAATTTGCTGCAATGTGAGCCTGACTTATTGCGCGGCTTCCACTGAATTTAGAGTTGGAAAGACCAAAAATCGGCTAAAATTTAATCATTTAGATGCATTCATGTCAAAAGTCATCTAGGCTTGTTCCTGAGGAGATTACACCAGAGATTACCAAACTACATTTCACAATTCTGCTGCATGCAGCTCCTTCCCTCCGAACAGGACATATCAGAATCCACAATATGCAAACATTCATTTTCAACTTTTCAACAAGGCTATGCTTTTACAAATGTACTTGTTTGAATTGTTGCAGTTTGACGCCTTAGAATCGTTTCAAACTTACCTGAGGCAGGTTCCCATGTAATTCAGGTGTTAGACGATTTAAAAGTGTTTTAACAGAGGCCCCATAAATTACATCTCCTTGTGCTAAGTCATCAGCAGTGTGCAGCTGCAGGATCCGCTGCGAGTGCCTCACCTCCAACACCTTTCCTGTGATGAACTGATGACACGCCTCGCACTGAACACCGAAATGGATCTGATAGTCCTTCTCACAGTAGGGGGCGCCATCCCTGCAAGACAAGACAAACACTCAAGCCGGGATTCAAACGTTACAGATGGGAAAGTGACATGTGTGTGCGTGTGTGAACCTTATGCGAGCCTGAATCTGACCAGGCAAATATACTTGTACTGGGAGCAGATGTGAGCTGCTTACTTGCTGATGTACTCCCCGGTCAGCACTTTGTTGCAAGCTTTGCACTTAAAGCATCCCAGATGCCACTGTTTGTCCAGCGCGAGAAGAGCCTGTCCGTTTTTAATGTCCCGGCCACATCCTGCACAATCTATCCAAAGAAAGTTAGCGCAGTTTAAAAATAGAAAAAGCAACTGTTCTCTTTGAAAAAAAACAAAAACACCTGCAAATTATTAATAGAAGGAATTTAAGCTTTGAAGGAGCTCACAATAGTCATCAGAGCAGGTAAATTATTGCAAGTAAAGAATGAAATGTCTCAGAGAAGAATCCCGAGGCTCTAGAAGTCCAAGAGGTTGGTTTCTGTACGAGCCTCTTGTCATCTCCTCTTTGACGAAGCCAACCGCAAACACAGAGGATGAAAACTTCGTGAGGCATAACAAGGTTGCGATGACGACGTGGTTATAAACAGCATGCCTTATTTATGGGTGACCTTGTCCAAAAGCTCTTCAAATGCCAACAGAAAGACCAGCAGGGATGAGAGGGGAGGGAGAAAGGGGAAGAAACAGAGGGAGGATGGGAAGCTGGAAGAGGAGGGGCTTCAGGGCTTCAGGGCTTCAGGGCTTCAGGGCTCCACGCTCCCCGTTTCAGAGGAAAGGAAATGTACGGCCATGCATTATTGAGTGAGGCCTGTGTTAGTTTTATTCACAAAGGAGGACTGCACTTATGGAGAAGAGGAGAGAGAGGAGGAGGATATCCCTGAAATGTGCACCTTCATCATTTACTCACTGAGCATGACTGATTTGGAGGGGAGTCTCTGAAATCGTATGCAGAAGGGAACCAGCTAGTCTGTGTTAAAAATGCTTAAGTTGTTCTGTAGTAGCTCATTTTGTTGACTGAAAGTTAACATGAAGCGATATGTGTTACCGCAGCAAGAGTTTATCCGAAAACCCTTCCCGCACCGCTGTTTGATAAACGGTTCAACGTTCTTCATTTATTTCCGCGCTGATTTTCAGTTTTGTTCATTTAAATGCTATCTAACGTACGAGTGCCATGATCGACACGTGCCTGGAAAACTATTCTTCACTGCCTTGACTGCCTCATTAAGTGTCCCTCCGCAAACAAAAGCCTTATGAATATGCATTCCTCCCACTAATGTATATTAGACAATAGCTACTTACTGCTGGAGCCCAGGATGTCCTTTGGTCCTGGAGACATGGGTTCGACACAGTACTGGCACAGACAGTCCTTCCCGTTAAAGGTCACCCTGTCCCCGGCAGGGAACGGTCGTCTGGAAGACAAGCAGACAGCAAACATGAACGGTTTATTTGTTGAGGAGTGCAGCTTGTCTTGACAGGGATGAAGACAACGGGGCCTTGCGAAGTGGACTTATGACAACACCGTCTACCCAAGAGGCTTATTTAGTCAGACGATGTACAAAAATGACACACAGTATGTTGCTCTGCACTGTCAACTTAACTTTCTGTCCTCCTCAAGCTTGATCATCCCGATACATCTGTCCGAGCATATTGTCATTATTATTGAATCAGAAGGACGGGCATTCACACCAGTAAGATGTAAGGTGCTTACATCCATAAACACTAATAATAATTTTTTTAAGTAAAAAAAAAAAAGGGGGGGGGGGGTAATTTTGGTCTGAGATCTATTGTAAGGACAAAATAAATCAAATGGATGGTCTTCTTTCCATTCAAATGATCATGTAAAGAGCTGTAGTGTTGAGTGAGCTTCCCTTTATACCAATGTCCACTCATATTTTTGCTCGTTGGAGTAATTTTGAAACGCATATGTGGTATTTCTATAATTCACTAGAGTAAGTGGTGTGGAGTTCTTGTGATAAAAGCAGCAAGAGCCCAGCAGACGTCTTACTTGCAAATGGTGCAAACGAAGCAGGCGGGGTGGTAGGTCTTTCCCAGGGCAGTGACCACCTCTCCCTCCACAAAATCCCCACAGCCATTGCAGCGGGTGCCGTGCATGCGTTGGTAGTCCAGCGTGCACAGATACTCTCCATTCTTCATGAAGAAACCCCCCTGGGCGAGGTCGCAGCCACACACTGAGCAGGGCACACACATTTTCTCTCATTTAGTGCGCTGCACTTCCGACACACACAGCCCACCCAACTCCTCCACGCATGAGTAGCTTTGTTGAGACTGTGTAATCCTGAGAGGCTCGCCGGGCACGTAAAATGGATGTTGACTAAAAAGTCAAGTGTATATAATAAAGTACTTTTTCTTTCAGTGCTGTTCACAACTGCACAAACATACTGCAGTGCACTGAGGGCTCACGTCTATCAGTCAGCACTGGAGTATGCTTTATTTTGGAAGTTATTAGAAGACTGCCACAACAATTCTGCGATTGTTCAAGCCAGGAAATAGCCTTGATCTGTTTGTGACGATAGCTGGCTCAAAACACCCACTGAGTCTCCGAAAAGCTTCCTTCCCCGTTCGTACATAACCTTGTCGTCTACACAAACAAAAGCTCACAAAAGCTAATTGAGGAACAAGTGACAGTTTCAACGATTTGAATGTTGGGAAATTGGACTTCATTACACAACATTTGACTCCAAAGACTTGCAGTAGCAGAAAACATGACATTTTTAATTAATTGGAGAGGCTCCATGAATTCAGTTAGAGACAATTACATTTTAAGATAAGCGGCTTTCCTCCCCTCGCTAGGTTCATTCTGTAACAGCTGCAGTTGTAACCAGATATATTTTAAACAGGATTTTGCTGCAGTTTTAGCCCGGAGACGCTTCTTTATCGCTAATCCGTAAATTACATGTGCATAATAAAACAAAAGTGACGAATGGAAACAAAAGTTGACGTAAAAGGGTTTTAGTGACGTGTAGGGACGCCGCGTGCTGCCTCTGCAACGCGACATGACGTGACTCGTTTGGGGGTCACTGGGGGTTCCAAAACCCGTTCACAAAGCCACAAAGCCACACGCCTACGTCCTCATCGTGCTCCGCGGATGGTGCATCATCGCAGAGAAAGAGACCATTCCTCTCATGATAAAACTGCTTGGATAAATGACTTTTTTATTTTCTAACACTCCACCTTTATTTTCACTGACTCTTCCCTGTACAAGCAAAGCTTGTGACAGACACAAAAGCTGTGTAATTATTCTCCACGTCGACGCCGATCACGTTTTAGACATCTGGTCATGTGGGTTTTACTGAAACCACATAAATACCATTTGCAGTGCACCTCTGCAGCAGCACAAATTGCGCCTGAGAGCTGAACAGTCTTGCAGAAATGGTACAAACAGAAGAGAAAATGCGTTTCTGTTTGAGGTAACTCCACGCTTACGCTAAATCCGGGGGATGAATGGAGCGGGTGAGGGGGAGAATCAGATTTAATTGCATTAGGGCTCAAGGATGATGAGATTAACGTGTGAGCTAAGTGATTTAAAAGAAAACCAGTGGGGATTTGATGGCTTCTGACTGAGATGTCCAGTTGCCACCACCTCTCATCAGACGCATGCCATTACATGAAACACTTATTTGGAAACTTAATAAAGCTGATTTATTAAGTCGACATTAAGCAAAAATATTTCAGGGACACAGAGAGGTTTTGTGCATTTAATGCAATGAGAAAAAGAATGCAATATGGGATAATGTTTGAGATATATCTGCCACGGCACGGCCGGCAAACATGATCAGCCCACCTGTAAGATGAGGACAACAGCATGCACACATTTAGAGCTACGGAAATAAAACATCAACTATATTAAAGCTGTCCTCGTGTCCCTTTTGAGAAACACTATCCACTTGTATAGGAGATTGTGGTTCTAATCTTAGGGTCCTCCTGTGTTATTCTGGGCCCTTGGGCACCTAAGCTGACTCCATAACAAAGCTCCAGTCACGGATTAGCCGCAAAGGTTCAACGGGGCACGTCCAGGTCAGACCGAGACTACTCAGCGAGCCGTGGGCGGCGGCGGCGTTGTAATTGCACCAGAATGCCAGAAAGGTGTAGTTAAGACGGCTAAATACAAATGGATTATCGCTGTCATATAAAAGGTTTGGAGGGGAGAATTTGATTAAACTAACTCTGAAAAGTCAGGTCAAGAGTCTTTTTACCTTCAGTTCCATCAGACTCCTCTTTGTATCTGCAAACTATCACACTTCACCAGTGCACGCAGTATGGAAGAAAATCCCCGTTTAAACACGCCAGCTGTTGTTTAGTATGCACTGAATGACGAGCGGGAAGCGTCCTACGATTGTGACAATGTCAAATTAATAATGAATTTTAAAACTTCACACTTCCGCAGCATGACTCCCACATTGTCTTTTACTTGGAAAAAAAAAAAAAAAAAACTGTCGCCTAAGCTCTTAGAGGGTTAAATTTAAATCAGAAACACATCACTTAGTCATCGGTCATCTTTATTGTCGCATTAGGCTTGAGTGACAGGGATTCTACCTGAGCCAGCTGTCCAGCAGTCAGAACCGTCTAAAAACAAAACTTTTCAGCCCCAGATACGTAAACTTATTAAAGCAATTTATCTAGACCTTTGTTAAAATGCATTTATTAATGATTGTTTTATACATCACCAATGTGCCGCCGTACCTTTGCAGGTGAAGCACTTAAGGTGGAAGTGCTTGTTCTGCACCCGGAGCACCTCGCCCTTGCATGGCTCCCCACACTTGTAGCACTGGATCAGGGGCTTCTCCGTGGAGTGGGGGGGTGTGTCCTGCGCATGAGCCACTGCAAAAGATGAACATTTAGCATTACTGTCCAGCTCAAATGTTAATGAATCCATTTTTTGTTGGATTATCTGTCAAAGACGTGACTCAGCAACATCACATGAATACCAGACATTAACCCTGTAGAGGCTGTGAGGGTGGAAAAAATAAAAATAAAAATGAGCAATTCTGAGCCGGACAGCACAACCTAAGGGTTCAAGGCCAGACAAGCTCTGGAGAAAAAAAATGGTCTAAATATAGTCTGTCTTGATGGGTGGAGGACAGGCAGTCAAAATGCTGAGGGGAGCAGGGCTTTGGAAATGACACAGTAAAAGGTTTTGAAAAACTCAGGCTGCAGCACCGAGTTCAATGCAGTTTCTTCTTCAAAGGAAAGCATCATTCAGACTTCTGTCCTCTTTACTGTTCATGCCCAGCTTGTCTCTCCAGTTTTCATCTGACTGTTTTTGCCTCTTTTTTTTTTTAAACGAGTGTGTCTCAACAAAGCGCTGAATAAAACACCAAGAAAAGAAACACTTTTCTAGAACCACGCAGTTATTTGATCTTTGAAGAGTCCACTTCTTGTCGTGGATACATAGTTTAGAAACGGTGCTCAGCTCAATTAAGGGTAAAACAGAAGAGGCCCTTTTAATTTAATAAATGACTAAAAATCCCAAAACTTTATAGGCTGTAAACAAAAAAAAAAACTAAAAAATAGTGGGCAGAAAATATCATGTTATGAAAAATGTTAGAGCTCGTTTACCCAATTACAATACACAAAAAACTTTTTTTTAAAAAGAGGAAGAAGGAAAGCAGGTATGACAGGAGCAGATTTTATAAGCTGATGGTTTGATCTCAGAGCGAAAGTAAACATGTGAATGATGACATGTAGACTTGTTTAGCAGGTGCTATACTCACCACACCGGCAATATGACCATAATCTGTAATGAATTTGGCGTGAAAAGTACAGGTAAAGCAACTTTGAGATTAATGCCATCAATTTGGTAAAGTGCAAGAGATGAGGCACTGTAAGTTAAACCTGTGACCCCATGAGGAGTAAGAGAAAACTGTAATTGCAAATGGAGATTAGAGGTGGCGTTGGCACAAGATTCCTTGAAAGAAAACGGCACATAGACTCGTACAGAAGTAATTCAGCTTGGTCATGCCTGCAAAGAGCCTTGTATCCGTGTTTTCTCATCATTTTTGCTGCGTTTGGGACACTTTTTGGCAGGACCCTTTGTGTAATAGGTAAGCACCAGTTATGGGTGTGAGGACTTCATATGCGCAGCTGTCAGCTAAAATCATTATCTCCTGCCTCCACTCCGCTCCGTCTCCGTCTCCGTGGGCTGCAGCCACACATACTGTATCTAAAGGCTCACTCAGCAGAGATTCTGCACTTCCTGCAGAACTGTGGACATGTTTATGTGCGCTTTAAAATGCAACCACTGTGAAAGAATGTAATTATTGTTTTATTTTTGATTTAGAACACGGCTGCTCAACTTAACGGCCGACGGCGAGCTCGGCGCCGAGCACCCCTGCTCCCGAGTGTTGAACCGAAACCGAAGTCTTTTAGCCGATCCATTAGCAACCAATTGCTCATGAAATAGCAAACAGCAATCCAACTCTACTCTCTTCACATCAACGCTGATTATTGTTAGTTCAGAATTAATTCCGAATAGTTTTTGTTGTTATCGGATCAGAACTGTTGGCTCAGAAAAGGCCGCGATGTTCCTGTTGATCAGAAACAGCGACAGAAGCAAGATTCTACCTTTCAGAATGAGCACATGTGAGCTGGATGTTTGCAGGTTTGAGTTGGTTGGAGTGCAAAAAAACAAAACCTGTGTATTAGATTACATTCACTAAAACCGAGTCATTATTGACTCTTTATTAACATCTTTCCTATGATTACATAACTTGCTTTACCTTTCAAATATTCTTTTTTGGTTTGTTTCTTATATTGAGACATCCACGATTGTTATTTAAGAGAGAGAAAGATTTGTTATCATGCAGTCTTATTTTTAGATCTGTGATATGTCAGCCTATGTCGGCCTCCTCGGTATAAAGTTTGGTGCTTGCTGGTGTACAGTGCACCGGCATTAATCCTCTGTTATTGTAAATACTGCTGCAC
Organism: Xenentodon cancila; assembly: GCA_014839995.1. NCBI lineage: Eukaryota > Metazoa > Chordata > Actinopteri > Beloniformes > Belonidae > Xenentodon > Xenentodon cancila. Next base: position 20,448,531 of record CM026208.1, on the reverse strand, counting down.
TGCAGCACTGCACACAGCTTAGGAGCTGTCTGAAACCATCAGAATATTTCACTCGCACAGGCTCTAACCAGAGAGACAGCTTCTTTTCTCTTATCCTCCCATTCCTTATCTGTTTTTCAAAGATACACACAAACACACAATAAGAATACACATCAAAGGGTCTTTAGTCTTTCAGCTTTGCAATGAATCATTAGTCTGGAAGGCTAAAATAAGACACCAGCAAAGGCACTGAAATAGCATCATGAGCAATCAATAGTCTACGAAAGACAGGCATTGCTCTGGATTATCGAGGACTTGGCCTCACTTACATCCCATTTTTACGGCTGCAGTGATGTTCTAAGGTGATAAGATGCTTCAACTGCAGTAAAATCTAAACCGAAGAGAAAAATGAGCTTTAGACTTAATTTAATGAGACACTTGAGTGGCGTTTGAATCCACTTTCACAAGATAAGATGGGTTATAACAAAGACACGGCAAAGACTTATCTATTCATGATCTGGAATGGAGAGGTGTTACGAGATAATGGGGAAAAAAAAGGAAGGAGAAGACGAGCTATCAGGAGAGAGGTGTGTATGAAGGTGGGTTATGAGGGGAGGACCTGCCTCCCTGGAGTCTCTGGTGTGATTACACATTACTACCAGGACCATGAGTCATCTCAGGGTGAAGACTACCGCTGTGAGTGAACCATGTCTCAGCTCGGTGTGTGACGTTGCACCTCCACAGAAAAATACAGACCATCTGGGTAACTGTGCTGCAAACTATCCAATCTAACAAGTCGGTTTGAGCTTTGTGTACAGACGTGAACAAAGCAGCGGCTAAATTCACGAGATCTTTCTGTAGCTCCAACCAATACTGATGACACTGCTCTCATTAAAATATTTAAGGCTGTAGTCAAGGAAACCATGACATGACAGAACATGTACATGTACATTTACTATGAGTCACCTTGAAAAACAATAACATTTATTTTTCTTTTTTTTTTCCTTTTAAAAAAGTATCAATCTACAAGAGTATTTCAGTGCCATCCATGATCTATTCCTTCTGAGGAGTAAACTGAGCGAGGTAGATTTGCTACCTAAACCTAACCAAGGAGAGACAACATGCACGAATTGTGACGTAAAATAAAAGATATCATTAAAAAATAAACAGATATATAAATACAGATGGCTCTGACTCAGCCTCCTGGGTGGACATCCGGCAAAAGTTTAATGACACTGTAGATTGCAGAAGACGTCACACACCATTAAGCATCGTAAATCCACATGTTCAACCGTCCATTCGTAAACCATGAGTGAGTCCATTACTGGTCATTGCAGGATCACAAGCAGATCGAGCAGGCTGATGACACCTGGGGCCTATACTGCCACCTCTGAACATTTTTGCCATTTTATACAAACCCGTGCATGCTGTTTCATTGTTTTATGCGCATGTATTTCACATGTAAATGACCCAAACGTTGACATCACTCTCATGGACCTGGAGGCTGATATGAGGCTGGTAAATTCAGAGGATCAAAGCTGAACCACAACATTAATCTGTTAATCTGCAATCTATTGTTGGAAAGCGCAGGGTTTCATTTTTCTTTGAGCTCAATAGAAGTTAGTTTATGGTCTGCATGTGGAGCTGCTCCATGTTGACTGTTGCAGACGCTGCCTCGTTTCCACATCACCGACATTCAATTTGAAAGGAATGTTATTCTGTTATTACAATGACCAAGAAGAAGATTGAGCCATTAAAATGGTTTTTATTTAATGATAAATGATGCCAGTTTCTCCCGAGGTTGACAGGTCTGAAGTGTTAAAGGCAGGGTAAGTGATTCTACCCGCTTTCGAAGCCAGAAGACTTTGCGGTCATACTCAGTGGATATCTCCTCACCACCTGCAAGTAGTCCGGCCTTCGTACACAGGCCTGATTCCTTACAACGGAAAGAAACGGAGTGACTCAGGAAAGTCATGACGGGGGAGAGTCTTTTGCTGAGCGAGGAAGAGTCTGAACATGAGTAAATCTTGGACAATGTTGTAAAAGCAACTTAACCTCCATGCCTACAGGGGGACCCCACGCGCTCCTTTGTGCTGCTCTAACAGAGAGAGTGAAGTGACACCAACCTGTAGAGGTCAAGTTTAATAATCAAGTTTTAGTAATTGAGTTTAAATGTAAACTATAACATTATTCTAAATAATGCGTTTCTATCAGTGAATATGGAGTCAGGGCTTTCACAAAACTGGCTGATCATTTTTATTCTCCTTCTGTCTTTGATTTTGTTTCCGTCAACTGAAGAAAATGTGAGGCTCTTTTGCTTTGACACAGTTGGATAAATAAACGCTGTACTGGTTGACTACTTTCCCCATCAACATTCACTGTCTGCCATTTGGAGGTCAGCTGATGCCAAGACTCAGAGCTTTTTCTTCTTCTTATTATTATTATTGTGCAAGAATCACTTAGATGGCTGATAACTTATAAATTAGACCTTTCATTTGGGCTTTTTACAGTGTTGATATGAAAATATTAGTCAGAGTAGCTTTGAGTGCCAAATGACCCCGTTTGTGTCTCTGACTTACTATTTTAACATTTCAGAGTGTGAGCGTGGGAGAGCCCAGCATGGAAAAGTCAACAGTGCTGACGTCACAACAGGTTGACAGACGTCCAAGACAGATGTTTGGATCCCGTGTACCAGAGCACCCAAAAAGCTGAGGTTTGGACGGAAAGCTCTGCTCGAACTGTTTATCCAGCTACCAGCCTGCGTTGGCCTGCAGCAGGAACGCCGTTTCATAAAACTCAAGAAGGCAAACGTTAAAATATGCTTGTTAAATTCGCCTAAAGAATTGTAGTATTTACAAGTGCTACGTGAACACAACATAAATCCACTGAGGACACTCAATACGCTCAATTTGTAACAAATCCATTAGTGAGTCTTTGGATAGCATCAAAACGGCGCTTGTTTTCCTTGAATGTACATTATATAACTCTATAAATAAGTTACTAAGCGGTAGATGAAACAACCTCAGTGCAGGGTAAAAATGCTGTGAAATTTAAAGTGGAACAGTTTTTCCAACTGCAGCTCACATTCCTCTCTGTGAGCTGCATGTGTTGGCTGTGCTGACAGAGTGATCTGTCCTGCCTCATCGCCAGAGGATAAACTGACTGATATGAGCCTAAACACACAATGAACATACACTCACACGCACAACTGCGCCGCCGAGGGAACAATAACCAGCAGAGCATCCCAAAGCTGAGCCCAGAGGAAGAGGGGTGGCTCTTTCTAACCGTATATTTAACCCACCCACCCCCAGTGCATTGAGTCTGGCTGCGTTGACAAAAATAAAGACTGCAGATGATACTCAGGCGCCAAGTGAGAAAAGGCCACGCTGAATCCCCCAGAGGATAGGTTTATCTGGAACACGTGCCCCGGCCCTGCTGGTAAAAAACTGTGAATTGTGGCTATTGACGGAGAGTTTGTCAAGGAAGCTTCGGAGCTTCAGAGTTCGTTGCCTTAATTTCCTGCCTTGAACCTGCTGGAATGTAAAACCATAGAAGAGGTTTGGGACTGCACCAAGACAGGGGGGATTCATTGCAACCATAGATGAGAAAGGAAAACATCTTGTGAAATATTCAGTCGCTCTTTCCCCTTGTTACTTTCGGAGTCACAGACAGGACTGTCTCCAGACAGCAGCCTTAAACATCCAACAGCATGCCCTTGAGTGTGTAGGGGCGTGTGTAAGACACAGACAAAACAAAAAAAAACATATCATATGAGGAGTACTCCCAATTATTATGGCCCTGGCTGTGTCGGCTTCAAAGATAATAAAACTAACCAAAACACACGCCCCCCCCCCTACAACAACCACCAAGTCCAACCACGCTGGGGTGGAATGATCCAGGGGGAGTCTGAACTCTGGGTAACATCAAAGGCCACAAAGCACGGCCACCATGAAATCCCCAATTAGTGTGTGTGAATGTGTGTGTGTGTGTTTTGGGGAGGTGGGGATTGGTGGAGCTCTTTATCACCCAGACATAACAAGACACCCTTAACCCCTCCCCAACATGAATATGTATGAACGAACAGCTTTCTGCCCCACCAGCAGAAACCCCAGACAAAGCACTTCAAACATGGGGGTTGGAGGGGGCTCTATCAGCCTCTACCAGATACACCCCCCCACCCCCACCCCCGAACTTTAATCACTAACCCTCGGAGACCTGAGCTTTGAATAATAATCTGCTCTCAATGGTTGAACACCGTGGTGCAAAGCTGCTTGTTGGTGGCATAATAATACCTTGACAAGCGCAGAGCGAGAGACTTCCAGTTTCAGCTACTTATCTGAGAGGAGACAATGGTGGCTTCATGAACTGCACGAGCCACTGTGTTTGCAGAAGTGGGGCCGATGAAGGCCATGGCTCTTTGCCTCTGAATGTGAGCCTGTGAAGGCCCCTACGCTCCTGCATCATATTCCCTGCGATAATGAAGCTGACTGACACCGGACAGAGAGGATGTTTGTTGACTGTCACAATGCATGTCTGCGACTCCCACGTCACTGGTGTTGTTTTAGCCAGTCAGCCCCTGACTCTATGACGGTACACTTATCTCATCTGTATATTCTGGTTCCTGTGTGTCAGGGGTTTAGCTTCTCTTTTAGAGGGGTAGACAAGGGGAAGCTTCGGAGATGAGGCACCACTGCAGTTGTCTGCAGCACTCGGTGGAGGAAGCCGCAGCTGCAAATGGACATGATATTAAGACCGTCTCGTAAAAACAAAATGCTCAGATTCGGAAAGTACAGATTTCCAGGAAGTGACATCCATGCGACAAGGATTATCTGGAGGGAAGATGACAATAAATGAAATTAGAGATGCACTGGTCCACCTTTTATTTTAAGTTCTGGTCTGCTTCCAATACCAGCTAATAAGCCATACTGATCATCTGCATGAAGCTGAGACATCCGTAAATCAAGATGAGACTACCCAAGGTGCACATGCCCCCGATAAATTATAAACTATTTAAAGAGTATTCTTGGCATTGGATATAGGACAGCAGCCTGCAAGCAGACAAATGCCAACACTGCAACCCCTGGGTAGCGATTCATTTTATCTGGGGACACAGTAGAACTCAGTACTGGGTCAGCTGTGCATCCCAGAGCCCACCTGGCTTCAGACAGGCTGCATTAGGAGCTCCCCGGAGGATGCACGAGGAACAGCGTGGGTCAAAAATGCATTTGCATAGCTTTCTGTGTTCAGGAATGAACAACTACAGGCCTTAAATTCTGGACAAGAGCTCTTCCATCAAAAAATCCCAAGAGTCGAGAGTCTATGGAAAACTTTCAGAGGGATTGTGGGAGATGAACACGTGGCAGTCAGAGGTTACAGGAGTTCTGCCAGAGTTCTGGAGACGCAGTGGCAAGGACCTTCCCATCGTGGCCAGTCGGATCCACATCAAGGGAATAACTCCAGAACTGGACGCTGCCTCCGACCACCAGAGTGCTGTCAGCTACATAAACAAACCTACACTCTGATATGTGTCAACAATATCTAACAGGTTTTTTTTCTTAGTGAAAGAAGTATTTTTAGCGAACACACAGAAATACCACATGCCCACGTGTGATATGCGCTCAGGCTGGGAGATTAAACAATAAAATGTAACACTTTGCTTTTTCCATTGCAGCAATGAAGCCGTTCGAATATTTTAGATTCAATGTGGAAGTTGTAGCATCACCACTCACAATGAAAAGCTGCTTAAGATGATTACGACTTAAACGTCTTTAACTCTAGTCAGCAGCAGAGCATTTGCTGACACTTCTTTTTTCTGAAGCGTTTTTTTTTGGTTTTTTTTTGAAGAAAAGCACCTACATGTCTCCTTTCTGTGAGTCATGCTGATGAACAATGGTCAGCCACATGCCCCGGTGGTTTGGAGGCGATGTTAACACCTCCGGACGGCACCTTCCGAGTTCACCTAATTCATGGCACACAGCTGGGCGACCTCAGTCATCACTGGAAACAATCACCTTTACAGGACATCATGAATGGGGCCACAGCTGACAACAATGGAGTGTACCTTTTAGATGGTCGCCATGACAACAGCTGCAGACACTGAGAGAGAGAGAGAGAGAGAGAGAGAGAGAGAGAGAGAGAGAGAGAGAGAGAGAGAGAGAGAGAGAGTGATAGACAGAGAGTGCAGGTCCGTAGCTCTGCGCAGTGTGCCTCCCTACACTGGTGCTCCACTTTTCATCCTTTGACATCTTATTCAGCCTTCTCCGTACATTGTTAAAAGCAAAAACGAGCACATCCAGAGGTCTGACGGTTAGTGTCAAGCTCCTATAAAAGACAGCAGGACGCGTTGCTCCAGTATACATGTAAATAAAGCCTGACGGTGCCAGATTTAGCAGACTCCGAGCTAAAGGGCGTAGCGTGTTCAAGTCATCTGCTCTGAGAGAATATGTGGATGTGCTGAACATGCACAGGACCAACACACAGCCACACAAACGAAAGCATGTCGGTGTTACTCTCACATACACATCATATGTCCCCATCTCTAAAAATACTCACATCCCACGTTAAGAATTCAGCCCAGCTGAATCTTATTCAGGTCAGACACAGGAGTGCATATTCACCTACACCAACTGCAAACACCCAGCAACATGACAAGCAAAACAAATACCGCGAAAACCCACTCGTGAAACATACACACACGCGCGTGCACGCACGCGACCGCTGGAATACCTTTCTCTTTGACCATGACCATTGGAATCCAGGTATAGCTGCACCATAAAACCGCTCCAGGCGAGAAATGCTTTTTCTTTAAAAATTAAAAAAATAAAAAAATAAAATGCTTTGTAGTTAAGAGAAAGAGCTAAAAGGAGAGCCAGAGAGAAAGGAGAGACAGAGAGGTGCTCAGCTCTTTCCGAAACCACAGCTACAGCATGGGGTTTGCCTCCCGACTGCCTGTTTTCCTCCCATCCCGGTCCTCCTCCCACTCCTCCCTCCCCTTCCCCTCCTGCTGCCTCTCTCAGCCCCTCCGTTGTGTCAGCCGCCTCCTCATTGCAGCAACCAGGTGGCTGCTGCTGCTGCTGCTGCTGCTGCTGAGTGACCGGATCCAGAGTATCCAAAAACGCACCATAATAATCCAGCAATACGCGCCAAACATTACTGTCAGACATGTCGAGATAAGCCGGGAATGGGAAACTTTATTCTTATGCATTTTTCTATGTATAACTTCTCACGATCGTAATGAATCAGCATGACTCAACTTCTGTACTGTGTCTTGGGATGTTGAATTCCTTACGTTTAAAAAAAAAAAGAAATAACCCCAACTGTTAAACACGTAAAAAAAACAAACCAACAGTGAATCCCATGTTTATTGTCATGGAACGGCTTTTGTGTTATTACGAAATATCCTGATCTCAAACATTTCACTTGGTTTAACATTCACCTCCTATCTCATTAGAAACATTTTTTTCCATGTGTCTTTTGCTTAATAGTTTTTGTCGTTTTTGCTTTCTGAGCCACAGCTGTTTTGTGTTTTGTTGACTACATCCCTGTTCTGTTTCTGCTGCTGTAATGTTACTTATCTAATTGCTCCTATGAGGTCATGAGAGGGCGAGAGGCCAAGCAAAGACGCAGGTCAGATTTACAGTGATCTCTATCATCGGCTTTGTATTAATAACTTTAGTGGATCCTTTGGAATCCAATTACACAGAGCACAAGAGGGCATGTCAGTAAACGCAACATCTCTTATATCATCTGCCACTTCAATCAATCAAATTAATTACAAAATACACATAATTCCTTTCTGCTAGGGAGAATAACATCATTTGCACTGTGAAAAATAAATGTAAATCTCTAACAGTACTGAGCAAAAGCATCTTTTAACATGTCTGTAGCTATACTGAATTTAGAACGTTTGTCATTTGTTTTATAAGGATTAAATACAGTAACCCCGGGAGAGACACATTAGGAAATAATCCAGTGTCAGTGGAGCACTAAAGAAAATATGACTCCATAAGAAAGTCAGCCATGGTCCACACAGCAGCAGCAAGCACCTCTCCGTGACAGAGGAGGTGGAAGAGCTGTTCGCCAGCTCTGTCTCGGTAATTGCTGATGCAGGCATCCCATTATTCATGCATGAATCCATGCTAGTGAAAACTGTGCCACCTCCTGGATCCCCATCAACAGCCGTTGGTTTCCACAGGGCGTTTTCTCCTCATTGGGTACTGGAGGGGTGCCAGTCAGGCAAATGGTAAAAAAATACTTAGCAGAAACTTCTCAGCAACTCCACCCTTTTTTATCGTAAAGGCTGGGAGACATGCCGAGAGTGTGTAATGACATGAGTGGCTTATTAATCTTCTGGCTGGTTAAAACTTCTAAACATTAGAGTTTCATGGGGCAGTAACTAACTGCAACACAAAAATATCCTGTTTCTCTGTGTACTATAATGAGACTATTATAAAAATTCCTCTTTCAATAATCTCTGCCTGGGCTTGAGGACATTCATTCCATACAAAGACTGCCAAGAGTAGCAAAGCCTATTATCCATGGATGAAAGGTATCTGCTGTATTAGGCTCACCTATGGGGGATCCATGTCTGAGTGTCCATTAAATCACGTGTCCAGCACAGTAATGTAGATGCTCAAATCAGTGCAAAAGACATCCTTGGGATCTAAGACAGAAGCATGTATAGACACACACAGATTTACACTGTGCATCTATAATAAGCTGCAGAATTCTTGCAAGCTGAACTAATGAGAAGAAGAGAAGACAAATCACTTGGGTGAAAGTCAACTCTTCAGGACTGTCGACCCAACTCTGTCACTGGGAAAAAGCGAGCACTTCGCCAGCTTGCTTCTGTTTTAAAATGGGTCACAAAACAGTGAGGACCTTTTAAACAGCAAGTGTGCTGCCAGGTTGCATTCTTTAAAGTGTGTTTCACCCATTCTCCAGCTATACTCAGAATACACCGAGATATGGTTTCACAACAGCCGAATTTCATTCTCTTTTGAGAATTTTGGCATTTACGAAAAAAAACAACATTCTCTGCCCACAGCCCACATAAAGTGTGGGTTATTTTTATGTTTCTATGAAGTATCATCAAACCTCTGTGTATGACCGCTGGGTTATAACAATTGAATAGCAGGATCAGGTTCAGTCATATTCAAACACAATCAGACAGTGAATTAAAGCAAGACTTTTAAGATTTTGAAGGGTTTTGAAGGGTTGTGGCTGCATAAAATCACAGCTTTTGTTTCTCTTTAGATGAGAGCCACAGTGAACTTTGATCTGTGCCCAGGTTGCAGTACCCAACCCGCCTTGGACCTGGACTGCTGGTCCAAATCAAGCTTTAACTCCAAAGCATGAGCAGGGCTGTCCATGTTTGCGTTGCTTACACACATGTAAGAGCCAAGTAATGATGGCATTACAGCTGTGTCTGGCATGCAGACAGAGAAAGCGTAAAAATCTAGCCAGTCAGATCTGAGATAAGATTTGTCTTTATGCCCATGTTGTAATCCCTGATGTAAGCCACCCTGTTGTTTACCGTTACTTGGCAAAAAGCTGCAGTCTGTCCTTGCACACCGGATCACATTGCATAACTGTTGAGAGGCTGGTAGTTAATTTCCTGACTTTTCTGACATTTTCCGCGTAACTTTTTTTTGGAGTTGAGAAGTAATTGTTGCATAACTGATGCAGAGAAGCTCTTGCACAGACACACAAGTCAAATGACAAAAGCCACAAGACTTGTATCCACACAGTGTCATAATAATAAAAAAAAATAAAGTGATGTCTGACTAGCAATTTATCAGTCCCACAGACAGACAGAATCTAGACAGGAAACAGCAGAGACAGGAAAAAGAATAAATGAATGAAATAAATATGTTTTACATGATTTCAATTCAAAGTGTCTAGAAGTTAAAAAATTACTTTACTTTAATGCATTTTAATTAGCGTTTTTTTATCACTTACTGATTATGTAATGAAGCTTAAAGAGGTGTTGTAGTTACAGCCACAGCTAGGATGCTTAGCAATGAGTAAAAAAACAACTTAAAAAAAAGAACTGGTTGAATTTGATTGGTTCTTTTGTCCTACCTGTAGCGACATCATTCAGCCTCTCACTTAGATAATAGTCATTTGGGTTGAGGAATGGCAGCATTTCCATGTACTGCTTTGGAATGAGGTACAGGACCTCAGCCACGTGCCCGTCCTCGATGATGGACATGCGCTTGACTGAGCTCTTGCGCTTCACACGGACGCGGTTGACACTGTGGCTGCGGTTGACACTGTGGCTGCGGTTGACACTGTGGCTGCGGTTGACACTGTGGCTGCGGTTGGAGCTGCACAGCCTGCCAAGGCTGTTGAGGTTGGGAAGAGTAGGCATGGTGCCCTGCTCTCCTTCAACTGTCCCACAACAACGCAGGTAGAAGTCAGCCAGCGTAGGGTTCAGACTCACCCCAAAATCTCTCTGGTTTGAGTCATCAGGAACGAGCGCTGATCACAAAAGCACGGAGAAGAAGCCAGCGAGCTTGATGGGTAAAATTCACAACAGCTCACCATTAAACCATGGAAATATCAGTTTAAGGTTCTAGTTGAAAGTCCTCTTGTAGGATCTCTCTGCCTGCCACTTCACAGATCCAAAAAGTGCAGCCCTGATGCCCGACTTGAGGTGGAGATGCCAAGCATCAGGCAGCAGACAACTAAGCGCTCTGCTGCAGGTGAAGCAGAGTGAAACATCGAGAAAGAAGCTTACACTATGAGTGTCTTCAGCCCAACCAGCCTGGTGACTTAAGCAGCTTAGGGCTGACGTTGAGCCCGATTATCTTCTGGGTGGGGTTAGGTTGGCCAACATAAGGTTTACAACATAAGGTTAAATTAAAGAGTACGGTGGAGACTCAGCACTTCATTCTTGCACATCCCAGTCACTTAGATGAAGCATGGGATTCAAACGAAACTTTCAAAAAGTCAACTAAAACAACTGCTTTTCCCTGTATGTTAGGCTACTAAAATTGTGTTTTTAGTGAGAATTCATCTGAGATCAAATGAATCAGTGTACTGCATTGAAACAGATCCAAGGCATACTGTCGGTGTAACGCGCTCTGGAAGCAGATCACCCCTTGAAGAGGTCACCGAGACGCAAGGTTATTCCAGCAGCCAAACAATGCACAAACCTACGATCATCATCAGCAGCCTTCACAAATAAAGACGCAGCAGCGGCATCAGTCTCCAAGTTTAAATACCAGCAACAGCACGCCGTTATCCGGTGAAATGGCAGGGACCGTGAATAGGATTTCAGCCCATGTAACTCAGTAAGAAGGCATGTTCTGAGTTTTTAATCTTCGCGTCAACTAATATTGGGGGAGGGTGTCTGCGAAGACTTCCAGAATGTTATCTGATTTTTACAAGCACCATTTCAGGAGCCAAATATGCATAAACTTTCGTTGGAAACGTGACTTCTGTTAGAGGTCAACTTTAATTTGATGATACGTCCAAGTGAGTGTTTAACAGACAGATGATACAGAGGGAGCGCCTAAACAAAATTTCGCAAAAACGAGACAACCGTCCGATTTGTAATAAACTATTTCAAATATGGTTTGGTTAAAAAAAAAAAAAAAAAAAAAAACAGCTGCCATGACAGTACTGCATTTTTAAACAGCTAAAATAAAACAGAAAAGCCCTCCTGAAATTGAATATTTGTCAAACAGATAAGACTAATCACACATATCTTTTATTCCCAGTAGAACTAAAACACACACACGTGATAGAAACCATATGACTGACAGTTACGAAGCACAAATACCCTTTTAGTCTGGAGGTGCACGGCTTGGCCTGCAATTCAATTTTAATGAATTTTGTCTTTGTCTGAGAAGAAGCACAGGCAGGGTAGCTGGAGTTAGGCTATCTGGGCTGACTGTTTGTTTGTCTGTTTTTTTATTATTTACATTAGTGCTGTGCTTCTCTACATTTAATTAACCGGTGCTGAGCTTACAACCAAACCTTCATTCCTTGTTTCAGAAGACTAGAGGTTCATTCCAGAGAGCAGATGACGTGCAAGAGTGATGTAAAGGGAAGAGGACATGCAGCCGTACTCCCACACATGCACCTAGAGCAGCTGAGGACACAACACTCTGCTGCAATGAGGCATTACCCTCCAACTGTCATCCACGCTGTGGTGGCTTTTCCACAACTACCTACACACTCACAAATCAACACAAACATGCGCAGAAAACAAGACTGTTCTCCCTGCACACTGAAAAAAAAGACCAAAAAAAAAAATCAACATATTGCAAGAAAAATACACCCTAAACATCAATGTGAAGCCTCTGCTCTTTCTCCGCTCTGGTCTGCCCTGAAAGAAACTCCCTCCCCCTCCACCACCACCTTCTTCTTCATCTTTCCTCCCCAATCTTACCATCCAGTCCGAAGCAGGAGGTGATTTTTTGGGCGTAGTTGCAGAGCCCATCGTAGCCAGGCTGCTGCTTCACTGTATTCCTGTCGCCCATCTCCACACACTCCTACACACACCGTCCCGTCCGGCAGCGCTTTCACTCCTTCCACTGCTCCTCAATTATTCAGTCTTTTGCCAGGACACATGCATGCGCAATCACCGACTCTCTTATTCGCACATATAAACACAAACACGCACACACACACAGACAGAGAGAGAGAGAGAGAGAGAGAGAGAGAAAAGTGCTGAGGCAGAGGGTCGTGCTGTGTTGCAGCATGAGCAAGCCCTCTCCAGTGGATGAAAAAGGAGGAGGCATCAGATTGGGTTACTGCAGAGTGGAGCAAAGCCTCCCTTTTTTTTGTCCACCATTGATCATCCAGATTACACTGCAGTGTAACAGGTACAGTGTGCAGGATGTGCTACCTCTGTTCAGGGAAAGGGCGGAGCAGAAGAGGAAGTCGGAGTAGGGAAAAACCATATTAATGCCAGGTATGGGGGGGGGGGTTCCTTGTGCTAGTCATTTCAAACTAACCAGGCATTCCAATGACTCCAACTCCCTAATTCCTGGAAACAGCAGCACAATACCAACTCTGGGATACTGACAACACCAACAGAACAAGACAGAACAAGACTTCATCACCAGTACACATGACAGTACAAAGATACCTTCAAATAACTTCCTAAAAAACAAATAAGACATACAAAATGCCAGTTCTTATAATATGCCAGGAGTGAATAACACATAGCAACGACAAGCATGCTGTTGTAAGACTATGAAGTGAAGCTAAGACTGTAACGAGTGGCTTGATGGACCAAGACGAGCAATTCACCAACACATGAAAATGACAAATTGTAGCCAAACAGCCAGCATACGAAGCTAAATGAAGGGGTTCTGCTAAATGGCATAACAGTGGTAGGTTATAAGATGATTTTCCAGAGAATAGTCGATGGAGAAATTTGATCGCTCACATGCCTCCGCAAAGGTGACCTCCAACAGTGCACTTAAACGCCGTCGCTCTGGCTGAACTCCTTAATGGGCTATAATGGCTGACTCACATGGAGCATCTCACAGGTAGGGATGAGCACAATGATGGTTTCCGTGAAAAAATAAATAAATAAATGGGGATCATGTAAAGAGAATCGAGGCAGAGGAGGAAATAAGATGAGGCTGAGAAGAAGAGACAGAGCAGTGTGGCCTTGAGGGTGTAATGCAAGGTGGGGAGACTAATGGAAAGGCTTCTCTAGCGAGGTAAAAGCCGATGGCACCATCCCGATAACAGCGGTGGGGGTGGGTGGGCGGTTGATAGACTGGAAGCAGAATGACAACCCTGATGCTCAGCAGACAAGTGAAGGAGGGGCTGCTAATTAGACGTATACTTGTTGAAGGTCTTGCTTATAGTCAAGAGCTGGCTCAGAAAGCCATGACACGAGAGTGAGCTGCAGGAGATCGGTGTATAACTTCCTTGTATAACCATGTATTACTGTTTTCTCCATGTTAATATTTATTATTGAAAAGGAAGCCAAAAAGAAAGAACATCACAAGTACTCTTTACTACTTCCATGGGACTTACAGAGTTAACTGCTAATCATCAGCCCTCGATAAACTGATCATCAGGTGGTGTGCAGACCTCTAAAAAAGCTGACATTTTAGCATTGTGGGTTAACACAATGCCAAGAAGGCGAGACATAAGCAATGCCCTTAGAGTTGTTGCACTATATCTGCCTGTAAAGGATTATACAACTAATTTCAAACAATTTGGAGCTCAATGTTCGACGGTAAATAAGGTTATTCACAAGTGCAAAGGATTAAAGACAGTTCCCAGAAGTGGATGACCCAACACGCCCAAAAACCTCAACGAACTGAGACAATGTTGTAAAGAAGAATGAGCCAAAAGAATCCTCCATGACATGCAAGACTGATAAAGTAATTAAAGAAACAGCTACTTGCTATTACCCAGGTTCAAGTCCCCGGGTTGGCAACAGAGGTGAACCACTGTGGGACCCAGACCAAGGCCATAACCCTCCCAACTACTCCCCGGGTGCCGGACAAACGGCAGACCACTGGGTTACAACTCATTCTGGTGGGTTTTGTGAGATATATACTGACAAATAAAGATTTTTAATTAATTATTATTACTTGAACTTATCACTGATGAAGATGGCTCTACAAGCTACAGAATCGGGGGGTAAAGATGACCAAGGGATTTCTTTTTCCGTTTGGCTTCATATTTGTTAAATAAATAATGGCATGGTGAAGAAAGTCTATGTATTATGTTTGTCTGAAGTTGTATTTGCTTAATACTAAGAGCAGCAAATAACAACCAAGCAGCTGGAACGAGAAAGTATTTGGTTGAGCAATCAAACATTTAAATGTCATCTTATTGCAGGACACATCACTTCGATGGGCCAGATTCAGCCCCAAACCCTGTCTTTATTATTGCTTTACATGGCCTTGTCACATATAATTAAGCAATTAATATCTATAGCCCATGTTATTGAAGAGATCATGTAGAGTGTAGGAGATTTCCTTTACGTGAACAGTGACTGGTTCTTGGTGCAGAGGCTTAAGTCTGCCGATCAGATCTACAGTATGTAGCACAGGAGCTGTCAGGCAGTGGGCTCTGAGCTTCATCGATCTCCACCAGCGGAAGACAGATACAGCAGATCATATAATTAATGGGGGGATTCAAAGTCATCATGCTACTCAGACTCAGCCATACAAAGCCTGGGGGAAGCAATGTACTGCACAGAAAGCTTTTTCATGTCGGGCTGCTGCTTTATCCCTTAACTAAATCAAATCCACCATGATGAACCAGTATTGCAACTTCCCTGCTTTTTATTCAACTTTCAGTGAGCCGGACCTTCTGATCACATCCTCCGGGAACAGCTGTACCAGAAACAGATGGAAGAGCACTTCATCCACCTGTACTGTCTGCAAGGATGTCTTCTTACTAATACTGAGCATGTGGTGCCAACCTGAACAGTTGCAACAAACTATAGTGTGCATTTCTGTAATCATTTTTCAAAAAAGTGGCATTTTGCCAGTTTTATAATCATTTTATTTAATGAGATGCATCATCCCTAATTAAAGACACTGTCAAAAAAAAAAAGCCATCCCATTTTACTTTATTACAGCTGGGATCTGCTTCCAGGTTACTGCTCACATCAACTGAATAAAGTTGCAGGCTGCCTGGAAGGGCTGCAGCCGTAGTTTCAGCTACGCACCGGTCTAACCTACTTACAATATCAGTCATTATCACAGCCCGATTCTCCAGAAAGACTACGCGAATATGCTCTCCTCTCCTTCTCGCATTTTTTAACCGAGACCCTCCATCCTCACCAACATTAAAAGACTTTTTCCCCCCTCTGTATGTATTGTCATGAAGGCTTCTGCGGCAAAAGATACTCACCTCTAGCAGACATGCCTGGTAGGTAGAGCTTCTTTGTTCTTTGACGAGATTAACAGGGCCAACATAAGCAGTAGTGTCGCTACGGGGAAGAGGGGAGGACCGGTATACAGTTTGATTATATCTGTGCGTTAAGTTTGTGCCCGTGACTTGATGGGTTTAAACGCAGGGGAATAGCGTGAGACTGCGCGGAGATGGAGAGAGCGCTTTTCCAGAGACAGGGCGTGTCCTGGAACAGGCAGCATCCCTTTCGTTTTCCAACAAGTTTTAGTCCATATCTGAACTTAATGTCAACGATTTATTCAATTATTGTTGGAAGCCTGTCCGGTTAAACATGCGTAGCTGTTTAACCGGACAAGCCCTCTGTCTGTCTGGGATGGTCTAGAGACTGGCAGTGAGGCCAATTCACGCGGGACAATATTGCTTCACTTTTTAAAACCAGTAATCTTTCTAATTTACTTGAGGTAATTGGCTGAGTGTCCCTTATCTGAAACGTTCAACTTTATTCTCAATCCCTGATTATGATCTCAGCGTTTTGCGTTACAAAATCCTGGCAGGTGCCCAATGAGGAATGTGACAATAACTTCATTTTACAACACACTTGAGGCGAAACCATAGGAACACGTTTCGGTTTTGTAGTGGCCGTACCGCGGCGGCAGGCGTTTCAAAAACGAGTATTCACCACGATCCATGCCAGGACGCGCTGGTTGCGGTCTTCATTGGTATGCGCTGGCCGTCCTCTGTGGTTCCTCGTTTGGTGCAGCAGCGCCCCCCGCTGGTGCTTGTTGGCAGCGCCGGCGTCTGGCGAGGGAAGTGCCACGGTGTCCGAAGTGAGCGGAGCAGTCTGTACACGTCTTGTTTATAGTGATTGTGCCAGGCCCGTGAGAGTCCTTAGGCCGACAACGTGTTACGGGTTTATTGCTTACATTTATTCTTTCGTTACAAGGGTCATTGTATGAAACCTCCAATCTGGAGCGAGGCGGCAACAACAGGAAGAAGAAGATAGAGGAATTCTCTAGGTCTTCTCGGGAGAAACTCGTCCAGTCGAAGAACAAAATGTTCTCCAAATTCACGTCCATTCTCCAGCACGCAGTGGAAGCGGTGAGTTGTTGCTGTCGAGTGGTGTTTTTAACCCACCGGCTTCATTTTGGGAGGCTTTTCTCGCTCGGGCGGCTCGTAGCGACGTTAGCGTCGGGAAGCTAACACGTTAGCCCGAGGCTAGCGTGTTAGCATGCGTGTTTCTGTTATCAATTTCTTAATCTTTTAATTCGTCCCAACGATCTGTGCGTTTGTTTGATTGTGTGTCACGTTACAGTAAAACTAGGAGCGTCATGTCGCACGTATATCGATGTATCAGAGCTTATCGGACATTAATTGGCAATAGCCCCGGGAGGCTAGGCTAACACCTCAGCCCGCTGTTTTGCGTCTTTTATCGGGGTCTTGTGATTAAAAGTGGTGTCGACATCCTCCGACAGGTTCGGTTCACGTGGCGCAAACGTACGGCGGCTCCCAGTAAAGCGGTAGTTTCTGCGCCATCTCACTCTTTTATCTTCCAAAGCCAGTTCTCGCCCGGGTGCGAGTTGGATGTCTGGACACAAACCGGCGTCGAAACCAGTTTTCCCGGTGCTCCGTTTACACGACCGCAGCTGTTGACACCTGCATCCCTCGTGTCGGGGATTTTGATTCAACGTTGAATATTGAAGCTCTGTGAACTCCTTAGACGTGGACACATTTTCCCCGTGGGTGTGAGTTGTTTGTGTGTGGTCCACCAGCAGCAATGTCCTATTCTTACCCTCACAAATGCTCTTTTTCCAGCTTGCCCCATCGCTGCCTTTGCAGGAGGACTTTGTCTATCACTGGAAGGCCATTACACATTATTACATCGAGACCTCTGGTAAGAAATATCTGAAATAAGCTATGGCCTGATATAGTGATGATATCTGTAGAAAGAGAGAGAGCGCGCACGTGATTGATGTGCATGTTTCTTTCATAGCTGTTGATGTAATTTGCACTAGTGACTCTTGGCTTATTGTTTTTATTTTATGCCCATACTATGTATGGCTGTTTCTTTTCACAAGTAATTGTCTCCTCCAAAGAGGCCCTGTTAGTGTTTTGTGAGTTTAAAAGCGGTCTGGGTCGAGGTTTATTTTTGTACATATTAGATTTGCACATTAAAAGTTACCAATTTTAGAATGGGTCTTCAAAAAATGTTGCTTTGAAAAGAATCAAAAGCTGACATCAGCTTATTTGATCAATAATGCTGCTCATTTGCACCAGTGTTTGACGTGTAAGTAAACACAGGGGAAAACGCAACATCACATAAGAAAGTAGTTACTTGATATAATTTTATCTTTACCTTACATCTTATTCACATACTGTTTCCTATGATTTTGTGCACTCTCGCTAGATGACAAAGCCCCAGTCACAGACACCAACATCCCATCCCACCTGGAACAGATGCTGGACATTCTGACACAGGAGGAAGCGGAAAGGGAGTCTGGTGAGACAGGACCCTGCATGGAGTACCTGCTCCATCATAAAATCCTGGAGACTCTCTACACATTGGGCAAGGCAGATGTAAGGCAGTCATGCTTTGGTACCATAATTTAAATGACCCTGAAATTAAACCTTTGAGGTGTGTTTCCATATGGGCTGAACCTATATATTGGTCATTTTGATAGATATTAAAATATTGCTATATGATTTCTCATCAGTGTCCTCCAGGGATGAAGCAGCAAGTGCTTACCTTCTACACAAAGCTACTAGCGCACATTCGTCAGCCCCTCCTGCCACACATCAATGTCCACAGACCTGTGCAGGTGAAACATGTTTGTTTGGATTTCACAAGACTAATGACGGCACTTTACCTCACAATAGTGTGACTTCTGTGACTTATTAGTCTTTTTTTTTTTCTTTCTTTCTTATTCCCATGTCTGTCACATACCTGCCAGAAATTGATCCGTCTGTGTGGAGAGGTGCTTGCTGCACCTACAGAAAACGAGGAGATCCAGTTCCTTTGCATAGTCTGTGCCAAACTAAAGCAGGACCCATACCTAGTCAACTTCTTCCTTGAGGCGAGTTGCTATGAGGTCTGACTGTGGCAAAAGAAAGTGCATGTGTGTATGTATGTGCTTGTTAGAAAATGGGGACATAAATATTTTCTCATGTTTGCAGAACAAGTCAAGAAGACCAGAGACAAAAAGTTCTGCAGTGACAGAGGGGGTAAAGGAGAGCGTACTGGCCCCAGACACTGGTCAGTCTCTGACAGAGGAACATGCAGACAGCCAAGAAGAGTCGCAGGCTGCAGCCGCCGCCTCCACCTCCAGTCCAACCAGTAACAATAACACCAACAACTACAACTTGGTCACCTCCCTGCTCAACCTCACAAAGAGCCCTGTGAGTACTTGCCACGTGTGGAATTTAGTGGGATTTGCTCTTAAGTTATGTGAAGTATTTTCCTGAATGTCATCGTGACGTGTGTGAATGTTTTCCTCTGCTCAGGATGGCAGGATAGTGGTGAAGGCATGTGAGGGCCTGATGCTGCTGGTCAGTTTACCAGAGCCCGCTGCTGCCAAGTGTTTAACTGAAAACACTAAGCTCTGTGAGCTTCTCACTGACAGACTGGTCTCCTTTTACAAAGCCCTGCCACAGTCCATGGACCCCTTGGACATTGAGACAGTAGAGTCTGTCAACTGGGGGTACGTTCGGTTTATTTAAATTTAAAGTTTACATTCAGTGATGACTTGGTACCACCACCAGAACAGAGTTTAGGTGTGTCATCACCTAGATTTAGAAGGTTTTCTTTAAATAGCAAACAAAGAGATGCTATTTTGGTAGAGTTGCTGCAAATATTTTGATACTTTTTTTTTTTCTTTCTCCTTCTTTTAGTCTAGACGTATATAACCTGAAGGAAGACGCTGCGATCTTCACAGGGAAGCGAGCTCTCATCTCATTCCTGTCATGGTTGGATTACTGCGATCAGCTCATCAAGGAGGCTCAGAAGGTCCTTAAACCAGTGCTGACTCACTGCGTTTTTGATGTGTCATCCTGTACTCTGAATTGACAGGATAAAAGATGTTCTCTATTCTAACGTCACTGAAGACTGAACCGCTTTTTTTCTTCTTCTTTTTCCTTCTTCGTCTTCCAGTCAGCAGCTGTAGTGATGGCCAGAGCTGTGCGAGAAAGATTCTTTGTGTCCGTGATGGAGCCACAGCTAATGCAAACGTAAGTCCGGTCCGGAATCAACCGCCAATCACCCTGACTTGAGTTTTGTGCCATTGTGTTGACATATGAGTCATGACTGCGCAGTAAAATAGTGTGCATGTGTGGCTTCACTTAGGTCTGAGGTGGGAATTTTGACCTCCACGGCCCTGTTGAACAGGATCATAAGGCAGGTGACATCAGAGGCTCTGCTACAGGAGATGGTTTACTTCCTTCTGGGACAGGACAAGGAACCAGAGACTTCAGCTTCAGTCGCTAAGAATCCACTCAGGCACAGACTCATCGAGCACTGTGATCACCTGTCAGATGAGGTTCTTATCACATAGGATGTTGTTGGAAAGATGACTCATCAGTTTGATGTTGAGCCTCTGCCTCGCTGCCTGCTTTTCTGTCAGGGAACATATACTTGGTGTGTCCGTTCTGTAGTGACACTCGTCCTTCATCTCTGTCCCCAGATCAGCATCATGACGCTGCGGTTGTTCGAGCAGCTCATTCAGAAGCCCAGCCAGCACATCCTCCACAGCTTGGTGCTGCGTAACCTAGAGGAGAGGAACTACATGGAGAACAAACCGCAGGAGGAGCGGGAACCCCTGGAGAACGGGCAACCCCACGATGCTGTGTAAGGACCTGCCTTTGACCGTCCCGAGCTGCTGGATTAAAAGGAGCGTTCTTCTGTGTGTTAATATAAATCACTGGAAATAAAATGAATATATCAACTAGCTGTGTTGTTTAGATATGTTGACGCCTCTTATGCTCGAGTTGCAGTTTCCTGTTTTGATAAGTGGGGTTTCTCCTGAGTGGGATCATGATAATGCAACTCGTGGAAGAGCAGTATTTATAAATATATCCTGTGGTTTTTGGTTAATGAAAGAAAAATCCTAATTAAGGTGGATTTTTCAAAGATTCCATGTTATAATTTATTGCTTTTTCTAAACCATTTAGTTGCCACATATTTTAGATGCAAAACACGCTTGTATAGTCAATGGACTTGAATGGATGTTCATGTGAATTCATGGTTCAGGAGAAAAATCAGTTTAAAAGCACCAGAAAAACAAAAATGTACAAAACTGCCAGATATTCAAGGTATTCACAGGTCCATGAAATGTTACAAACTCTTTAGTTGAAAGTTCAGCACTGACGTTTGTTAGTCAGAGCCGATGGCCTTTTCATTAAAAAGATTTCAGTTGAAGGGTGAAGGTCACACATAAATAAAACGACATGTCTGTTGCATGTGAACAGAATAGTTTCCCAAAAAACCAAACCAAGTAAATTTGAGCAAATGTGCGTTCTCTCCGCAGAGACCTGGAGGAGGATCCTCTGTTTGGAGATGACCTGTCACCAGACAGCAGGCTGTCTGGCTCCGACTGGCTCAGCTCCTCCCCACCACAGAGTCCCGATCACTCAAAGTCTGATGGGAAGACAGAGGTCCACAAGATCGTTAACAGGTTCCCCATCTGCTCGTTAGACAGTGTGATCCGTGTGCCGTTTTCCAGCCCACGTTCTGACTGTTTTGTGTTGCCTGCAGTTTCCTGTGTTTGGTGCCCGATGAGGCCAAGTCATCGTATCATGTTGAAGGCACCGGCTATGACACCTACCTCAGAGATGCTCACAGACAGGTAATTCTGCTGACGATAAACTCTCGCAGCCCGTTTTATTTACTGTCGTTTATTGCTTCTCTTCGTCGTTCTCAGTTCAGAGACTACTGCGGCATCTGCCAGCGGTGGGACTGGAGGGGAAATCCAAGGCCTTTTGAGAAGTGTAACTTGGACATCCCATTCTTTGAGGGTCACTTCCTTAAAGTTCTCTTTGACAGGATGGGTCGCATCCTCGACCAGGTCTGTTTTTTTTTATTACCACGCAGCAAATGTTTTGCGTAACAGTGGCCTCATGCAGGAAATGTCCGGACGAATCGTCCGTGGATGTTGTTGCTTTGTTCCGTCTGTCTTCCAGCCGTACGATGTGAACCTGCAGGTGACTGCTGTGCTGTCCAAGCTGTCTTTGTTACCACACCCTCACCTGCATGAATACCTGCTGGACCCCTATATCAACCTGGCTCCCGGCTGCAGGTCTCTGTTCTCCGTCATCGTCAGGGTAAGAGCCAGGTCTGGTTGAGATGGGACGATGCTGTCATGACCGAAGCTTAGAGTCCCTTTTATAGTGCATCTTAAAATGTTTACATTGTTTTAATAGTTTGAAGCAACGGATTGCTCAAATAGATCAAGTGTTTCTCTGAATCATATTTCATGATTGTGTGGGAATGCTGCCACCCACCCGCTTCTCAGTGGAATCGCTGTTCCACACATCCATGGAGTCGGTGTTGTGGCCACCAGTTTAAACCCCTTCCTGTGAAAGGTGGAAGACGGCGGTAAAGACAGTTTGAAGGTTGATGGAAGCAGCCGATCTTCTTTGTTGTTAGTGTTTCTGTTGATCCCAGTAATGAGTGGAGGGGTTGTCACTGGTGCAGCATCTGTACTCAGGATGGGTGCCTCTGTGTTCTGACGTGTGTGTGTGTGTGTGTGTGTGTGTGTGTGTGTGTGTGTGTGTGTGTGTGTGTGTGTGTGTGTGTGTGTGTGTTAGGTGGTCGGAGATCTCATGTTGAGGATTCACCGCATCCCAGACTTCACACCCAAACTGCTCCTTGTGAGGAAGAGGTTATTAGGCATGGAGCCAGAGGGCATCAAGTACGTATCCATAAAGCTCCAGACTTTTATCCACCTGTTACACCTTTGTGACGGACTTAAATCTGGTTCTGGCAGCTGGTTCAGGTTTTAAAGATTTGATTCATTTCTCTGCATCAATGCATTATGTTCCTGCGTAGTTTAAAGCTCTTTTAATAAGCCACGAGGATGTTGGAAATAACGGTGAGTGTTTGAATGCTGTTTGGTATACGAGCCGATATTTCCAAATGCTGACAAGTATTTGTGAAGACCACTCCGAACATGGTTTGAATCTGCTGGTTTGTCCAGGATATGTAAACGCCAGCGGTTGAGACTGAAACATGCAAATATGAAGATGCAAACACTTGTTTTTAAATTCCATTTAAAACGGCATCGGACAGCATTCACAGGGACTTAAGTGCATTTTTTCCTTCATGACTATTTCCAATTTACTTCTTTATTGAAGCATAAAAATTACATGACCAACAAAACCAGTTCAAGCAAACGATGTTTCCTCCGCAGACAACTGCTGCTTCGTTTTGGTGTCTTTTTATCATTTCTTTTTTTTTTTGTTTTCCCATTTTTCCTGTCTTCTCTGCCGGTTTGACACGGGCGTGACATTAATCCCTTGATGCCTGATATATGAAATAATACTCAGAACATTATATATATATATTTTTTTTTAATTTACAGTGTATATATTAAAATGAAAAATACATTGAGGTATGTTAAAATATGCATCACGCATCAAGGGGTTAAACTCCTCCCGCAGCCCCGGACATAACTGGTTATTGCCTTTGGTCCAGTGGAGAAGCACCGGTCTTCCATGCTCGGAACCAGCACTTTAGTTATTGCTGCCTGCTTTCCCGGACGCTGGTCTGCAGCCGACATGTGACCTCGGTGAAACCTCATCACATATTGTTTTCCATTCGGTTCGGTTTGACTTCACAGGTGTTTTCACTTCAGCCCGAACACTGTTGTCACTTGTCACGTAGCATCACAAGCCCCATAACTGCAGCAGAGCTGTCATTGCTTACTATGGGTCTTGGAGCAGCGTCGTGTTTCCATGACAACTGGCCTGAGGTGAAGAGCTGAAAAGCAGCTGCATGTTTTATTTTTTTTTGTTTGTACCACTATAGACTAACTACAGTCTGTAAATGAAACACAACTGCAATCATTAGTTTCTTCTGTTGCGTTTGTTTATGCTCTCCTTCACAACCCACAATGCACTACTCGGCCGTCCACAGGAGGCGTTTTAGATCAGACAACGTGGATTACACCCCGTAGTTGTGTCGTATCAGGGTCGTGGATCTTTTACACCACAAACCAACCGCATCGACGCTCGCTGATGGCTGCACACCGGAGTTCCTGTGTCACACTGAGCCGAGTGAGCTGCATTCATACCCAGAGTTCCTTTGGGTCGTTCTAAGTGGTGACGGCGTGAAGACGGCGAACGTTAGAGTTTAGATGTGAACCATCTCTGGGTCCATCTTGGTGGAAAAGGCCCACGAGTGGACTTGCCGCTCACGTTCTTCTCTCCTTGCAGTATTGACCACATGACTCTGCTGGAGGGGGTGATCGTCCTGGAGGAGTTCTGCAAAGAGCTGGCAGCCATCGCCTTCGTCAAGTATCACGCGGCTGCCTCGTCCTCGCCATAATCCTCCTGCCCTTCTTCTGTCTGCTCCACCCCGACAGACGGGTCAGGATATGCTAGGCCTTTGGGTTGTTGTGGTACCGGTGACACAGGGTCGGCAAAATCTCACCACTAAATGATCTCTGCTACACGACTGTTACAGCCCTCACAGACGGGTTTGATCCCTCACTTGTTCTGACCTCTCAGGCTTCACCATAAACACTTTGGTCTGGTTTTTTGAGGCGGTCAGAGCACAGACACTGCCCACCCGGAGGAGGAGGAGGAGGATTGAGGTGGAGGTGCCAGAGAGATGTTCACTGGACTCTTTTCACTGTCAACAACTTCTCTCACTGCCCCGTTCCATCTTTTTGTCTCACCAGCCTCAAGATGATGGCCCAGTACCTATGATATCAAAGAGAAAGTATGTTTGTGTATTTATTTTCTATCCCATTAACACCAGTTTGTAAACGTCATTGCCTTAGTGTGGGACTGCACCTTTCAGTTACAGCGAGCTGTTTCCTTTTGAAACATTTTTACCTTAATCCATCTCATATTGTCTGTTTTGAAGACAAGAGACCCCCTTCATGAACCTGTAGTTACAGAATAGGTGTAGTATTTAAGATACTACATTGATTTTAAATGCCAAGTCATCTTATTTATTTGTTTGCTTTCACGTTGCCTTTTTAACCTATGTAAAGAGTCTAAACAGTCAGTTTAATGACTGGCTAAACAAATGCTGTTTATTTTGTTTTCATTTGCTTTACACGCGTTTCCTCAGTTCGTCTTTAAGTGCTTGTGCTCTCAACATCGCCCAAAGATGTCACCATCCGTCGTATTTATGTTTAAAGAAAATGGTGAATTTGCACATGAATTTCATTGCATTGCACTTGTTACATCATTCATTCATTCATTCATGATGTAACGAAAATGTGATGTCATTTGTATAAAGAGACATCGTATTTGTGATTCCACCGTAGGTCTTGCATTGTCAGTCTACACGCTCTTGTTTCTTTGTCACGCGTCAGTGTTGTCGGTCATTTGTTGGCTGTTTCCAGGAGACGTGCAGAAGAACAGACGTCTGGGTTTAAAAATCGTCTCATGGAGCCTGCTCCACAGTTAGCACAGTTGTTCCATCCTTGTTTCTTTCGTTTTTTTACACAGAAGTATATCTGCAATGATAAGAGGAAGATGTAAAAAAATAAATAAATACATCTGCAGATGTTTATCTTAAAAGCCTGGAAGAGATCCAGCTTCAAAGTTGCAAAGTTCAGAAAGCATTTAAATTGGAGTGAATCAGAGCTCTGAGCTTCTTTCTACATCACGATTTAGCATTTACTTGCAGTATTACTTTTCCATCCAAATCCTCAATGACGATGAAATGTACTTTAGTGTGGTGTGTTGCCTTGATATCTCTGGATGGCATCTCTCTTTAAATACGTCCCTCCCAGGTGATTACCAAGATGCTACTTTATAACGTGTGATGTTCTGAGTTTGAATGTTTGGGTTGTGTTTAAGATGTACCTGGCTTTGAGTGTGTGTGTGTGTGTGTGTGTGTGTGTGTGTGTGTGTGTGTGTGTGTGTGTGTGTGTGTGTGTGTGTGTGTGTGTGTGTGTGTGTGTGTGCGCGTGTGTGTGTGCGTGCGTGCGTGCGCGTGTGTGTGTGTGTGCTTGGCTGTATGGATAAGTCGCTCATTAAAGCGGTGGGTTTCTGGTCCCACCACTTCAGCACCTACGCTACATTATGCAATTGCTTGCAAAGACTCAATTTGCACATTGTCTTCATTTTTTTTTCTCCAAAATGTTTTTCATAAACCAAAAGTGAAAAATTCTTGGATCTCCCAGGTGCAACATTTCTATTGTAAATGGGAATTTTTCTTTTTCTTTTTAAACTGTCAATCATGCACATTTTTTAAAATCAGCTTTCTTTCCAAGTTGTTCTGTACAGTTGGGTATTGTATGTGTACAATAGCAATAGAGATATACTACCTGGTGTAAAATGCATGCTCATACATAATGTTTCTTTGTTAAAAGAAAGGAAAAAGGAAATCAAAAACAGCAGTCCAGCCAGTGATGATTTGTGTGTGTGAAGACACTGACAGGGAGGGAAGATGCCTTATTTAACACTGTGGATGTCTGAGGTGTCCTGGACTCCGTCTATATGAAGCAGCGCTGGTTCATTTAAAATGCTTCTCACGTGTTATGTATTCTTTCCTTTTGTAAAGATGTACAGAACCCATTATGGTCAAAAATGTGATGCCAACTGATTTCATGTCCCGTCATCTTTGACCAATCACTGTATCACCTCATTTTTAAAAGTCCCCCACCCCCCACATGGCCAGTTTGTGCATTGTGTGCAATGCTTTTTTGAAACATTAAGGTAAGTTGCATGCCCAGTCCTGCCTCCTGATGCTTCAGAAATAATCAAAATGGATCACTGCAGAGGCATTAGTTCATTTATTCCTCATCACTGCTGTTGTACACGTTTATTAGGATTAATTCAAGATTAATGGTTTTAACATTCTCCGTCCCAATAAAAAAAAAAGCTCCTCCACAGGAGATGTGGTTTTTCTGAAGTTTGTATTTCATCTTGTTTTATTACAAAATGTCTGTACAGTAAAACAAAAATACACAAGTTGACCATTTAGCTCAGTGATGGTGAAAACCACGGAAGCCATTCACTCTTTAAAAATAAAATCAATTCGGAATAACAACCAGATAATGGGAGAACCTAACACCTTTAACACATAATGCGTTTCTGCAAACAGCCCGTAAGGATGACGTGACGTCACGAGCCGAGGACGCGGCGTGAAAACGTCTCGCCCGTCGTGGGACCCTCGTCCCTCAGTCGGACGCTCCTGGGCCCGCAGCCCGCCGACTCAGTCATCCAGCTAAAGCCGCAGAAATGAGTCAAAATCCCGGCCGGCGCCGCGCAGGACTGCGGGACCGGTCCAAAACCACGTGGGCTGCAGAACAAATAAGTGGATCCGACGTCTCAGAGCTTTAGAAAATCAGCCACGGATGATGATAATAAAAATAATAATAATAGGCACTACGGTGCGGAAAAGAGGCTCTCAGTGAAATAACTCATTCTTAGCGATTGTTGAGATACGAACTCAGATTGCAGTCAGTGAGGGTCTCGACATGTTTAAGCACCTGAACTCTTTCCCCAATTAAGAGATCCTTGTTCCTAAAAATCCGTTCGCTCATATTATTCCACACAGATTAAACTGCAATCCAGTAAGAAGAGTTATTCCACAAAAGGGAATATTACTACTCCTAATAATAATAATAATGCTCCAACTGTCACCGTCCCTTGTTAAACCGTTTCATGTCTAATGCTGTGACTCGGTACCATCATGATGACCGAGAACAGATTTCAAATGTCTGTCTAAACGGTAAAGTTAATTAAACACCTGACAAATACCTGTTTGACACAAGAATTAAGAGCGACGTCAACAAATTCAGTCTCGATCACAAAAACGTCAGATTAAAGAGACGTCAGCCGTCTGTTAGTTTTGATCTCAGCGTCATCATTTGGACTGACGGTGCCAGTGATCAGGGCTTCGCTGGAAAACATCAGCTCCTCCTCAGATCATAAGACCCTCCGCTGCTGGCTGCAAAGCTCCCAGCTGACGTGAAGAAGATACAGCAGTAAAATAAAACCATGTGTGTGACACGCTTCATAACAACTCCTGCAAATGTTACAACCAAAAAGACAAAAGTACAAAAATATCCAGCGTTTTTTTTTTCCCCTCTCCATCTTGCAGTGAAAACTCCCAAACAGTGTGACAGTATATCAATATATATAAGATGGTATATTAAATTAATTTACATATTCATGTAAATAATTCAGTTTCCTTATGCAAATCAGTTTCATTTACATACAAAACCACAGTAAAAAAAAAAACAAACAACTACATGCACAAACTAAATTGAGCTAAAAAATACACGTTTTTTCCTTTTGAAAAAATTATTTACATTTCCAAATTTTCCATATCTATTTAGGATTTTTTTTTTTTTTTTTTTTAAGTTTGTAAGCTTCTTGTTACCCATTTACAAACCCCAGGTGTGTACACACACAGATGCTTGTGCACGCGTCGCTCACACTGGAACATTCAGACGGGCAAATGTCTCTTTGGCTGGTGTGAAGCTGTGGCACCTTGCAGTGTGCGAGTGTGTTATACTTTATCCCCTCCAAAAAACTAAAAAAAACAATACCATCTAACCGCATAGAAAATAGGCTCCAATGATATAATGATACATCTCCTATGCTTCTCTCAAATATAGATAAGGGTCACACAGATGCCCTTTGTGTATATATGTACTTAAAAATCAAATAAAAAAAAAAAAGACGAACTTTGCAGGAAGGCATCAATAAATAGAGGTGTGTGTCAGTGTGTGTGTATGTGTGTGTTAAACAGCTTCGGCCGTCTGTCAGTCACTCTTTGAGTTCTGTGCTGCATCCAGGTTGACCACCTGGAGCTCCGTCAGGTTACTGCTGCTGCCGCTCGACTGCTGGCCAATCACCATCTGGAGTAAAGACACAGTCATATCAGGAGACAGCCAATCGCACGTCACCACATCACACCCATCACACCACATCATCCTGCACAGACGAAGGTCCTGCTGCTCCGCCTGCTGCTAATTATCAAGTGGTGTAATGCAACAGATGATGTATGTTCTCCAACATTTAGGCATTTTATCCTAATAATGTTCTCTCTTAATCCGTTACAGCTACTAAAAACAATTCCAAATATGGCTTAGATCAAGTTGACATGAACGCAGTTTTCCAAATTCCCATGCACGGCTACCGGGGTGCTTCATTAGGCCTACTGCATGTGTATTTTTGCTACAAGCAAACCAAAACATGATGCCAGCTGAGCTTCTAAAAGACATTCCTCAGGTGAACCGGTGCTCTGTTAGGATGCATTAGTGCAGTCAACGTGGCATGCTGGTTGCAGAGGGAATATGAGAGTTTCACTTGTAAAATGCAGATCTTGCCGTACTGGGTGTAGCTGCACCGCTGAGACGGGAATCTGCACTGTGCCTGGAGGTGCCGTGAGGAACACCTGAGGGACGGCACCTGTGCAAGATTAAAAAAAAAAAAAAAAAAAGGTTTTCTGTCAGCATCTCTCTAGAGTTCCTGGGAATTTTTATGCCGTTTTTAAAAAGTTAAAATTAACCCGTCTCACCTGTGTCTTGGGCTTGTGCATGGGAAACCTGCATGGCAGAGGTTCCCTGCGAGAAGGCGTTGAGCACCGCCAGCCCTCCGTCGGCCAGCGCTGGCGTGGAAGCGTACATGACCGCGTGAGGGCTGGGGTACATCATGTGACCCGCCACAGACGTTGGCACTGACGAAGTCACGATGGTTGCTGGGAGACTTGCCGTTGCTAGAGGAGAAGAGGGAGGAGAGGAGGAGCGTCACTCAGAGGGCAGGATGTGTGTAAACAAACACACCGACCAGCAGATGGCGCCCAACGTCCAGGTTCAGCTTGAAGCTGCTGCTCCTACCCGGTGTTGAAGAAATGCTACTTTACTTACTGATGACAGCATCCTTTGTTCCTGACCATCGCATTATGCTGCTACTTTCCCTCATCAAGGCAGTGTAGTTTTGCAAAGCTGGTTTTCACTCAGCCATTAAAGTACGCGAACGCTGGACACCAAGTATCCATCAACGTGGTGAAAAAGCAACTTCTCATTAAAGCGGACAAACTAAGACCAAAACAACAGCGTTCTGCAGAGTATTTATTTGGCTGGTTAGTCTGTAATAAAATAAAAGCCCTTGTACGTGAAGCCGCCTACATCAGCGGGATTCAAAACTTTTTGCTTGAGTCATCTTATGAGTTATGCGAGGCAGTAACCTCTCCAGTTGCATCTGCTACGTCGTAATAAGAGAGTCAGTCCCTGCTAAAAATCTGGGTACGTCATGTGAATCACCAGAAAAATCAGCCTCAAATGTGAGCATAAAAACAAAACCTTTTTGCAATATATGGGCATTTTAAGCTCATTTTCTATTTGAAAACGACATTCTGAGCAATTTTAACCCATGAAATGCACCTCAAGTTAAAATATGTCTCACTCAATGAGCTGTTCAGATTTATGGCGCTCTGTGACATCACAGATCCAGATCAGAATAGACTTATGTCAACTTCCCATCTTTATCTTTACATCTTGCTGCATTAGAGCTACCGTGGAAGTGAGTAGTGCAAAGCTGTAACAACTTAAAAAAATAAATAAATAAGAGTCACACGCTACTGAAGAGAGGTGGAGTAAATATGAGCTTCTGACTCCACCCCTGAAAACTAGCTGCTGTGACCAGAGCTGTAAAGACCTGGCTGAAAACGGAGCCTTTGCTCTGTATCTTTGTGATGTTTTGATGGAAACATGTTCCAGTATGGAACGGTATGGTTTGTATGACGTGCTGGGAAACATTGTACGTGGCCTGCGAGAGACATGAAGCGATCATTTGACCTACTTGTGGAGTTTGTGGAGGTGTGGGAGATCTCCGGGCTGCTGTCGCTGTTGGAGGAGGACTGTGTGTTAGGATGGACCTGGATCGCCTGGAGCTGCTGGTGGACTCCTGCTCCTGGAGAAACACACACGCACACACACAGGGCATAAAACCTCTGGAGCAAGTCCTCAAACGCATCACCCAGGAAGAAGCAGCGAGTCGCAGCATCGCTTGGACGGGTGCACGTGCAGTAGTGAGTGCAGTAGTAGAGGGTAGTGCCGTAAGCCGAGGTAGAAGTCCTTGTCATGCAGGACGCATTAGTAAATCTAGCATTTAGGTGCATTATTAGTCACAGCAGAGAAAGTGGCAACAGCAGTTCAGGCACCAGCGCCTCTACCAAGATGTGATGGTGATGAGCACAGACAGGCACAGTGGTGGCAGCATGCAGAGCAGGTCACCTGTGAGAGAGACAGCAGCAGGGAAGCGGAAGACAGCCTGCTGTCCCTGCTGCGGCTGCGGGGCGGCGGCCAGGGCCTGGCCATGCTGCCCCTGGAGGGCCAGCGAGTGCTGCTGCAGCTGGCTCAGAGGAATGGTGGGGGTGCCAGGGGGGAGAGGAGTGCCTGCTGCAGGGGCATATACGCACATCAACACACAAACACACGTGGGGGCGGGTAAGACTACATGTGAAAGGATAGTACAGTTGGAAAAAGGGCTAATAACTTAAATAGGAGCAATGTGCAACATTGCAACAGACATTAATGCACAACGATGAGTTCTCAGTGTGTGAAGAGACTCAAACATACGAAGACAGATCATCCAACCGTATCCGTCGTTTCTCCAAACGATCAGAGAGCACGCGCTCCGAAAGTGGAGCTTTGCTCGGCTGAAGGATGCGAGTACAAATCCGGATAAGCAACAAGAGTCGTAAGACCTGCACTTAAACTCCAGAGGAGGAGCTGGCGCTCCATTTCTACAGGAGCGCTGCTTCTGCGGACAAAACTCCAACACGTCGCGACTGTGACCACAGCAAGTGTCACGCAGTTGGCATCTGGAGTAGTCTGGAGTATGTGCGCGGCATTCTGATATATGCTGCACGTCTTGACCAGGACTTAACACGTCATCATTTGGGCTGAGAAGTTTTTTTATTTTTTTTATTTTTATAAATATACATCTTATTTCAGCATTTACTAATAATCTCATGAAAACTTTTGTTATTCATCCAACTCCCATCAGTGGTTCGATGACGTGACTGCTGGTCAACCAGCCTCTAAAGTAACATTTTCAAATAACCTGACAAGAGGTTAAATGTGGCGTTTTCTCGTTAAGTCACAGAAATTGTGATCCTCCTGAAACGTCTTCAAAATCGAACGCTCTCCAAGTCCGTTTCAAAAATACTCTGTGGACATAAACGATCCGCAGCTTTGTTGCCACAAGAATCCCACCGGCGCCACATTTGCACCAGCAGAAGAACCTGATCCCATGTGTGGGATGTGTGGAAGCCCTAACTGGTTGTCGTTTTGAACGGCGTCATCCCACCCTTCAGCTCGATGCCCGTTAAAGTTCCTCAAGTCGCCTTCGCAGAGGAAAACTCTCCGAGCCTCGACCCACACTCTGGAAAGACGACGAGTTCTGCGGCAGGTGAGGATGACGTCGGGAAGTGGGACCGTGGTAAAGAACCGCAAATAACACATTTTAAAACATTGGCAGTCGACCGCGGATGATCTGACAGGTTTACCAGCAACTCCTACTGAAACAAACGTCGTGGATGCCTTTACGAAACAAGTCAGAGATTCACTGTAAGATTGCTGAATGTTTCAGTCGTGTGCCGTCACGCAGATGGTCCGGTTTACATGCTGGCACTCAAACACCTTTAAGGGATTGTTAGGACGCATACAAAAAAAAAAAAAAAAGCCGTTTTAAATCCTTTCCAAGGCCACACTTCAGGTATTCAGATATTTTATTTCAGAACGCGACTCTGGAGTCACACCCTCACATTTGGTCATATGCTCCAAAGGCAGTTGCTGCTGTGGGGGTGGGCAGGCCCTTCAAGCTGTCAACTGTGGAGCTTTCAGTGTGGGAGGGTGTGTTGTTCCACTTGGCACTGCTGCCATGTGCCAGACAGGTGGTGAAGAGGAGAGAGGGCGCGGGCGAGCGACAGAGCAGGGGACAGAGTGGAGAGACAAGGTTGCAGCAGGAGAGGATGGCAAAGGGGAAAGAAAAAGGGGAAAAGGGCACAGGAGGTGCCTGGCTGTCCTTCAGCTGCCTGTCAAAGTGACACGCAGGACCCCTCCACAGGGAGTCGTGTGTCTCTTTCAGCTGTGAGCGACTTTCAGACAGAAAATACACCGGTCGAGTGGTTTTACCGCTGCAACACAAACTCTTGTGATCAAACAACAGTCATCGTTTATGGGTCAAACAGCATTTTACACTCCAGAGCACTGAGCCTCCAGATACTCTCATACATACTGGATACTCTCATACATACTGGATACTATTTGGTTACATTTTCTTCATGCTCATCTTTACACCCAACGAGACTCAACCTTTGGCTGTATCTGATGCAAAAAAGGAAGCGTAATGAGAAGTCCCATTTAGAAAGACTAAAGGGATCTCCACTTTAGGACCTCCTGACCTCGGGTCGCCAGAGCCAGCGAGCGTGTCAGTGGCGTCCCCCTGAATGAAGGGGTCATGTCTAGTTCAGGACCGCTCTGGCGCAGAGTGCTCCAACCCCACAAAATGCACCTCAATTATAATTTCAGCACAAGGCACTGATGCTTCATTGAATATTCATGATTAATTATGGACCTTGTTCATCAGGCCTCTTTGCGGGGTCTATTGTGCCCCTCTCACCTAATTATTCCTGTCCCCGAGTGACAATCAAAGGCAGGGCCAGTCGCCAGCAGACATGGCTCCCCTGGATACTGCGGGCTTTGTAAAACCCAAGGGCGCCGAGTGTGAGAGACTGCCTGTGAAGAGCTACTGTGATGT
Source organism: Xenentodon cancila (assembly GCA_014839995.1). Lineage (NCBI taxonomy): Eukaryota > Metazoa > Chordata > Actinopteri > Beloniformes > Belonidae > Xenentodon > Xenentodon cancila. Next base: position 20,414,760 of record CM026208.1, on the reverse strand, counting down.
AAAAGGCTCAGAGAGAGAGAGAGAGAGAGAGTGAGCGAGGCACGACCGCCGTGAGACGGCGGCGGAGGTCACGCCGCCGTGCTGTTCAAATTCTAATCAGCTCATATGCTCCACAACATGGTGACATTAACAAAACGTGACGCGGCAGGGTGAAGGAGAAGGAAGAATAAAAGTTCGTCCCCGTTACGTACCGGGCATGAAAGTGAAACCGCTGGGCAGCTGCATGACTCCCGCCGAGGCGCCGGCGGTTTTGAGGACCGTTCCATTTGCGCTGATGTTGCTGTTGACAGAGACGGGCGCCAGGTAGTTGGTGATGGGAAACGAAGGCCCGCTGCTCACCTGCATGGTGGTGGAGGTGGTGGGCACCGTGGACTGGGCGTTGCTGGTGGAGCCCGGTAGGCTGGCTACGGTGAACGTCGGCTTCAGCGTGTCCTGCGGCAGAGATCAGACACCTTGAGCACAAACGTGGCTAAATCCAGCTGTTCATTTCAAAATGGATTCTGTTCTGTTCTGTTCTGAAAACACTCACTTAATAATAATAAAAACACTGCAACATCTTACAAACCCCACATCACCAGTTGGTCTCACTCTGACTCGTGGCTTCGTAGTTCAAAGAAAGTAGATCAAGTCCAGATAATCTAAACTTCTGCATGCTACTTGCTCCATCATGCAACATCTGTAAGAGCACCGCCATCGACCCAAAGACTCGTAGAGCACCGCCATCGACCCAAAGACTCGTAGATCACCGCCATCGACCCAAAGACTCGTGGAGCACCGCCATCGACCCAAAGACTCGTAGAGCACCGCCATCGACCCAAAGACTCGTAGAGCACCGCCATCGACCCAAAGACTCGTGGAGCACCGCCATCGACCCAAAGACTCGTAGAGCACCGCCATCGACCCAAAGACTCGTGGAGCACCGCCATCGACCCAAAGACTCGTAGAGCACCGCCATCGACCCAAAGACTCGTGGAGCACCGCCATCGACCCAAAGACTCGTGGAGCACCGCCATCGACCCAAAGACTCGTAGAGCACCGCCATCGACCCAAAGACTCGTGGAGCACCGCCATCGACCCAAAGACTCGTGGAGCACCGCCATCGACCCAAAGACTCGTAGAGCACCGCCATCGACCCAAAGACTCGTAGAGCACCGCCATCGACCCAAAGACTCGTAGAGCACCGCCATCGACCCAAAGACTCGTAGAGCACCGCCATCGACCCAAAGACTCGTAGAGCACCGCCATCGACCCAAAGACTCGTAGAGCACCGCCATCGACCCAAAGACTCGTAGACCACTAACATTAACCCAAAGACTCGTAGAGCACTAACATTAACGGGGCTGAGCCTCTCTGAGCAGCTGAATGCAGAGTGCAGAGGGAAAGCAGCTTTTACTTCTTGCAGTATTTCATGGATCAATTAGGTACTGATGGATACCACAACACGTTTTAATAGTCACAGAGCAAATACCACCAATGAGGTAGGGAAAAAAACAACAACAAAACCTCCTAACTGCATCCAGATGTCAAATACTTGGCTTTATTTCACCTGAGAATAGCATCGCTCAGACAAACCGTTGTTTACACATTAAATCAGTAATGACTGATGGATTTCACCGAGAGATTTCAGTCTGAGGGCACTTGGAAAACACACTCAATAACTTTAAATCTGAATCCTTTGGAAAGCAAAACTCATCCCTTGAGCAGTGCAGGAACATGACTGTGGATCGTCTGGATGCTGCGACACCCAAATATTCAGTTTCAGCCATTTGTCATCAATGGCCATTTATCCCGCAAGGGAAATCCAGCCACTGCTCATTGGCACTCATTTTATTTTGCCGAGTTGCTATGACAACAACCTGACCATGTAGCATGACATATCTGCAAAAGGCAAAGAAAGAAGGCTGATGAGATGATCAAAGGAGGTGAGATGTGGCATCAAACCATACGCTAATGTGCACGTCCATTGAAGAGCCGAGCAGGATGTGTTGGTGAGTGGGCTGCATGATGAGAGCGGGTAGGCGTGAGGCCGAGACTACGAAGCACATCCAAACCCACCAGGCCTGTGTCTAAGCACTTACACCAACACTCGTCATATGATACTAATGATCCTTAATAGCAGGATGGGAATGAACCTACACGACAGAAGGTTTGCAGTTTTGTATGGCTTCAGTGTTCAATGAGTATGATTCCAGGAGATTAAACAGGCATACAGGGATTAAAGTTGCAGAAAACACAGGTGTGCTACGGTGGTGATTGGTTGTTTTTTTTTGCTTTTCTTGAATATGACCTAAACAAAAGCAATCCTCAAGGTACAGTCTTTTTCTAATGAGAAAACTTAAATTTGATTAAATTGATCCAATATTATATATGCAAATGGAAACAAAATATAAAAATATTAATTAAGATGTTAAGAAAATTAGTTGATGTTCATCAGGCTGAAAAAGGCCTAACAGAATGTTTTAAGAGACAAAAGCAGATATTAGACTTAATACACTCAGCTTCTGCACAAGAACTTCATCCCATCTGTGAAACATGGGGGTGGCAGCATCATGATTTGGGCATGTTTCCCTTCTTCTGGGTAAAGCAATCAATTAAGAATTATACCAGAAAATTCTAAAATTGTTGAATTATTAATCTCTGTGAAAATGCGGAAGGTACTTGGAAATGGACTAAAACTAAACCAGGCTGATGTGCAGGTCTCAGCAACAGCCACTGGACGTCTTGGATTGCACTCCTTGGTGGGTGCGCACTGACACCGACAGATGTGATGTCCTGCATTTACCACCAACCTGGTACGCAGTCTGTGCTCAAGTGAAGTGCACCAAGAAAAGTGGAATTTGCCCCAGTTTTCCCGCGTCATTTGCATTGGGAAACCAGGTCATTTGGAGGTCATCTTCTAGGTGATAAGCTTTTTAAATACTGGAAGATTAAAACCTTTTTTCTTTTTTTTTTTTGTTTTGTTTTTTTTAGGGGGGCTCCAAGGCTAGACCACATTTAGCAACATAGCTGAGGCTCAGTTTGAACCGCAGGTCCTCAGAGACGCATAACTTCTGTGGCTCTGAGGGTCCGGCAACAGTACTGGGACAAAGCTATCCGACATGCAAACATGCTCCACGCCACGCTGCAAACGCGACCATATGACAAGTTTTCTACGAGTGTAGGAAGTGTCCAGTAAACTCTGAAGGTTTTAGTCATCACTGATAACAGGATGACCAGGCAGAAGCAGGTGAGGTTAACTCGCCTTGGCAGAGCAATATTGGTTTTTATATGTGACTGATTACATGGGTGAGAGGTGGAGGATCCAGCATGAGCCCTTGTGATAAGGACTTCCAACTACGGACTACCATGCAAGCATGTAAATGGAGCTACTGTAAGAGACTGCCTCGTCAGCTGCTGCCACACTGCAGTCCAGACGAGTCTTGCAACTCCTGATCCATGTTAACTGAGATAAAACAGGAAAAACTCTGGCTTCATAAATCCTTGAGAGTGCTACAGTCATGTCAGAGTCTTCTGGACTTTATGGAGTACAGATGTGTGAGCAGATGCAGGTCTCTACAAGCTGCTCGGAAAATTAAACCCGTAGAAAAGTACGCGGCGCTCTGCAGTGAGCCGATCTGGAGCTCCGTGCAGGGCTCTGCTGAGGGGCTGCGTCTGTCCAAGGTCCTTTACCTCTTTAGTTAAACAGCAGCTCGGGTATCAGACGGGGAGGGACAAGCTGAGGAGTCGGACTGCTCAGCCCCCTAAACTCAAACAGTCACAACAATCTACCAGCACCATGGACCCATCAACCCGATCGTCACCATGACTAATATTTGATTCTTATGTCAGTTTTGTAGCTCAGGTCACACATGTTCAGGTTCACAATCTTTAAAATCACGTCATTCCTTACAGCTGCTGACTGAAATAAAGTTCTGCTCCATACTCACGTCTGCCCGCACTCCCTTCACCGACTCCGGCTAGTTCAAAAACCTCTACATGGACTCATTATTTCCTGGGCTAAAAAGCACAAGCACATCACTTCTGTTAGATTTTATATTGACTTTAAACTCTCACCGCACAGCTGCAAAGCCTTACAGGGCCTCACTCCTAGATGCATCTCATCTTATTGACCCGTACGTGCCCTCCCGACGACTGAGCTCTGCAGACGGCAGCTTGATAACTCTTCCTAAACACAGCTTGTAAAAGGGAGGTTGAGTTGAGCCCCAGTTTCAGTGGAAGTTTCTGCCTTCCTAAGTCTCAAACTTCCTTTCTTCTTTGCAACATTCCTCTTTGTGTAAGCCTTTGCTTTGATCCTTCTTCTGAAGTACTGATTGGCAAGAAAACTGAAATACAACATATTATTATTATTATTATTATAGACCTGATGGAGTGCGAACAATCACCTCATCTTCAATGTGAACATCTCAAAGGAGATGAGAGATGAGGGAGATGAGGTGGAGGAGTACGGATACCTGGGTGTTCAGGTGGACGACAGACAATGGAGATGTGACGCCGATGCTCTGAAAGATGGGACAGAGCGGTCTGTACTTCTTGAGGGGGTCTTGGGTTTCTTCAGTGTCATGATTCTCTGTGCGGTCATCTGCTGCACACCGCTTTCTATAAAGTTTGACGTCATGCTTGTGTGACAGTCATAACCATCAGTAAGAGGTACGAGATCAGGTTCTCCTGCGTTCTGCTCAAAATGGCCCAACGCAGAGGAAGCATAACATTTATTTGTCAACTTCAGGGACGTGGGGAGAAAGCAAAGACCAAACATTAGTCCCAATAGAAAAGCAGGACTTCTGTCTAATGGAAGTATTTTGGAGGTAGTGAACGGCAGAAAAAGACGCTGAGCAAAACGTGCCTCAATCCAGTTACTGTGACATGAAGCACCACCAACCCACAGCAACGTCAACAGAGTTAAGTGAATGAAACAGGCCTCGATGCCTGAGCCACCTACAACACACGCTCGACGTCTTATAACGAGCAAATATCTCATTTGAACTGGATAAGAAGTCAAATCAGTCACAGTATTTCCCCAAACCCTTCAGCCCTACTCTCGACCCCCTGGAAGAAATAAATGCTGCATAAAAACATGATGCCCAACACCGCACATCCTGCACAACTTAGTAAAGCAACCGAGTGCGTTCAGTCTGAGGCGTTTTCAGGTCTGATGTTGCAGAGCAGAGCAGAGCAGAGCATCGTTACCGCCCATAACTATAAGCTTCTTTACCTATAATAACTTTTTACAATAACTATTCAAACTGAGACAAGTCAAGTCTGCAGCAATGGTGCATTTCCTGACAGCAGGTACAGGAATCTTGACAGCGGCAACAGAAGAAGAAGATGTGGATCATGAGAGGAGGAACAAAAGCCAATGAAACCTTTCTATTAGGTGAAGCAGCTCAACCAAGCCAGCAGTGCGACTGTGAAGCCACAGAGCGAAGTAGAGTCGGACCTGCGTGAGCCTCAGGAGAGAGGATAGGGGTGAGAGTACAAACAGCTGAGGGCACGGACAGCTGGCCGGAAACCTGAGCACCCCTGGTGGGGGGGGGGGTTTAACCCTTTTCAGGTCAGATGAGCCAGCAGGGGGCCATGTGTGAATATACTCAACGCTGCACAAAAAAACACTCCTGTAACACACGAGACCCCCAATCTTGTACTATTATTTAAAAAAAACAAACAAACGCTCTCTCTGACAGGAGCAGGTCATCATGTTCCAGTTCTCCCAGCCCACTGCTCAGGCCAGAAGTGGATGTCTTCTCACTCTTTGCAGACACGCGGTTGCTCGTGTCCACTGAGGGTGCAGGAGGTTGATCAACCTGCAGGTCTCTGACCCGTCTACTCTACCTACATAGAGCTTCCACTGACCTGCTGCTGTGTGGAGCAGCCACAGGTGTTCAACTGGCCAGCCTATAAAAGCCACCGGCTTCCGTTTCCGTGCACATAGTAAAACACAGGCCACCGTGGTGTAATGGCGTCGGAGCTGAAGAGCGAGAACCTTTGCGACTTCGTCAAACAAACAATCTGCTGCGTCTTGAAATCCTACCGTTCAGGTCTAGACCACATTCAGCAGAAAAAAAAAAAAAAAGATTCACAAAAGACAATGTGGCCAGCTTGAACTTCTTCATCATTTGGTTTTGACGTCGAGGCTGATTTTTAAAAAACCAAACCGTAGCCTGACCAGAGAAACTGCACCACTTTGCAAATGAAGTTTCAGTTTTACCGACTAGAAGTGTGAGTCATCTGGGATAAGCAACGAATCCTCTGCACGGCCAAGTAGAGCACCCACCATACCTAGTTGTGTAATCCCCTTTACAATCAAACATCTCCACAGTACGATACATTTATTTTCTACATTAAAGTATCAAATGAGACTTGGTCAACACAGACCACGTGAGACGTCGCCCATCTTACTAGTGACTTCAAGACATGTTTTTCCAGCACTTCATGAGGTCTCACAAAGTGCTGTTCTTGATCATTTTGTGTTTTAGTAAGAGAACAGGAGCCACCACTGCCCTCCTAAACATCCAGAGAAAAAACAAACAAGACCCCGTTTTATAAAAGCAGGAAATGAGACGGTCATTAAAAAGAGAGGGAGACGAATGACTCCCTATTCAGCAGGGATTAATCACTCAGAAATGAAGGTGACAACTGGCAGGTCAGTCCAGTGCTGGTAGGAGAGCCAATTGTGCAGTTTACTGGTGGCTGGCCCTCGTCTAATCTCCCATTTGCTGGCTCCCATCTCCCAGTCTGTCACCCTGCCAGCAACATGGAATTTGCAGCTCCATTTGGGACTGCTAAAAAAGGCAAGGCAGCCCAAGTGGAGGAGGTGCAGCCAATGGCGGCTGACCTGTCCAGTTGCTTGCTGTAAAATAAGGGGGGTAGAGGAGGGGGTTGAGGGTGGGTGACATAACGTTTCTTTCCTCCCACTCTCAAACAGCCAGTGTGCTTTCTTGCGCATTTATAGGCCTCCAATACATTCAATAACGAAGTTTTCAACTCTGTCATTAGGAGCGTCCAGTGCCAACGGATGAGCTGCCGGGGCGCAGTCTGCTCTGGAAGTTTCCCTGTCAGAGTTACTTGGCAAAAAGCAAAGTGATCTGCACTCTTATGGGCAGAGCAACAAATAAACTTCAGCTGAATTTTAGCAGCAATGACTCTGACAGCAGGGTGGAGGGGGAGGGGAGGGGGGCAGAAGAGGGAGATGCTGAGAATTCACCACTAAGAAAGATCCTCTAAGCATGAGTTATGGGATTTGCCATCGCCATCCAAAAATAAACCCAAAAGCAGAAACATCTGCACTCTAGGCATGTCTAGATTTAGGAAAATAGCCATAAACATTTCAATAAGATATGTTGGGGGATGCAGGGAAGGCACAAAAGGCAATGCAGCCTCTCTGAAGGAGGTTTTCCCCAGCATCCTTGATTTCCTTCAAGCCATCCCATCCACTTCCATCAGTCCGGAAGACGTGGCCTTCCGTGTTACCAGCAAAGCAATAACAATTTAAAAGTTACGAGTTTGCACACATGAGATGAGTCACACGGTTTAAACTTAAATCATCATCTCGGGCCTCCTTTGTGCTCAAACAAAAGCCCTCTCGAAGCAATAAAACCGCGTGGCTGCCGACTGCACGCGCCAAATGATGTTTCTACAAAGCCTCTGCCAACTCATTTCAGAGACGGGTTCAGGAGAAATTTGACATTTCCAAGGTGGCTGCTATGTTTCAGCTCAGCTACAGTTAGATTCATCAAATGAAGGCAAGACTTTATATGTTGAAGGAAAGAAGGGAACCATCAATCATTTGGAGACATCTTTCTTTAACCTTCTGTCAGTCCAAATCATCTGAGCGTTATGCGCTCAACAATGCAACACGTCTGTCAGTCGACACAATGAAAGACGCACGGAAAAAAAGCACCAAAAACTAATAACCTTCTCCACTGTAACAATGCTTGACTGACTACACGCAATATTGCAGAAGGAACAGTTGGGAAATATACCTGCTTGATTTCCTTCCTGTGAGCGTCCAACAGTTAGTCTGGCCGTCTCCCCTGGCTTTAACTCAGCACTATTCACTTTATTTGTATAGTACAGATTAACAGAAAGAAGAAGAAAAAAAAAAAAAACGTAATAAAGAGAATTTAGAGACAAGGTAAACGACGAGTCCAGCCATCTAGAGTCCAGGTCACTCACATTGTATTCCACACGTACATTAAAAAAAACAGACTGCGTCGGACCATCTGCAATTCACTCGCCCGTCTTGACCACGACTGGCCAGAGAGCAACAGAGGAGAGGAAAACCACCCTATCCAGCCTTAAATGTAACCTCAGCTTTCATCAGCAGGCCGATGCCGAACCCATGGAAGAGCAGATCTAGACCATAAAATAAGACGGTCTAGTTGCATTGCTGTCAGAAAATCCAGTAAGATTAATCTGATACCAGATCGGCCTGGTCGTCGTCTTTTTTCTTCCTTTCTTTGGGGACTTTGCAGAAATATAACAGGCTGCACAATTTTCCATCTTATGGTTTCCTGCAAACAGCACTAAGTCATGTCTACTTCACTTATCGCCTGAGTCCCCCCCCCCCCCAAAAAAACCCCGAAAAAACTCCACTTCCCCCTTCCCACTCCTGCAAACCCTGAATTGTTTAGACCAACTTTGACTGTATGCTCGACATACTACTGTCATGATGAACGCTATCCAGACGCTGCAGACGTTCACGCAGCGACTGTGGACCTACTGCACACAATGATCCCTCAAAACCGTATCCACCTGCCATGTCCCAAACATATCACTGAACCTGACATGAAACACACGCACATTTTCTTGCGCTTCCCTCTCCCTGGAGGGTTCCTGGGACTCGCACCGGTCTCCTCCACTCACGCCCACAGAGGCAGGCAGCATCCCTGCCAGCCACCTAAATAGACGTCACGTAAAAAGGCACGAAAAGTTTCCGTCAAATGTTTCCATTTCACCCTCTCATATCTGCATCCATACTTCCCCTCCATATCACTAAAGAGAAGTGGAGGGGGGGTGGGATCGGGGGAATTGGGGGGTGAAATCACAGGACTCCAAAGACAGCTGCAGCTTATAAGGAATGTGAGGGGCCTCAGCCAAGAGAGCAGGCAGGGAAACCATACCATATATGGCAGCAGAGGCAGAATCTAATTTTTATCAATGAGCAGAGCGGGCATGAGAGTGGCTTAACATGCAAAGGTTGATCTCCCATCCTTGACGGAGTATGGTGTGCGTTAGTTAGCGGCTGTAAAAACAGCATGCAGGCAAAGTGGTCTGCAAGTGTCCGTCTTCAAAAGGGCCAAGCTTAAGCTGTGTAAACAGTGGAGGGAATTTCAGGCTCCAGCACGTGATTGCACAAAGGTGTGGACAGTGAAGCGTGTCTGCTGATAAATTTACTGCTTCACATCAAATTTTTAGATGCTTTAAAAACGCTTGGAAAGTGCTTTGGTGGTGGGGAGAAAAAAAAAGAAGAAAAAAAAAAAAAAGGGACACGCCGTGCAGCTTTTCACTGGAATTAAGTCATTTTTGTTCAACCTTTGGGGATGTACGGGCTCTGTTTGAAGATCTTTAAGTGTTATCCGTGAACATAAGACAGCTCCATCCCAAAATCTAATATAAACAGTAAAGGCCTCCATATAGCGGGCCGCATGTTTCTACTCCTCAACACAGCCCAGACCTGCACTGATTTATCTTTACGGAGTGCAGTGAGGTTGTTCTGGGTGAGAGGTCAGAAAGGTAACTTGTAGACGCCTCCCTGCAGAAGAGTGGGATCAGTCTCCACATCTCATCTGGCTTTTCCTTCAGTCTAGAGTCCTTTGAGGGGCTACCAAGACTTACTGGTTTCATTAAAAAATGGTTTGGTGGTTGAAACTTAACAAACCTAAACCAAAAACCTCACATGAAAACAACCAGAGGCTCAAAACCGTGTTTACAAAAGGATTTTTTTCTATTTCACAGCTGCTTGTGAGTGTGATTTATTTGCTCTGGTTGTGTGCTGGCCTTTTCTGGAGAGATTTCCCTGCGACTACATTCATTAGTGAATGCTTTATCAGCCCCCCCCCCCCCCCTCTCTCGCCAAAACTCACTCTGCAATTCGTGTCTCCATATGAGAGCAGACAGAGTGAGTCTAAGACTGCAGCTCGAGTACCGTTGTTGCCGATTGCTGGGGAAAGGGGGGGTTCAGGGGATACGCAGTAAATTAAAAGCAAATCGGTTTTGGGGGGAGAGAGACCGCTTCTTGTTCTCACCTTTGTGTCACCCATGCTCTCTGACTCAGACACCTGGTAAGTGAGATCCGTCTCCTCGAAGCCCGTCGCACTCATGCGCTGGTCCATGGAAGGGTCGGAGCGAGGCGGCGAGTCTGGCGAGTTGAGGCACGTTTGGATCAGAGCTTTGCCCGTTTCACTGGTGATCATGGGCTGGAGTTTTCGAGTGGCGAACGTGTAGACGTGACCCGTTTCACTGGCCACGAGCAGCAGGACCTGGGTTCCCGTCAGTGTAGAGAGTTCATAGGCCTGAGAAGAAGTTTGTTTAAAAAAAAAAATAAAAAAAATAAAAAAAATAAATAAAATTCAAATCAAGGCTCACACTAAAAACACAAAATTAACCTAAAGAAGGTATGAAATGTAAGAGTCCCAACGCCAACCTGTGGAAACAAAAGAAAACACAAGAACACATAAATACTCCTGTAGTGGACGGTGACGCAGTCCACAAATAAAACTAAAATAACACAAGATAAGACTCCGAGAATAGAGAGTGTGATACAGCTGAAAGACAGCAAAGGCGAGGGGCGGGGTGGGGGTGCATTAGTACCCCAGATGAGGCCACCGGGACTCGTTCCTCACGCAGAAAGGTAGCAGAATGCACAATGTGAGGCCTCCATCATTCTGCTGCTTGTCATTTATTATACAGCATATAGATGCCAACTCAAAACTCCCCAGTGTGACGGAGAAGCACGCCGAAATTTTACACCATCAACACACACACACACACACACACACTGAAAAGCATCCCGCAACTGCACTCTCTGTGAACTCTTGACAAAGCCTTTTTACAAAATGAGTCAGCTATGTGGAGGATGCTATGGTACCATTACCATCACCTTGGTGCACGCACGCACGCACGCACGCACGCACGCACGCACGCACGCACGCACGCACGCACGCACGCACGCACGCACACAAGCTGCAGGTAGCTGACAGATGTGCCTTTGTAAGCTGCGGTTCCATACTCTGTCTGCCAGAGGAAGCTCGGGATGCAGCACATTCAAATTTAGAGTTTATTGAGCAGTAATAAAACCACCCGAGTCTGGACTGGACTGCACACGTCTAACATTCGAGTTCATAGCTGCACTTACACTCGTTTTACTCAGGGACTCAAAAATAAGTGAAATGACTTGCGTTTTTATGCATTAAGTGAACCTCCAGCTGGTTGTGCAGTTCATCTCACCAAGTGTTAATGCAGCCTTGCAGAAGCAGACGCTGAACCGCGCAGATCCCCCTCTTCCTCCACCTCCGCCACCTCCTCCTCCTCCTCTTCTCTCATCTCCCTTTAATAGCCTGTGCCAACTACAGAGGGCTCTCTAACAACACAGCCTCATGTTTGGCCAACATCCAAGCTCGAGAAGGACTAATTTGTCACCTTGGATGTGCTATGTGACAGCACAACGCAGACTTACACAATGCTTTAATAAGATTCCTTGCTCTGCTGATTTTCACATAAATATTTACAGCTGCAGGTGTGGTGCGGCTGTGTTGCTGCTTCAATCTAATTGGTTCCACTGGCACCCTCTGTCAAGACCATTTATAAAAATCACAATGGAGATAAAATGCTAATTAACCAGAGAAACAGAATGGATATTTAGAAATAAAATAAATTTTTTTTTTTTTTTTTTTTTTTCCAAGATTAGACATTATGTTACCTGCTATATTCAAAGCTTAACCTTAATTTGTAGAGTCCTAAAATGGTTTGGGGGTTTTCCTTAAATTATGGGATTAGACCGCTTTTGTCCATCAAACGAGGTGTTTACAAGAACAAAGATCTAAGTTGTTCTCTGCCACAGAAGACACTTCTCCCGAGCTTCCAGAAATGCCCCGTTTGCAGTCTTCTCAACGACGTCGCCAAGAACCAGATCTGCATAACGGCGGCGAGCGTGGCGTGTTTTAAAGAGAAAACCAACGGCCTCACAGCATCATTTTTGACACTAAGCTGTCCGATCGAGCGCACAGTGAGCATTTTAGAGAGGAGCTTCTTTAAAACCGACACCCGGGAGTGTTCGGTTTCAATTTAATTTGAAGGAATATTTGATTATTTTTAGCAAGTGTTGCCTAGCTCTCTCGCCGTCCCCCAGTCCTGCTTTCCGTGAAAACCACCCAGAGTAACTTTTGACTCCTCTCCTGGTCGTTTCTGCAGCAGCTGTCAACTGCTTTATGAAACCGTCACGCCAACCCGAGCAGAACTCGTGTGGCTCCTCTGGACATGACTTAAGAAAACTGCTCTGGATGCCTCTGGACAGGCATACCAACCAATCAGAAAAACAAAAAGTATGTTATGTAGGCTGGGATGCACCAGTCTGATATTAGGATTGGGTATTGGTCCCAATATTGACAGGATATCTGGATCAGTTATTAGAAAATTGAACAGACCCATGAGCTGTTCTGCAGCTTGTTACATTAATATCTGTTATTTTATTACATTTTGCCGTAGTTTGGGAAGAAACGCTTAACACCTCACCACAAGGTGAGGTGCACATCTCATTAACTTAATGGTATTGAACTGGAATCAGGTATCATCTGATGAAAGACTGGTGCAGCGTAGCGGAGAAGGAACTTTGGTCAGTGACTAAGGCTAAAAACTGTATTCACAGTGTTGGTGGCAACCTTGCAGGCATCTTGATTGTTTTAGGAAGCAGAAGCCCAGCCATGTTTCAGGAGCTGTAAAAGCACTTACAAGCTCCTTTAATACTCTTAACTGCTGAAGTCAATTCAGCTGTAGGTTCTCCAACAGAGCTCTTCTAAAGGATTTGATGATCATTTGTGTTTTGTATGAGACTGTAAATATAACTGTTTGGATGATGGTGGACAGTGTTGTAGTCACTTTACAGCTAGAAGGATCCCAGTGTCAATCTCGGCGGGGCGTTTCCACAGGGACTTTGCATGTTGTCCCAGAGGCTGGACAGGATCACTGCAGGTACTCCACCATCCTCTCACACAAAAAACGTGCATGTCAGGTTGACTTTAAAACTGGAGTGCAGGAGTGAGTGTGCATATGGAGGAATATTAGAGCTACTAACTAAAGCAAAAAAAAAAAAACAAAAAAAAAAAATTCTGAGCTTAAACTCAGAATTCTGGACTTTTCTCAAAAATGTATGTTTTTTTTCCTTCACTGGCCCAAATACTCATACGTGCGTATGTGCACATGCATGATCGTAGGTCTTTGTCTCCGCCCTGCCCAGTAGTGGACGGGACACTTGTCTAGGATGCGCCTCGTCTTTCGCCCAGTAACACGATAGGTTCAGTAACCCCCACGACCCTCAACAGGATTGAAGCCCGGGCAGGAAAACTGAATTCACGTTTGACTAATTTCCCCATGGGATCTGGCAAACCTATAGCCCACCAGTTAGCCGGCTGGTGATCGAGTCAGATACTGGCTTCATTTTATTTTTTTAAATATTATACATATATCATGATAAAGCTGCTACTAAGGAGGTGTGGTGAAAACCTTCCACTGTGAATACAGAAAGTGTTGTGAAAAAAATAAATAAAAAAAAATAAAACTTTCTTATATTAATTGGTAAAACCTAAAAACGGGGGGAAACAAAAAAAAAAAAAAAAAAAAAAAAACCCACACAACTTGGAGTAATCAACAACAATTTAAGAAAAACTTAGTCCAACAATATTAAAAATCAGTATTATTCTGAGCGTGCTCCAAGGTATGAAGCTCAGTCTGCAGCCTCTGCTACCTTTCACTGTTGATTAATGCATGCATCTCTTTGTCTTTACATCATGAAGAAAGAAAATCCCAAATCGCTAAGATTACTACCGGCTGGTACAAAAACAAAAGGAATTAATCAAGTAACAAAAAAAAAAAAAAACAGAAACTCCAGTTGCCTCTCTTTAGAAATGTATAAATAAAAGCAAACAAAAATTATCCAGTGAATGTTCAGACACCTAAAACATTACTTTCATTTTTTTAAGCAAGCTTTAATGTTCAACACCACTTCTCAATGTAAAACATTTACGGTTAAGACAAAAAAAAAAAAAAGGAAAAAAGAAAAAACAAATTTGCAAAAACTAGAGCCAGCAAATAGATGTGATGTTTTGCTTCAATAAACCACGGTGGGTCAATTAAATGACTAATGTTTTCAATACTAAAGCATGTCAAAGCACAAAAAAACCCAGGTGTAAGCAATAACAATAATTGATGGCTGCTTTCCAGATAGCTGAGCCAGTTTTAGAGTCATGGGTGTTGCGCAAGCTGGCTGTGCTGCACTTCTTACTGGGGGGCATCTCAATGGAAAGGAGCCATAATTAATGGTATTGGCTGCACATGCGCGGGTCCTACTGTGCAAAAGGAAAATTGTCTGCAGTGAGTGAAGTACAGCAGGTGCAAAAAAAAAAAAAAAAAAAAAAAAAAAGAAACAAGCTCTTCTCTGCGCGCGCACACACACACGATGCAAGGGTTTATAGAGACATGATCTAAAACATATGTGAAAAAAAAGAACAAATTAGTTCCAAAGCCTGCCTCATTGCATCCTTCAAAATCAAACTTGATTTGATCTACTTTGAGCCCCAGCTACTAGTAATCTTCCCACCCACCTGTCACATTTATGTCAAGGCTGGCAGTTTGGATAACATTTAAAAAAAAAAAAAGAAAGCCTCCATCTCCACATTGTGTCAAATAGTGTTCATGTTGCCAAGAGCCTACATAAAGACACCTCAGTTTCCACGACAACAGTCTGGGATGCATAAAAGAAGAAAAGAAAAGACAGCAGAATACACTGAGCAGGCGCTTTTGAAGAACACGGACACAATTGAAAATTCAGCTACAATAAAAAGGCAGAGCTTACAAGTGTTTAAAGTCTTGAAAAGTGTCCAAGTCTACTGTACAGAGCAATAACCGCTGCACGCGCATGCGTGTGGTCAGCAGCTGACCTCGTTTCCCTTTGATCACCTTTACATGAACTTGTCAAATGACAGTATAATTTAATTACACTCTAGTTGTGTGGGTGCATTGCAAGCCTTCATAGATTGTTCTGTATATAGTGCATATAGCCACAGAGGCAGTTATGACAGAGAAAGTTCTGTCATCTTCAATGGCCCGTGTTTGTCTATCAGACCTTGGTAGCAAAATTTAAGCCATGATAAGTTATCACTGAGGCAGGAGGCTTATATCAGGATGTAAAGTACCATAATGCATGCACAGACAGCACTCATCTTCTGTTCAGTGCTCTTTTGCCATCCTCTGATCCGTTTCCCTGGGGTTTAGTCAGCTGTTGGCACATACAGCCCACTGCTGCTCACCACCACATGGTCAGCGCCTGTAAGCAAAGCCGTGCTCCACAGACACAGAGAGAACAGCCTGTGCACTGACGACTACTTAGGGACACTTCTTGCGATGGTTGAACACCCATCGATAAGCATAGTAATGTGTTACGTATGGGTATGTGCGCATGAATGACTGCTTCAGGTTGTTCGCAAATCCGTGTGTGTGTGGTAGTCGGGGGTGAGCATGGTTATAAATAGACCCGTCATTTGCTCAAGTCTATTTATGTTGTGTCATGAATGTTCTGACTTCCTCACATCCAGTGAGTCACTTTGTGTCGCAACTGTTTTGTCCCAGAAGACAGCTGTTAATACCAAATTTTTTTTTTTTTTATTATTTTAGATATTTTTTGTCTTTGTGGAAGTTAGTGCAGTCTAGTATTATTTCTCTTTTTCAAAAGTTGATCTAATTTCCTGATGATGTAATCAAAACATCTGACATGCTTTTGAATTAAAAAAAAAAAAAAAAACCCACACAAAACACACACACCCCTCAATTATCCAGTACTAAAGCCGCCTTTTCAAACCATGTGTTTACAGCTGTTCATAGCAGCTGGTTTTAATGGGCAGAGTCAACATCGTAACTCCACTCCCTCTTCTCTGGTGTATCCATCTTTTGAAACCCTTGTAACATTTTTTTTTTAAAGTATGCACTTCTGGAAATGCAAATACTACAAGCAGTTAAATTTGAGTTCATGTACAGATGGGAAGGATGGGCAATTCTACTCCGATCTGAATCTGTGAACCTGGCAAACCTTAAGACCATCTGACTGAGGTGGCATTTAACACATTTAAAACCATCAGAGTTGTGTTAAGTTGGAAACTGAGTTGGTAATCATAAAAACAACAACAACAACAACAACTTTTTTTTTTTTTTAAACAATCAATTCGTCATCTTTTACTTTACTAACGGAGCACTAAATTACCTTGGGCTTGGATTATCCCCGTCAATCAACCTGAGGGACAGTCAACTGTTGCTGTACCTGATGCCAGTCTTGACTCACCTTCTTCATGATGCCCGTCTTCCTCTTGCTGAACGTGGTGTACCGTCTCAACTTGTTGTCAATAAATTCCATCTTTATCTTTACGCGCCCACGTGTCTTCTTCCCCGGCTTGGCCCCGGCGACTCCACCGGACACCATGCCGTAACCTCCGGGAGCTACTCCCACGTCCTGCCCCGCGACCACAGCGTCCACATCCCCCCTCTCCCGCTTCACCCCTCTCCTGCTGTCCCCGAGTGAACCCACGGGATCATCATCTTCTCCGGAGTCAGAGTCATTATCTGAGCCGCTGCACAACGGAGCATTCTCCCGGTCCGGGTCAAACCGGGATCCAACAGGCAGCACAACTCCCGTGTTCAAGCCCACCATGTGTCCCTGAACGGCGGTCTGTAAAGAGCTCACCCCGGTTCCGTTTCCTGGTCTCGGTCCTCTCGAACCCCCTGGACCGTTTGCCCCCAGCATCCCGACTGCGTCCCTGTCAGCCTGTCGTCCCGCAGCACCGCCGCCTTCACCGACCCCCGGTAAAACTTGCCCTGTTCGGACCAAAACGGGCCGAATCCCGCTACCAACAACCCCCGACGCGTGCCCCGCGGTACCCCTGCCTGTGGCTGACCCGTTTCCAGATGGTGCCGATCCAACCTGGCTGGGTAACATTATATTTACTGAGCCGAGTCTCCGAACACCAGCCAACTAGCTGGAGCGCGTTGTTTCGCGAGTCACAGAGAAAACGCATACACGCCGGCGGAGCAAAATGTAAACAAACCAGGTGGGTTAATGGCCTAGAGACTCCAGGAAATTACCGACACAAACTTTCGAAAGTGATGCTGCCCCCAGGACCCGAGAAGCCCGGCTCTGTTTGGCTCTCACTCCTCCTCTATTTCCAAAACTCCGAGCACCTTCTCAAAAAGGAAAGCGCGAACAGCGCACTCGATGTACTTACGCAATGCCAGATAGTCCGCATTGTGAATCCAAAGGAAGGGTTGATATCGACCTATTGGCACACATAAACCCACCAAAGCTTAACTGTTACCGCAACACTTGTCTTTTCGTTGGTGAAACCCAGTTGGAAACATGTCGTTTTAAAGCAGTTTATGTGACAGCGGAGTAACACCCCAACCGGGGAACTACTTTCCTCCTTATAAAGAGATATAACGTTTCCTTATTTGGTGTTGTCTCTCCTTATTTGGTGAGTCACAGCGTCGTCCACTGATTGGCTAAGAATTATCGGAGATGGGTTCTCATTGGTCGATGGGTTAAACTCATTAGAATAAATACCAAAATGGTTGCGCCAACGTCAACGTCACTGGCCTTAACAGAGGCACCAAAATAATAATAAAACAACAACCTACTCCCCCAGAAGTTGTCCTAAGTGACAAGAAACAAATCTTAAAGTTTCTGTCTTTATTTGACTAGAGTGGCGCAGTTTGAGCCGTTTTACTACATCCAGCTTACATTCAGATTGGTGTGGATAGTTATGACATTTCTACCATTTTCACTCAAACTTTCTTGAAATAACATTTACTTCTCAACAACTGTAATGCTTCTAATCAAGCTGAGTTTAAAGTGCAACTAATTAAAAAAAAACTTGGATGGCAGTTGTGACTTTCATTTTCTTGCGGTACATAACTGCGGCGCCTTTTTAATAACACTATCCACAGACTAGTATTGACAGGAAAGGCTCAAATATTCTCCAATTTTTTTTGCAACGACTGCATCTCCACCCCCCAAAAAGACTCAAAGTGAGTTTTGTCATAATTCTTATATTGCAACATCTCAAAATATCTTCCAGGAACAAGGCCTCTTGCAGGGGAAAAGAAAACCAGCCGTAAAGGCATTTGGATGCATGTATCTGACACTGTTCTAAACACAATAAACCTTTCTACCGCTTCCAGTGGGCAGGTTTCTACAAACTCCAAGTATTACATCACTTCACATGAGTTTCTTACTCAGGCTTGGCTACAAATACGCTAAGGGGAACCTTTCAGGGCATGACGACACCTGAAACGATCTACCTGCACTTGTTTGTACAGCTTCTTTATCCATCACTATATATTTATAGCATGTCACATCACTGCCATATAAGTCAATATATTGATATAGGCACAACTACCACCATGCCTGGATGGTGGTGGTTCTGGAAACACACACAGCATGCAATAAAAAGAACAAAAAAACCCCCACATATATCAGTTTTCGGTATCTATTTTCAAGAATCCACAATAACCACTGGCTCATATAGTAAAAATTCTTTGAGGCTAAAAGTGTTTTTTATTGGATTCAACTATAAACATAATTCTAATGAGAAAATGTGTAGCGAGCTTTAAGGGTGAAGGTAAATGCAGAGGAAACGCCACCCCCTAGCGGTAAATACGGGTACTTCTAGGATTGGCTGCTGAATACGGCACTTCTGCAAGTACTTATGCAGAATCATACAAGCAGTTTTACAAATGATAGCTTCCAAACTACCAGATGCAAATACTTAACCAGCCATCGCCCTTTTCTGAGGTTACCTCAAGTCTGAAATTGTACTTCCAGTGTTTGTTTTTGAGGGCATGAAAACTTGCATGGACTCGCGCAAGTGGATGAATCCAGTTCAGCCAACATTTCACCACGTGTCGCATCTAACCAACCATCAAGGATAATCCCGCTAGAAGAATAGTCATGCATTTTTTCCCTGTTAGCTATTTTTTAAAGATTGCTTTCACTTTCACATTTTAAAATGAAAAAAAATTTCTGCACCAACTGCAATATTTTTAAATAGCCAGGTGTTTTTGACAGTGAGGTTTAAAATGGTCCCTCTTTGCAACACATGACTGTCTAAAAATGCATTTACTGTAATTCAGCAATTATCTCAAGCAGTTTTATAAAGTAATGTGAAAGGGTTTTAATGCTTGCCACAAACGGTGATGCACAGAATGAATCACAACACTCTGGGTGAGAACACTGTGGACCTTTATTGACAGCAGCATGTATACTTTTGAATATATGTGATTACTGTGAACATTTGCAGAAGCAGATTTTAAAAAGGTGAGTGTCTAGCATTCTTAAAAAAAAACAACATAAAAAACAAGCTCATCAACAAAGGCCATTGTATTTGATTAGATAACATAAAAAAGGGAAAACATTTAGATAATCCTTCATTTAGCAGGCACTTAAATGAGCAACGGTGACCCGGAGTCACTCTTTTGACCTCCTTTTTTACTTAGTGATAACATGCTCAGCTGGGTACCAGACTGAATGCACACTGAAATGGACCATAAAAACAAATACACAGCATAACTATCTCACAGAAGTACCTTTCTAGTATAAACATAACTGAAAATGAAAAAAAAAAAGAAATAAAAAAGACAGGACCTTCATCATAAATAAACAGGCACCTGTGTGTCCTTCTACACAAAATGTTAAAAAAAAAAAAAAAAAAAAAAAAAAAAGATATTCCTTGAAGTGAAGTTAGTGCATGGCTTCTACATTATGTACACATTGCCTGATGTGATGGTCCACATTGCAACAGAGCACAAAACATCAGGACCAGGAGAGAAACTGACTGGACCTCTGAGGATATTACGCTGCAGGGTCAAACGTGGCGATGGCGATGGGGTGAATCCCTTCGACTTAAGACTAAGGAGGAGGAGCTGAATATTAACACACTGCTTGATCCCACTGATGGTGAAAAATAAGCACCTCAAATTTAATGCAAGAATAAAAAGTATATATAAAAATGTATAAAGTCCACACTGGCAGTCTCATCTGTTCATTAAAATCTGTGGATATAAAACTTGATCTTTGTCGTTGTTCCTGAAGAAGATTGTAACATGGATTAGTGTCCTTGTGATTTATATCAAAAGTGTAACAGAAGAAAAACCTTCATGCAGAACCCGTTCCACTTCTTTGATTGGATATAGTAGCAAGAAGAGAGTTTAAGAGGGATGGTGGAGGCCAAGTGTCACTACATGGTTTGGATGGCAGAATGACGACGAAGCTGACCAAACATCTAAAGTCAAGCAAACCAGTTAAATTATCTCAAAAAACACGCCAACGTGGGTTTGAAAGGCATCCCGCGCTACTCTCAATCCCGCTCTAATTTTTGGAGAACCTAAGTGGAGAAACTGCATTTCATCTGCTTTGTCCATTGACCAGAGCAGGTGAGAATTCTGTGTCCATCATCCCTACAGAGCAGTTGACAGTCGATGTGTGAAGGGGTAGAGGCACTGAGGCTGTGAGGCTCTGTGAAACGAAACGTCTCTGAGACAGAGCAGCTGCAGACAGGTGTGGTCACGGCGGACCTGCACGCGCTGGCTGGGAGGGCAGGGTCATCCGTGCTGCGGTTAAGGCGAAACTCCTAGGACTGCTCACATGAAGCCATTCACACAATTGAGTGTATTTCCACTGATATAGCAAAGGAAGTCTAATCCACACTCAAACATTTTGAAATGCATATATTAAAAAAAAAAAAAAAAGAAAAAAAAAAGAAAGTTTTGTTTTCTTCAACCCTCTTCCCTGAAATGATCCATCATTCCTGTCTTTACTCTGGAGGAAGAGGGTTGGTTTAAGTCCCCCTCTGCAGCAGGTCATCATCTCAGACTTTGCTGTCAGAAGGCAGTTCTCCCAGGGCGTGGACGATGTCGGTGAAGGACGGGCGCTCCTTCAGGCCAAGCGCCCAACAGCGAACCATGAGCTTGTAGATTTTGGTGGGGCATCCGTCTGGAACAGGCAGCTTCAGCTTCCCCGCCTTCAGACCTGCAGGAAAGAGGCTCAATTAACCAGCTCAGACACACATCCAAGCACGCACGGGACTGAAAATGTGCGGCCGCCGCATCAGCACGCTCACCTTCCAGCACCTCGTCATCACCGAGTTTGCTGTATGGCATTTCCCCGTGACTGAACACTTCCCACATCAACACTCCAAAGGCCCACACGTCAGACTTGGTGGAGAAGTCGTCCTCAAACACAGACTCTGTAGGAAGCCAGCGCAACGGGATCCACGCCTGTCTGTAGTGGTAGTACTCACTACTTATATGTACACACAACAGATGAGACGGAGATCCAACATTAGTTCCAATTATCTACACAGAGGGATCATTTTGTTGCGATTGTGCTCTTTTTTTAATGATTAGTGCACAATTGTTATGACTTCAGCGTCTTTCATAACAGACCTGTTGTAGACATCCTTGCTGAGGCTGAGTGAAGACACTTTGACCTGTCTGTGACTGTTGATCAGACAGTTTCGGGCCGCCAGGTCTTTGTGAACAAAGCGGTGATTGGACAGATGCTCCATGCCACGAGCCACCTGGGCACAGATGGAAACCTAGAGCGAAAGAGACAAACACAAAGCACAACTGTCAAGATGATTAACTCTGATAAAACATTTCAAATGCCAGAGGACATGGATGTCGTCCACTGTGGATATTTTAAATATGTCAATTTTTCCATCAGACTGTTTTTTTTATTTTTTACTTTGTGAAGTCAAATTTGAATTCTATATCACATGTAAAACACTTGTAGTTGGACAAAATGCTGCACAATACATATATATACTCAATAATCACTAAACTCATCTTGAAATTGAACTACAATGGACAATGACTTATGTCGTGTTTCAGTCTGTTAAAGTGGCCGTGTTGTTGCAGGTTACGTTTGTGCTTCATCATTCGGCTGGAAACCAGATCTAAACGCAGGCACAAATAAAAGGAACCTGAATCTAACCTGGATCCTAAAAAGAAATAGGAGCCAGTGCAGTGATGCTGGTGCAGGTGTGATGTAATAGCGCCGTTTCTTCCCTTGTCAGAAGGTGAGCTGCTGAACTTTGTACCGCCCGCAGTCAAAGTGACTGACCAAGAACAATAAATAAATAACTGCAGTAATTTAAGAAGTGATGATAATGTAACACTAATGTGATATATATACTGCAACACTGCCGCAACATCAACCGCGCTGAGCAGACCCGATCCACGTGGCTCTCAGTTCAAAAGCAACGTGGTGTTAGAATCTACAATACAGCTTGTAACTAACTGGTTCGAAACCAGTGAAGTTTGAGTCCTGCTGGGGAGCTCTTAGCCTGGAGCAACGACTACTGCAGCCAAAGCCATGTAAAGTACACCAACACAAACACACTTGCTGCTTTGATCACTGGTATCATGTCAGGCTTGGTGCTCCCTCCCCTCACTGATCATCATGTTCACCTGAACATTGCACCGCATCCGTGTACCTGTACTGACTGAAGCAGGCACGAAGGACTGATTTGAATTTTGTGTTGAAATACATTGACAACTATTCCTATGCACCTTTATAAAGTATTGTAGATATTAAAAGAAGATTACAGAGACAGGAATGCAGAAAAAGACAAAACCATGATTTAATCTCAGAATTGTTTAGCTTCACTGATGTCAAAAATAGCACCTTCTTAAAAGCAGGGCTGTTTTCAGGGGTTAAATATCTACCTCGGGAACGCTGACCAACCCTCGCTGTGGTGGAAATGCAGGAATGGGTCAAGGAAAGGACTCCAAGACTTACTTTGGTCTTGGTGCTGAGAGGCTGAGTCTTGACTTTGTCATCTTTGCTTTTGGATATTCTCAGAAACTGCTTCAGATCTCCCTATCATGAAAAAAAGAAGGACATAAATAAATAAAAAGAGGCTTGTATCAGGTGAGACAGAAATGTCTTGAATTCTTCCAAATGTGTGTGTGCACTTCTGTCCCTGTGCGCTCACCAGGTCGTAGTACTCCAGGATCATGTAGTGCGGCTCTGCCTCCCTACAGAGGCCCAGCAGGCGCACCACATTGGGGTGACTGAGCTTGGCGAACATTTCAGCTTCCCGGCGGAAGTCTTGTTGGAGCTGTTCATCTCTGGTCTGCAGACTCTTCACCAACACCACCGTCTCTTCTTCCCCCTCTACAATGGCCTTTGCTTTGGACAGCAACACCTCACCAAACTCCCCTTTACCTGAGCGTACATTCACACGTCAGAGCTGATTCCACTCCAGCTTCATGTCACCTTCTATCAAAGACATTCATCCTAAGGAAATGCATGTAGTACAGAGTTGTGGAACTGCGGTCTACCTAAGGTAGTGATGGTCTGGAGGCTGGTGCGAGGAAAGTGGAGTTTGTCGTTGTTGACGTGGCTGTGGCGCTTCTCGGTGGTAGCGATGGTACTCATGTTGGTGAGCGCCACCTCCTCCTGGATCTCAGCTGTCGTGTGCCCATTTTGTTGAACAGCTCCTCCTGATTTTAAACAAAAATAAAAATAAAATACATCACTGTTGCAATGATCAAAAACAGAACAAATAATTACCAACATAACTGTTTAAACATATCAAAAAAGGCCTGTGTATTTTTCTAAAAAGAAATTAATTTCTCAGTAATCCAAGAGAAAAAGAGCAGGCTTTTTACTCGTTACATGCATTACCCCCAGTGAACACAAGGTGGCAGCAAATATTTGTTATTGTTTGGGATGAAAAAGAAAGCTCAAGTTTGCTCCCGCATGTTTCTACAACTGCCTTTCATTGAACTGATGCACACAGATACCGTTAAGACACTCCATCTCCGGCTCCTCTCCATCCTGACCCTTCTGCAATCGTTTGGCATTGCGTCTCTTTTTGCAGTAGAACATGAGTCCCAGAACTACGATGATGTATGCGACAGCCGCTCCCACCGACAGGCCAATGGTTTGGATCATCTTGTAAGGAGCCTTGTCTTCATCGCCGTCAGGGAAGTGTACCGGTTTGTCTGTTGAACACAAGCAGGGTGATGGTTAAGCATAGAGAAACGTAAGATTCATATGAGGGAAAATCTTAAACATGGCAACATTTTTTAAAATCACATGAGTCACACCTTTGCCTACATTTTGCTTTCGGATACATTTTAAGAAAGTATGACAGTGACTTTAGATAGAAATGTGTCCAAGCAGGTTGGAACGAGTGGAGAAAAGTGTCAGGAGTGATGTATGTCAAAAGAGTACCAGCAAGAATGAAAGGAAAGGTCTACAAGACAGTGGCGAGACCAGCGATGTTGGTTGGTTTGGAGACAGTGGCGCTGAGGAAGAGACAAGAGGCAGAGCTGGAGGTGGCAGAAATGAAAAAGTTGAGGTTCTCTTTGGGAGTGACGAGGGTGGATAGAATCAGGAATGAGTACATCAAAGGGATGACACATGTTAGATGTTTTAAAGAAAAAGTCAGAGAGCCCAGATTGAGATGGTTTGAACACATATAGAGGAGGGATTGTGAGTTTATTGGGAAACGGTTGCTACGGTGGGAAGGGCCAGGGAGGAGGCCTAGAGGAAGACCAAAGAGGAGATATATGGATGTAGCGAAGGAGGACATGAAGTTTGTTGGTGTGACAGAAGTGGACGCAGAGGATAGAGTTAGATGGAGACAGATGAGTTGCTGTCGCGACCCCTGAAGGGAGCAGCCGAACGGAAAAGAAGAAGACAGTGACATCAGTTGTGATTCAACACACGCAGCTATTACAAAGCTCCTAATGTTTCCTACAAGTTACATTAAAAAAAAAAAAAAAAGACCCATGGCTGGTCTGTCTTTGTTGGGCATCACTGTCACACAAACCTTATTATAAGCTACAACAAAGATCCCAGATTTCATTTTTTCCTTTTCTGGACAGAGCTGGAATACTATTCCGCTAACATTGGGAGAAAATAAACAAATAGTACACTAGTGCAACCATGTGTCATTTTCAGCTTTAGTCGGCACACAAGAAGCCTGAGACCGTGAAGCCTTATTAGATCTACTGTCCGCTCAATCCCATCATCCCAGGGACAGCTGTGGTGACAAAGACGTGTGTGGAATTATTACTCTGCCTGGATGAAAAGACAAAGGATTGATTAATGCCTTCATACTGCTCTGGCGATTGTGGCTTATGCTGGGCGTGTGCACCGTTGTTCCTGATAAAGAGAACCTGTGTAAGTATGTTTGTTCATGCGTGTCAAACTCACCCACTACAATCAGCTGAGCCACACGGTCTTTGATGCTGCAGCTGTTTCCGGCCACACAAGTGTACCTGCCCGTGTCATCCGTGGTGACGTCTGTAATGACCAGGGAGCCGTTCGGCATCTTCTGGAACCTGGAGCGCACAAAGAAAGCAGGAGCAGGACAGATGTCATCTTAATTACAAAGGCATTAGCAAAAGAAGCCAGCTATTGTTCCTTCCAACTGAAGATACTGAATTTCTAGTCATTTGAACATTAGATGTCCAATTGTCGGTTGCATTTGTTCCACCAGATGTGCACTGCTGTTAAATTCTTTCTTCTGCAATGCTGAAATTATCCTCCAATCAAGTTCAATTTGGATTTCAAAAGTTCACAAGCTGGCATGTGAAACTAACATGGAAAGAAAGTATAGAAAGCTAAAATACATTTCATCCATTAAATCAGAAGGCAGACACTTTCTGACTTTTGTCAGTTGGAACCGACAATAAAAGACGCCTCTTCACCTGTTAACATTTTATGCTTCCAAACAAGTTCACCTAGCAGGTCGGGCAGCTGGAAGTCAACACATGAACGCCGAGCCTGTCCTGTCACTGATGATTAATGTACCGCTTCACAACAAGGCCACACCAGTAATTTGATTTCACCACTGGCAATAGTAGTGACACTCTTTGACGTTCACACTAATGCTTTGAAGATAACTGCAAGAAGGCTACATGTACAGAACGTCCCTTGTCTGAAAACTATTTCAAACTAAATCTCTTGATTTTATTTTTTTTTTTTTATTTTAAATGTGAGGCTCGGGCAAGCACGTCAGGTTGAAATTATATAAAGATCTTAAAAAATGTCTTAAACTGATGATTTCAGCTTATGTGTGCTGCCGGAAAGATGCACGAAACTGCACGTTGGTGATGTTGAATGGAAGAATAAACATGAACCCCAAGATTTTTTACAAGCTCCACATCCTATAAAAATGTTAACGTAAGCAAATGAGAGAAAATTATTCACATTAATGAGACCACTTTTGCAGAATGAAGGAAAAAACAAACAAACAAACAAACAAAAAAAAAAAAAACACCAAAATAATCTGTGCCATCTGAGTGAGGTGCAGAGAATGACTCGGCACCAGAACTTTTGGACAACTAAAAAGAGAGAATATTAGGGTTATCATGAAAATTAAATTATGACCACAAGCTCAAAATCAGTATCAAGCGTTGAATTTACCTCCTGCTCTTACTGATGTCCAGCGTCTTGTCTTTAACCATCCAGTGGATGTGTGGCTCGGGGTCACCGCTGGCCTGGCAGTGCAGGATGGCTGTGTGACCCTGATACACCGTTGTATTGTCTGGCTCCACCTTAAAACGAATGTACACTATATGTGCACAAACACACATGGACACACAAGCAAGCAACGGCTCATTAATGCACACCAAGTCATTAATGACGCCTTCATTACAGACCGAGGAATTGTGGTAACTGGTTTAAATTTCACTAGAGGGCTTCAGAAGACCAAGTACACATCAAATGCTGCTGTGCTTGAATGATTAAGGATCGTCTCACCATAAACCCATCCTTACACATAGTGAGACCATTGGATGTGGTTTTGTTGAGTAATTTGGTAGCATCCCGCCTTATATTACCCCCCAATTATTCACGATCTCCAGCATATTGGGCTTATAGCTTACCAGCCACAGTGAGCGTCACCAAGGCTCTGATCTCCCCCTGCAGGCTGTTGGAAGCAACGCAGGTGTAGTTTCCAGCATCGCTGCGGGTGACTTTGGTGAAGTGCAGCTGCCCGTTCCTCTGCTCCACATGAGGTGGCAGCTCTCCTCCATCTGCAGGGGGAGTCAGAGAGGCACACAGGGACAAGAGGGTGTGAGGAGGACCCAGTCGGTTCTGCACGTGGACTTTAAGTGGTTAATGCAGATGAAGTTTGGAAACATCTGTAACGATGAATATTTATCACACACACACTGACAACTGAGCAGGTTTCAACATATACTTGTAGAAACAGACTTTGTTATCATAATGGTGTCAAAGAGATATATGCTACCGCTGCATTTGAGTTGACATATTGTTACGCAGCCACTCCTTATCTGATCTGCAGCATCTGGGAGTGAAGGCCAAGCTGGTTACGTTCATACCTGCTTTGGTCCAGCGGATTGTGGGGCTCTCCCGCCCCTTTGCCGAGCACTGGATTGTGATCTCTTTATCCAGCTCCAGGCACTGCGAAGGCTGGGGGGTTGGCGTGAACTTCAGTCTCTCTGAAACACAAGTCAAAATACCACACACACATCACACATGCGGTTAAAACACATGGAGTGGGGGCATGGGTGCTAGTCAAAGCTTCTTTTGTGAAACTCGCCTTGTGGATGAAATGACACTAAGCTGATGCAAATCATGTTCACACGTGTCAGGAGAAATGCGGTTACACACAAAAACAAAGATCTGATGAAGACGGGTCTATCAGAGGCTGAGATCACACACACAAAGAGACTGGCGAGACAACATTATGTCAGGCTGTTCATCCCCGTTTAGTCCTACAGACAGGAATTTACCTCGGAGATAACATGTTAAAAATGGATGCGAGAATAAAACTGTCATGCATTAGTCATATTTGACACCTCTGTGGGTGTCCTGCTGGATGCCCACTCACACAACACAGACCCCTATATTTTAGGAAACACACAGGCCCTCAGGCCTGACCACATTTCTTTATTTTCTCTCTGCTATGCATTAGTCATTGTGCTGGATGATTTCATATCATCTTTCAAATTCTAACAGAAGCTGTGTAACAAAGGTATAATCTATTACATATATAAATCGATTCCACAGCAGCTTACCAAGCACAGTAGCTCTTGCGTGGCCAAACAGTTTGCCGCCCACAGTCTTAGTTTCACAGCTGTACATGTGAGCATCGTACACCTCGACGTTGTTTATTTTGAGGGTGCCGTTAGGGAACATCTTAAAACGAGAGTCCTGTGGAAATGATTTAAAAGTTCATCTTTTGAACTTTGACAAATGACAAGTTTACATGAGCATGATCAAATGGATGACTGTGCAACAGTGAGAGTGATGGCACACCTCAGACGTGATCATGATGCTGTTGCGGAGCCACGTGACCTCAGGCTGAAGGTTAGCCTGAGCATGACAGTGGAGGTAACCTGGTTTACCCTCTTCTAAGTTGCTGTCCTGAGGCCTTCTCACCCACACTGGGGCAGCTGTAGACGCACACAAAAAAGTACAGGCATTTTACACTTACTATTAATATTAAGTATGTATACAGAAGCTTGCAGTTGTTGCCTAAAGAAATGCACCAAATGTTAATCATTGAAGTCCTTTGGCCTGTCTTAATAGAAAAACCAGTCTGTAGAACTGGCAGATGGTCCCAGCGTTCCCACCATACACATAGTGACTGGGACAACAAGGGAGGCCAGTCCTGTAGGATGTATACCATAAACTGACCCACCATGGTTTGATGCAATACTCTAGTAGACACCAGTTTAAGATCAAACAGAGGAAATTGTTTGATATGAATAATTTAACACAAAGAGATTAAATTCCTTCAATTTGAAAATTAGACATTAAAAACATGTATTGTAAATTTTTTTTGAAAATTGCTGATGGAGAAGTTGTCTATTAATCAGAAGGTTGGTGGTTCAAGTCCTTACTTCGCTGTCCCTGAACCCCTAAATAAATAAGTATTGTATCAAAAAGGTGAGTACCACCTGTTCATTCAACAAGACTAGAAAAGTGTTGCATCATTTCAGTCCTTTTCCCATTTAAAACAAAGAGCATGTTATCAGATATAAATCTAGTCCTAAAACACTCGGTCTTTCTTTTTTTTTTTTTTAGCTTTATTGCATTTTTTTTAAAGTTCTGTTCCCCATGCACATCTCATTTGGCTTATTTAAAACCAAAAAAAAAAAATCATAATTTTGTATTTTCATACAAAATGATGTGTGTAAAACTTACTGGCCACAGTGAACGTGACGTCCTGTGTCCTTCGTCCAGCCTTGTTCTGGGCCACACAGGTGTATGTGCCTGAATCTCCCTCCTCTGTTGGACTGAACACCAGATCCAAGCCGTCCTGGTACACCCTGCCCTCCGTGGGGACCTGCGTACCTTCTCTCTCCCACCACACGTCCGGGTTCGGCTTCCCCCGCGGGGGTTTACAGGACACCCGCTGCAGGGTGTCAGCAGAGAACACCTTTGTCATCTTGGGCACCATATCTTCTATTTCTGTGGTAAGAGTGGGGAGACAGGAAAACAAATGTGTGAAGTAAACTTTTTTTAATCCTGAAACTGATTCCTGTTCCAAGCCAACGAATGAATTTGGCTCAGAGTGCACCTCATTCAAACTCTTCGTTAACACATTTCTTGTCTTGTTAGGATCAGTCCCTTAATTTGGGGAGAAGGCCGCAGTTCTTACAGAACAAAGTGCACAGTAGGCAAACTGTGAATATAAGTGGTAATTACTGTGGGAATTAAGTCACAACTGTACGAGGTGGGTCATAGCAAAACTGGCGGTGCCACAAAAAAGTGGAACAGGATCAGTGTTACAAAGGCTCACAAGACCTTCCACCATGAGCCTTAATACCCCGTGTCCCACATGGAAGTATTTAATACTTCATTGGCCAACAGTGCTCTGAAAGCTGGTCAGAGGCTCCGACTTTTACGAGTCCTAATCTAAATCTATTAATGGCAACACAAGAAAGCATATTTCTCAGCAGATGAAAGAAAAGCTGAGCGACAAGAGGGAGGAGTGCAGAGAAACGACTGAGGTGGAGCTCTGATAGACCGTTTAAACTCGTCCTTAAATACTGAATTCTACCGTGACACAATCCCCTGTAATGCCTGCAGGGATTACCATCAGATTAAGTGAATTAAGGTATTTAAATAGAGCTGTGGTTCAGTGGGTTAAAACTGCAGATATAGCTGTACCTCATCAGTCCCAAATTCTTGGGAAGAATGGACCTTCGTGGGTTGGGAGATTGAAATGCACAGAAAATTCCGCCTTAAGCTCATTCAAAATATTTGGCTTGCATGCATTCAAAATGGTCCCTGATTGATAAACTGAGAAGATACTACAGCTTACTAAACAGTACAACCATTAACACACAAAAGGCTATTCTCTAAAAACCTGGTTCCAGAAAAAAAAAACAAAAAAAAAAAAGAACTGGCTCAAGCGTTAAACTAAAACAGGTCTGACATGTCTCATCGTGTGTGTCTGATCGCTTTCATTGCGTGTATCAGAATCTAACCTTCATGCAGAAGCTGACTTTCAGAGCTTGTGTCATGTTTTAGTTGCAAATACAATGTTTTAATCTACCTATCCACTTAAAAACATAATTTCTTCCAGGCATAACTCTGCTTCATGACTTTCAACTTGTCACCGCCTCATAATTACGCTGTTTGTAAGCCTGTTTTAAGGAAAATACAATGTAATTTCTAGTGTTGTTCACTTCGAGCAGAATTGTTGGGCTCAACGTGCTTGAAACAACTAAATCAGCTATTCAGATGGGGGATACAATATGTAGAGGAACCAGCAGAATGACAAAGTACAGAGAAGTGCATTCAGCTGGGGTGGATGTCAATAAGGGAATCTGATTATCAACGGAGCACTTTGGCTCTAAGTGAAAAGGCCAGAATAAGGATAGAGGATGGGTGGCAGGAGGGATAAACAGGCGCCCCAAATCCCATCACACTCTGAGGTCACAGAATTATGCTTCTCTCCCAACAATTCAAGAGTGGATGTGTTTTTTTTCCTGTGCGTACCAGCGATGAGGAGGGAGGCCTCCAGGGTAACGTGGGATCCTTTGAGGCCTCGGCCAACACACTTGTAGGTTCCAATGTTCCTGGGCTTGACTTGCGTGATTTGAAGTGTGCCATTGGGCAGCAAGAACACTCTGCAGAGAGAAGACGGATAAAACACTTTCTCACAATATGCAAAGCACAGACATCACAGCACAGCAAAGACAAATCAATAGCTCATCACTGATTTATGAGAAAACCACCCCAGAGTTCATGAAATGCTTGATGCTGTGCAATTCCAGAGAAAAGTGACTGGTTCAATAGTGAATTCCCTCAGGAGAGGTGATATTTCTGTGTCATGTCTTCAACGTTCGGGAGTGTGCGTGTGATGAGTTGTGGGGTTTCGAGGATGTCTCCACATATGAGATGTGGCTCCATTCTGTTGAATATTTCTTCACTCAGAGGAAAAGGTTGGCGGGGGAGTGAAGTATTCATTTTTAAGTAAATTGTTCTTCCATCTGCATAGAAACCTTAACAGAAACAGGTGGGCTTCATATTTTTACCTCCAGAGTAGGGTTCACCCATGGGAATCTGTCTGCAAAAACAGCCTTAAGCTTAAGGTGGTGTGGGGTTTTTCCTTTTTTTTTTTGTGTTCCCTCCCCACTTTCTAAATTTCTCACACACAGAAAATGATCTACATTGGATATTCACAGACAGTCTTGGGAGGGTTATTGAAACAGCCCAGGTGAAAAACAGATGATTCCCTGCACAGAGATGCAGTCGATGCATTTCATAAGCCCACATCAATAATCAAAAATAAACAAAACACCAGGCTGTCTTGGAATTCCTCAACCAGAAGGTGGCCAGGTCTTCTTGAAACGTGATCACACATGACAAAGACACAATGTTCAAGTCCTTCACCTCCTTTGTCAGCTCACTAATCTTTTATAAACAGAAAACCAGGATCCATTCTCCATTATGAACAGACCTCTTAAGATATGAGTACATGTAAGGATAATGCACAATGAGCATTTAAGGGGAAAAGTGGTTATTTGTTTATTAGCAAACATGCTGGTAGGCTGATTGCAGCTCGAGGGCTTTTTCCCCTCACTATGTAAACACCTGAGACCTGGGAAGTCTTTTGTAATAGGCTGGAGAGTCCGTCTGTCTTTAAGTTATGTACAATGGACTGCAGAGAAACTTTACAGGACTCTGTAACGCTAATAGAATTCCTTAATGTGCAGTTTGCCTGAAGCCTAAGAGGAACATTCAGAAAGCCGTGATAATGTGAGCATTCAGACGACTGTTCACACGTTGCACACTCGGACAGGCCTGATTCCATATGTCAATAGGAAGACATATTTAACTGAAGATGGGATGAGAAGCTTACGTGAGTAAGATGATAGTTTGGAATACAGAGATGCATACGGGAGGATTTAGCACTCAACGTACCGAGTCTTGTTTGTTAGCAGCTCATTGTCATGATACCACTCCAATGTGGGCTCAGGCTCTGCCGTAAACTGACAGTGGAAAACGGCCTCCTCGTTCTTCAGCACCACCTGGTCTTCGGGAGTGACCACCGGCTGCGGGAAGCTCTTATCTGGGAAATGGAGGTACAAACAATTGCATGGCTTCATCCACAGGCATTAGACAGTTAAATTCCACTTGTGTGGATGATCATCCATCACTCAGGTGAACAGGCTTCATCAAAAGCTGCCAACAGCAGCACAAGGCTGGTGAGCAAGCAGCCTTCAGGTGGCGGTGTGTGTCAACATCCAAGAGGCCCCTCGGGAGACTTAATTAGGTCAGTGAACAGATCCCACAGCTTATCTGGACCATTATATCCTTTTCTCCTGGGTCGCAGGAGATCATCTCTCAGTTCTCTGTGATAATCTGAAGACGAGCTATTTTTAGTAAACTGGGGTTAAAACTCAAGTGGGAGCAACTATGTATATGATTCATTGCATTAACGATGAATAACACTTGGAATTTTACATTTTTAGTAATGGTGAACTGAAGTCAGTATCAAATCACCCAAAAGTGATTCAAATGCATCATTTCCTTCCTTGTCGTCACACTCATTTTAGTAGAATAAACGTGGCAGCTCTCCAAAACACCCTCCTTCCACTAATAATCGGCTTCTCTCACAGGCCTAAAGCAGATATTTGGGATAGTTTAACCTGAAGGAAGAGTAATTACCAAAACTGCTGCTCTCAAAATACAAAGCTAAATGGCCCTGAGATCTAAAGAAATTGGAACATAAAAATACCCATAATCAGGGTTTACGGGCGTGAGTCAATACTTCAGATCTGCCCCGCTAATGGAGGTATGGCGCTAGCAGCAGTATGGGGATATGGCTAAGAGCTGGCGTGAAGAAAAAGCAGACAGGCCCTCAGAGCACAACGGGCCCACCCAGGAAGTCAGTGAGAAGCCCTCACCTTGCAGATCAGTGACTGGCTGTGCATTAAAAACCAAGGCTAGTCTGTCAGCTTCTTGTCACTATGACAACTAATATAATGCAAGTGCCAAGGGCGGTGAACACCATTACTGGAAGCTCAACAATTTTCCATTCTCCTCCTGCCCAGGTGCTAACCTTGCGTGCCTGGGTTGCAGGTGGATAATTAGAGTGGAACAGGGCATCGGGTTTCTTACACAGATGTGGTCCTGAATGAACTCTACTAGTGTTGCGGTTACTGTAAAACAGCGTCACTTTACAGACGTAAACACAACTGACAGAGTCCTAACATGTAGGAACTGTGACAGTGAGAGAAGGAGGGTTTGTGACCAAGCCGAGAGGCAGCACACCCTCTTAATTATGTGCAAATGACTTTAACGGCTGAATTTCGGATAAATGTAGCTGACAGTTTTTAATAAAGGCACTGATAGGATACATATCCCCCTCAAAATCAATGGGAAAGCCCTCAGTGTACATCTGTGGCTGCATACGAACAGCAGACCGAGTTTAATTGGTCAGCTTTTATAGACTATGATGAACAATAAAAGGGCAGAGGGCATTGAAACCTTAACAAAAAAAAATAAATAACACAATTACCAATTCTTCTTCTACTCAGGTGCTAACCTTGCGTGTCTCTGTGTTGCAGGTGGCTATTTACAGAGGACCAGGGAATCAGATTTCCTCCACAGATGTGTTACTGAATGAATTGTACAAATGCCTGGAGGGACTGCAAGGATAATACACTGTGGACTTGGAGCAAATAAACAAAAAAGCAGAGTAAACGGCCGAGGTTGTGATAAGAGCCAGCAGGAAAACAAACAGCCAGTTCAACAAACTGTCTGCGAAAGCTGCAGCTACAATCGGAACAGGAAAACCTGAATGTTGGGAAATCTGATGTTATTGTTCACTCTGCAGATGTTTATAAAGAAAGCCTTTCAGTCTGCATGGGTGGAGGAAGGTGCAAGCATGCTTAGATAATCACATTTGAAACTCCATCGCTGCCTACTCCTGCTCTCTCGCCACTAATGGTGTTTTTAACATCTTCCTCTTCTGTGAACTCTAGCTGCATAAAAGTGGAATAAGTAATGAGAATCCTGTACAGAAACAAAAGGGGTGATGTAAATCAATGAGCAGGTTCCTCAATATGCCTCTGCGGCTCGAGTACAGTAGAGGTAGGACCTGACTGTGGTCCAGACTGAAGTGAGATGTGGAGGAGGAGCCGCTCACTGGATCCCTCTGAGCAGCATCCAGGGGTTTAAGTTGACAAGTCAATAGATATTTGGATATTACAAACACTACAGTCCAGATCAAAACAAAAGTGCAGGTAGAGGTTGCAAATGCAATAACAAAAAAATTAAATAAAAATCTGTTCATTTAATCTGTTAAAATTTTTTTTACTGATTTTAAGTCACCTTTGTGAAACTAAGTGCAAACTCAGTTGGACATACTGGAAGCAGAGATCGTTCCTGTTTATCAGTTTCCTGATTTCCTAAATGTCCATACGTGTTCAGACCAATTAAGGAGAAAAGCCACCGTGCTCTGAAGGAACTTTAATTTCTTAAAAAAAAAAAAAAAAGGCCATGAGACATAATACCAGGTAATTCCAAATGACCCATGTCCCATATGAGCAGAACGATAGGACTGATATTTCCACTGTTTCCGATACACTCACCTATAATGTTGAGAGTGAAGTTGCTGTTGCTGCAGACGTGGCCTGCTGCGTTTTTGGCGCAGCAGTAGTAAACTCCATTGTCATCTGGACTGGCACTCTTGAAGGTCAGTGTCCTCTCCTTGTTGTTGATTTGATGACCCTTCTCTGTCAGCTTCACTCCCTCCGTCAGCTTCACTCCATCCTTAAACCACTGGCATGTCGGTCTGGGATGAGGAGCAGGATTGAAGAGGATAATTTGTGAAAATAAAAAAAATAAAATAAAAAAAGATAAAATGGAGAATATTCAAAATATGGGGTGATGGGAAAAGACGGCATGAGAAGGGAAATAACATTTTCACTGGTCCTCCGGATGATATTTAAGTGTTGAACTAAACTTGAGCAGTCGGAGGCAGGAGACTTACCGTGGGTGTCCATCAATATGACAGCGCAATGTTACCGGCGCAGAGCTCTCAATGTCTCCTTCAGAAACGGGCTCCTTCAAGGTCACGCTGCCCGTTTCTAACCCTGCAGAAGCAGAAAAAAATGAATGAGAGGATGGGGTAACATAAGAGGACAGAGGATGTCATTTGGTAGAAGGACAGGAGTAAAAATTGAGTTAAGTGCTCATCCTGTCATATGTCCACAAGGGACACATGACAACACTAATGGGTGCAGCAGGAATGAGGACAGTCAGATGCATCACCGTGACAGCACTGTGACTATGAGACGCGAGTCACCACATCACTAGGTTGGCTTACATCAGCATGCCAATGGACTCAGCAGACCAACATAAGCCACTGCTTAGTGAGTTTTTTTTTTTTTAAAACATATTTAATAGGTGCCTCACTAACTCACCCAGTTAAAAGGGATGCATTGCTGTCTCGGAAGAGCTCGTAAAATTGAGCTGTAGTGAAAAAGTACCAGGGCAATAATTAACTTGTTCTAACATTGCACCCGTCAGTCATAACTTTGAAAAAACTGGGATAAAACATCTTCAAAAACGCCTTCAGAGGTGATCAGGTGTACCTACCCTACCTGAAACATGATGAACTGTGAAGAAAACAGATGGAGGGAAACTGATCCACAGTAGTGCTTTGAAAGGAAACAAGCACTGAAACATAAAGGTTTTTATCCAAAATACACTCAGCTGAGTGTATATCAACTACAAACTGTACATAAATCTCACAGCAGTAAAGCATTCCCATGTCCTCCTCATATTCAGAGCATGATTCTTACATATGTTCAAGGGAGACGAGAAGCTCCTGTGAATGTCATTAGGAACCAAGAAAACCCATTGCCCTGTCAACTTAGAAATAAACTCTCGCTCCTCTTTTACTGTAACCTCCTTAGAACAAGTGTTAGGAAAATTCACAATTTGATATATTAAAACTTTTTTTGCTTCCTGGAAGACTAAAAATGGGACATTTAATGAAACCTCTTAGTCACACCATAGATTTCTACTGTAATACAGTACTACTTACTGGATTTTCTGTTTCCCTGCTGTTCTGTTTCCATTGATGGTACAAAAACGGAATAATTTGAGAAATGTATTTGCATGATGGTACATAATCTGTGGTTGCAGAATGAGCCGTAAGCGTACATGCTGTACTTACGGGATGCAAACATGCATTCACTGGTAGAAAGCAGAGCATGTTTGTGTTGCTCCAGTTCCACCATGAGTCTGCTCCAGTTTGTATACCGTACATGTATTCATGTAAGACATGCCACTAATACTAAACTCTATTCCAATGATTTAACAGTGCGCTTCAAGCACTTCTGCTACTGCACAGATCATCTATGAAATATGCATGGCATGAGCTAACCTGAGCACAGAAGTGAAAAGGGAGGATGATGCAGCACCCCTGAGAGGTCAGATGAGGCGCTAGAGGAAGACTTTTCACAATGAATTACACAGGAACCTGGCAGAGCTCCACACCCACGGGGATCATGGCAAACTGTCTCTACAGTAACGAGCCCTCCATCCTTCTTGCTTATAACCTCATGAGAACCAGCCACTGCTCATTAGCTTCTTCTCAAAGCAGATGCCCTGCAACTGTGTGTGGAAGTGTGTGTTCACTCTTCTGAGTGTTTTTACATGTCTGTTAGACACAAGTGTTATCTACAAATGTGGTTTTGAGAAGTCAGCCATAGATGAGGATGATGCTTGGCTGTATGCATGCATGCATGCATGTCCTAACAACTGTTTCTCATTCAAAACAAATAGCGTCAAGCAACCTAATAAGGAGGAGGTGGTGAGGAGGGACAACACAGCCATGGGGACCTGGGGCCAAACATTACAGCAGACCTGTTATTAGTGTGCTGAAAGCAAAAGGGACTGACAAAACCAGACAGGACCAGAACAATGAGTCACAAAGGAAAGGGAAAAGTTAAAAAAAAACAGTGTGGGGAAAAATAAATAAATAAATGACTAGTCTCCGCTGCTTTTACATATATGGAGTAACAGGTAGTTGTGTTTCAAAGATGAATGACTGACACCATCCAATACAAACAAACATCTGATTACAAGTCATATTATGTGCTGTTATGACTTAATGCATTTTCCCCCATCTGTGACATCTTAAATTTGCAATGAACTCTCACAGTATTATGAATAAAGTGTGCCCAAGTTATGCAATGCACGCTACCGTTTGGCTAACTAAACAGTCCTAAAAAGTCCAATTTGTCCTAACCTTTTCAAACAACCTCATTCGAATGTCCCAACTCCTCACACAGCCCCATTCATTGCTCAAGTTTCCGCAGCTGTCCATTCAGACAAACAGAAGGCACTCTCTCACAACCTATTACTGACAAATGCCTCCCTACGATCCCCTCAGAATGCATGACTAAGTGTTGAAGCAGGCCTGGCAGCTAACGCCATAATTAGGGGCATATAATTATTATGTTGGAGGCAGAACAGGAAGCTCTACCAACCTGGGGATGATAACAGATGAATTGTGAAGATTGAGAGGCAGATGCTTGGACCGTTTATTCCTCACCATACAGCTGAATGTTTGCATCTGCTCTACCCAATGAGCTCGTTTGTTGCCATGGAGAAGGGCCTTTGCAACAGGCAGCCAAGGGGTGAGATCTGTTAGCTTGGGGAGCACTTGGGATAAAGTTTGATTGACGAAACCATGTGGGTTTGGAAATGACTAGAACATGTGGCAGTGTCAGTATACTGTAAACAAAGGCAAAACAGGGGGTTTCTTCTTTAATGTTTACAGTATACAGGCCTCTCTCGCTGTCAGATTTTAATTAACTGTGGGTACTCCAACTCAGACAGATGCTGCAACTGTGACAAAACAGACAGGTGAGTAAAACAAATCGACACTCGCTGCACAGACGAATCCAACTGATGGTCACTAAATTTGAAGAACTACATTTAATTAACCAAAAAAAAAAAAAAAACAAACAAAAAGAAAACCATCAAGTCAAAGTGTGACAGGAAGAAAATAAGTGGTGGAGCACTCCTGGCCTGCAATAAAATCCATCTGCTCAAAAAAAAAAAAAAAAAAAAGTAGGCTAAGGACACATGCTGTTCAACTAAGCCAAGATGGCGCACACATGCTCACTCATGTGCAAGTGGCTCTGTGACTTGACAGAGTGAACGGCGAGGAAAGTGGGCCTGACTGCTCATGTAGCTACCGAATATTTTCTCACAAGCCACGTCACTGAATCTGCAACATCGTCGGCCCGAATCTTCAACAGGCCCTGCATAGTTTTGACTCTGGGATCAAGAAACGTGCTGACAATGGTGATGCATGAGCCCGGCGCCTCTGCTGGGTTCAGTCTCGACACAGAGACCCAGTGACCGGACAGGACAAAAGCATGAAGGGGGGCTAAAACCACTATTAGTGAAAACAGAGGGGGCATAATTACTCTTGAATAACTCTACTGGCAGGATTAGCCCACCCACCACTGAAAGCAGGATAAATGAACTCTCACTCCCCAGTGGGGGAGGGGTAACAATCCCCTACTCCAGTACTTTCCGTGTACATTACATATGAAATAACACCCACCCCTCCTTACAACCCACATTTACGACTATACACGCAATCTCGCGCACACATGAGTGAATGCACAGACAGGATTAATGCCAGGGGGTCTTTACATCAAACTCCATGAAGCTCCATTGTCCATAAAATGCATGGTGTATAAATATGAAATTGAATCATAATCCATAACAACATTGTTGAATCCAAACTGCAGTGATGCAGACAGATGAAAAGCCAGACTGCACACTATTACACAGAGATAGATAGTAATATATGCAGACAGGTGTCGCTGGCAGATGTGGTTTAAATATATGCCTCCTTACCCGTTTGGCTGTAAAAAAAAAAAAAAAAAAAAAAAGTGTTGCATCACGCAATTGATCTAATCTGAGGGCAGAAAATTTATCAGTCCGTGGTTGTGACCTGAAGTCATTCCTAAGGAGTTTCCACCCTGTGTGTGTATTCTTTTTAAACTTATAAAGCTGTTGATCTTTCATTCCTACCAGAATGTTAACATGTAGTGCACTAATAACAGTATTTTCAGTCTGCCAGCTGTATATCTGTTGTCGTCATCTGTTTTATGCACCAAACAAATTGTACAACTTAAATGTTTTAAATAACAGCCTCTCAAACTGTCTTTTCTCCCAACTTTAAATTGGTATGTTCAGTTATTTTAGAGCCTGCTGCACACATTTCTGCAGGAATGTTCTCCTGCTCATCTGCCTTTTTCTTTAGCCGCCTTCTATCTTGAAGTTGTGTTGATCTACTTTGCCATTTAAATACAAAAACTGCTAATTTGTATCTAAATTAGGTGGTTTTGGATTAACATCATATAGTCATCATTTATATTTATTATCATATATCACCGTTTCTATTGATAACCCCAGCACTTAATTTAGTTTGTGGATTAGTGTCAGCATTTGGACTTCGGTATCATAAATATTTGCAAATAAAAGAATCTAGGAAAAGGATGCATTTCATTCAGGACCAAAAGGAAACCTTGTATATCTATAAGTTAACTCATTTCACTCAACTGTCCATATCTTCATGACAATATAATTTTATTGGCAAGGGAAAATGGTTATGGTTTATCTTTAGAGAACCAGGCTACAAAGTTGTTTGCTTCCATTTTGTCATTTCATTATGAGCATCTCAGCATCTCTTTCCATCCTTGCATTCATTGTATTCTATGTTGTTGTATTGGTACAAGCACAACAATGCACATTGTTGTGCTTGTACTCCATGATCACAATGAAATGGGACTTTGAGACAGCCACACTTTTAATATATCAGGAATTTCATATCATAGAGCAGCT
Organism: Xenentodon cancila; assembly: GCA_014839995.1. Lineage (NCBI taxonomy): Eukaryota > Metazoa > Chordata > Actinopteri > Beloniformes > Belonidae > Xenentodon > Xenentodon cancila. The sequence continues at coordinate 20,374,121 of CM026208.1, read as the reverse complement.
GAGGAAAACCTGAGGAAAACCTGAGGAAACCCCCCCCCCCCCCCCCCATTTTTTGGTAGATTAAAAGTTTCTGAAACCTTTATGGGAAAACACCTTTTATACAGTTTTCAAGAAATTGCTTGTTGAAGGCCATTTTCTATAAGTACAGAGAACAAAACCCTGCAACAATAACCTAGAAAACGTTACACAGTGCCAAGGGGAACCGCAGAGTTAAATTATAGGTTTGTTGGGTTTATTACTGATGGGAAAATTGTATGTTGCATTAATTTCATCTGCCAAAAGAAACGAAAAATATTTTACATATTTTTCTGTATCACAAAAGGGCTCAATAGACGTCACAGCATGCACTGAAGCGGTATGATGCATTTTCTCTCTTTGTGACAGAAATGTATATCTTCATATACTGCTGCTCTTACATATCCACATATATGCAAAAATTAAACCAGCACACAGGACTTTATGTTAAAATAGTTTCTTTTTCATTTGTAGGAACATTTGCTTACTTTTGGAAGCTTAATTTAGCTCTTACCATCTTCTGTCCCTACTATCAATAGAAAACAGCCAAAAACAACATTGGACTCCCGTCCCCATCACATCTTATAACATCTGCATATTGCTTCAGGACACAATGTCACACATCACCGGCAATGACAAAACTAGGTCACAAAGCTACAACAAACACCACGGCAGAGGTGACAAAGAATCCAAGAAGGTTATGGTGGCAGATTGACCAGTCAAGAGACCAAACGTTGTAAATCCGAGGAAACCTTGGACAGCCTTGTACTGTCAACTTAACCTCTGCACCAATAGGGGGTCTGCCTGAGCCAAAAAAGACTAAAGTTGATTAACATGAGCACATCTTTAAAATAATAATGATAATAATAAAAATTCAATCTCTTCCTGAATTAGAAGGGAAAAAACACAAACCCCTTCTCTTTTGCCAGTTCAAGGGAACATTAATGACTTGGCAGATAAATACAGTTTATTCTGGATCATGACAACAGCTCTGAAGAAGAACTGGCACTTCTTGTCCAACTCGTTTTTTTTTTATTCTTTATAATTTATGGGAGTATGTTACTTGAGCTTTGCGGACACACTAAACCATATACAGTTGCAACATATGACAGCAGCCTCCTTCAGATTCAACGAGGTCTGGAAACCCAATGTAACTCTGGTCTGACTGGCTAAAAACTGTAACTAATCCAAGATGGGGCTCAACATCACGGTCTGCTTTCTCCTTCCGTCTGTCTTTCAGTTTGCAACAAGGAGGTCTGGCAACTCATCTGTTCTTGGAATCAGCCTTTGAACAAGTATCATCACCACAAAGAAAAAAAGAAAGAAAGAAAGAAAGAAAAAACAACCTCTCGGCTGAATGCAGCCAGAGAGGAGAACATTTTCCAGATGGAGCCATTTTTCATAGGGTTTTGTTTTTTTTCTTGCTGCTACCACTACAGATTCTGTATTAAAGACAAAGGCTTTTCAGTAACAACTGGTACCTGAGGGCCCTCAATAAAGAACAAACATGGTTATTTATCCCACGCAAAGTTGGAAATCCCATAGCTTCCTCTGAATCAAGGGAAGCCACTGATGTTTTGTATGAGGGTAAACAACATTAAGAAATCATCTCGCCACCCTTTAATAAGGTAAAAAAAAAGTGGCAAAGTAAAAAAATAAATTAAAAAAGGACCTGAATATAAGGTGGAGTGAAGCGGGAAGGGTTAATCGAAGCTTTGATAATTGTACAGCTACAAGGTTAAGACCGCTACTCAGTAATTTCCCTACAAATCCTTTCAGAATGCTTGGCGGAAGAAAAAAAAAAAAAAAAAGGGTTGCACAACAGAAAAAAGTGCAAGCAACAAGAAACACATGCTTGGTGGCACACATATCCAGTTTCCAATATAAAGAGCCACAAAGAATATGCAACAAGGTGGAAACATTCCTGCAGCTCATACTACCCGGCATCTTATACTGTCACTTTTTGTTAGCTTTCTGAACCAGAAACTACCTTGTTCCCATTAGGAAATCCTATCAGCTGTTACATTTCACCAAGATATTTTTGTTTTAAAACACTCACACTTGATATTGAAGGAGGCGTTGGTGGAGTGGAGCACCTTTCCGGTGGCTACGTTTTCTGCAACACACTCAAAGTTCCCTGCATCCAGCTGCCGATCCACAGCCGTAAACTTGAGGTTGCTACCCTCCTGGAACCGTCTGTCGTCGTTTCCCAGGGCCTGGCCGTTGTGAAGCCATTTATATGTGACATCAGCCGGATCACTGACTTCGCAGCGCAGCATTGCGCTGCGGCCGTGCAATGCATCCTGGGATTTGGGTTCCCTGGTGAAATGGATGGCGGCAGCCTGGATGGACAGCACTGGAAAGAAGAACGACAAAAAAAGAGGGGATTAGAATGAGACTGCTGTTAACATTTTATAGCTTTTTCCGTCCATTAATTGTATGCCATAGCAAACACTTAGCCCTGTGGAGGATTGCTAATGTTTAGACAAGACCAGCTTCCTGTGAATTATTTTGTAGTGAAGTGATCAAACCCAACAAGGAGAGGTAGAGTGAGTAGTCAAATGTACCCTCAGCTCAACAAAACACTATGTTGCATGGATACTACATCCTCACAAACACTTCAGCACACCTCCATGTGGTGTGCTCAAGGTTTTCTCTGCATCATTTATTTCTTTACCCACATCTAACCAAGAAAAAAAAAAGACTTTTTATGCGATTTGTATAAACAGTGTTACTCAGTTTTGTGCAAATACACAGATCAAACAGGACCTGGAAAAAGCATGTCGGTGACAACATTGGTGAAATGTTTGACAGTGTGAAGAGCCCCCATCTCCGACAGCTAACCCATGTATAGTCTACTAAACGCTTTTACATATACTCATTGGTCAATCACAAATCTTTTATCTTCACTGCTGGGAGGTTCTGAAGCACTGGGAAAACAAACACTGGAAGCTGAAGTTTCTTCTGTTACACTTGGTTTTTCCCTTCTTAATACTTCCGAATCAGCAGCTGTACCACGCATCATACTTGGAAAAACACACCACAGTGAACTACTCACCAAGAACCACTTCCAATGCAAGTCCTCATCTGCCCTCTGTAATATAATATCACGCACAACGCCAACATTTTTTATCATAAGCAACTGTTGACTGGCAGAGTCAATTACACATACCTAAACATGCAAGTCAGAGTATGTACGTGGGTCTTTAAAACTTCCTGCATGATTGAAGTCTGGTAAAAAGGGGGATCTTTCAATGATGTTAAATTAACAAGTCTGCTGACAATCGAGCCTAGGTAATCCGTCAATCTCTAACCCTTCACATGCCCATCACACCAGGCCTTCAGAAACCTGCCCCTTCATCACGTTCACCTTTGTCTAAGCTGCAGGTGCTCAGAGCTGACAGCGAGACACTTCCAGACAGAAAAGCTGATCAAACAAGACATCTATCTTGGTATATGAGGAAGCAGTAGATACGTTGGTGGGAGAAGAGCAGATAATTGTACCTTTAATGTCCCAGGCATGACGATGCAGGGCCAAAAGAAAATACATATACTAAGCAGTCACTCACCAGCCTTCATTATTCTCTTGTACATAAAATACAAACGAGCAGAGGAGATTATCAAGTAGTGGGAAAATGTTATGTGTACATGAAACTTGTCCCTACAAGGATAAAACATGCTCAGTATAAGGTCATTATTGTTTCGATGAGAGTGGGAATCTTACCGACAGCTCTTGAATTTCCTCTAGACTCTCCCTTCTGGGGATCAATGAAGGATTATCTTATCTTTTTAGGATCAGAGGGAAGCACTATTCTACAACAACAATCAAGATGCAGCAGAATCCAAACACCTGATTACTCACGCCACAGAGAAGATAAGCTCGGTTCAGACCGTTGTAAAAAACCGTTTTATCCCAACAATCACACGTCGTTGCTCAAGTACTCAGAACTTCTGCTACAACGAGCTGACAACTGCGTTTTTTTTAGAGACGGACGCATAAATCTGCTTCAATCAACCGCATCGCGACACTAGCTCACCAAATTAATTTGAATTTTAAATAAATCCTCCGTCTTCTTTTTCATTAACACCCTGTTGTCTTGTGTCCACCTCTATCCTTTAAACACCACATTACTACCCTTTTTTTTTCTTTTTCCACTTTGTTACACACATTACAACATAGACACCACACTGTACCACCACTGTCTCGTCTCTCTCGCTCTCTCTCTCTAGTCTGATCACATACCACACCCGGTGATTTTAGCCCTCTTTGGCAGAATTTAGTTACTTATTTACTCATTTTTACTTTTTCCTTAATTTCATTCGTCCTACTTAGGGATCAATAAAAGAAATAGACTGTCATTAGGGCCGGTGAAGGGTACACATCTGCACACACCCAAAAAAAAAAAAACAAAAAACAAAAACCCATGATTACAGATTAAAAAAAAATAAATAAAAAAATAAATAAATATATATATATATATTTTGGGCCCTACCAATTTGGTATCAACCATTAATATATGTGTTAACAAGGGAAAAAAATAAAATAAAAAATAAATTAATTCATTAAAAAAAAACCTAAAGAAATAACTGCACTTTAAATGAAAAACCACAATTTTAAACCAATGGTTTTAAACCACATTAAAGCAAAAAATGTAAAAGATATAAAAACAATTCAACACTTCTATAATAGCAATTTATTTTGGTGTAGCTCCCTTGCCCGTTGTGTTAACATTAATCACTAATTACCTGCAAATACACGTTCCATTCAAACTTGGATCAAAAGTGGTCCTCATTAGGACTGCATCATTTAGATTACTGTGTTAATTAAAATCAGAGATTTTGACTAATCTATTCAAGCTGTTTGTCAAGCCAAAAAGGCAAACTTTATTAAACTCAGAGTATAATTTTTTTTTTTTTTTTTTTTTTTAAATCTTGCAACAAATTTGAGTTCTATAAACTTTGCATGGACATATTTATGACTTGCCTTTTCATGGACCAATGTTATAAATCATTCTCACAGTATTTGAATAGTGCTTTAGTACAGATGCTCCCCATGATTTATTGTATCGAGGATTGTTACAACTTCTTTACTACAAAAGCAAAAGGCTCTAACTATTCCCCTATGAGGCAGTGGATTTGCTCCATCTGTGTAAAACTGGGTTGAAAGCCAGCAGATGGGTTCAAACCAGCAGCACATTCATCCTTAACATCCACCTACAACAATTTATCAAGCAACTTTCACAGACAGCCCTCTGCCACTGTGCCAAACCTACAGCTGGGATCTGGAGTAATGTGCCAACTTCCATTACTCTGAGTCTCTCCTGCGTGCTTAAAAGCTTTGGTGGAGATGTAATGGTTTCATCTGAGATGCCCGTTGACATAGTGTGAGTTTGTGTATATGTGCGTTTGCAGTGAGGGAATGACTTCCGGGAAAAGTCCCAGCAGAGACAGCACAGGCAGATAAGGTGTTTCACATACCACAGGATGACAGACATGAAGGGGGGGGGGGGGGGACTGCCTATCACATTTTAATAAGCCTGCCAAGTTTACTGTCCTGTTCAAACAGACAACGCTGTGACCTACATCCCTGCACCACACTGCACTCCTTTCTCCAACATGCCAAGAAAAGATTTTAAAGTAGACAACGATACTGATTGTGGCTTTGACTGTGTTTGTTCTGTCAGACCAAATCAATATTTAAATTTAGTCTTGCTCTTGCGTGTCATGAGGGCTGAAAGAAAGAGTATGCTTAGGTCTGCACAGTGGCATTTCAGCGAGATAAGCAGGGCAAATGCTATCCAAACTCTTCTTCAAAGTAAGGCCGGCTGAAAGGGAGTTTCAGATAAAAGGACAAACACACTAAGGAGCAAGGAAATCAGGATTTAAAGCTAAAACCATTCGGGGCAAGTACTGGGCTGTCCAGCAACGTAACATCAAAGGCAGTGAGTAAAAATATGCACGGTAACAGCAGTCCAGCATCCTCAATAAAAACGGCGACATAGAACATTTCAACCACTCTTTCAACCATACTTTTCCAGATGCAGACTTTGAGATGGAACAATATCTCGGATGAAACTGATGGCGTTTCACATCAACGCAAGCACAGACAAGTTGTATTATATTGAGAAATGGCGAGTTGTTCTTGGATGCTTCTGCATGAATAATCGCATAAAGCCAACCCCTGCGATTGGTGATTTGTCCAATAAAATAACTGAGTATAGCTGGCACACTACGATAACAAAACTAAATCAATAAAATGATGTTTCGCTAAACTTTATTCAACTCTTCAAACGTGAGTCTCAGCTCTGACACAAGTCATTGAGCAACTGTAAAGAAGCTACCAGTGGATACAATTGTGCACACAGATGAGCAGCTATAAATAGATCTACCACTCGTTTGTCAGGTCAAGCTTCCTTAGATTTCAATCAACATTTCAAGAAATGCATTTGAGGAAACTGAAAGTAGGTTAAAGATGGAGACTGAAACTGCTGAGCGGGTAATATATCAGCACACGGGGATTCTCCTCTCCAGCTCGCTGCACTGTCGCCCCCATTAAGGCTGGGACTGCTGTCAAGTGGAAGCAGCATTTAAGTCAACCTGACAGCCAGAACTCATCAAAATGAGCTAATCAGGAAGCCGTGCCTGTAGTCTCTGCTTTTCAACCATATCTGCTGCCATGAGCCAGCAGAGGTGGCTGACAGGATTCTGCGAGATAATTGTAATGCAGCAACACGCCGAGCAGCAAGCAAAAGGAAGAGCTGGTGTCAGACGTATGTGGGTGACGCTGACAACGAGGGTGTGTGTGTGTGTGTGTGTTACAACAATTAAAATATCCAAGATAAACTGGTCATGCATCCAAACTGCTATTAAAACTTCAAAAGTTAAAGGGAAGAAAGCCTTTCTGGAATGGCCAAGTTAAAAACATCAATTTCTTCAGGTCAGTGGCATCAAAGATGGTGTTATCAGTTCAAATCCTTTCAGTCAGGATTGTGCATTTCCACCAGACCATCAACTCACCACAATGTTATCATAGAAACCCTCCTGAAACACACTGACAGGCAGGAAAAACCCAGGGGTGCTGAGCATGCTGGAGGTCAAAGTGGGAGTCACCCACACATACACAGACACAAACGGGAGCACCCACAAATACTTGGCACCAGGCACACCCACTGTGGGAACTCAAATGGCCCCTATGTGTGTGGTTTCAGAGCTTCTCGGCGGACCATGTCAGCACGGGACAGCTGCACTGAAGTGTTTAAGAAGGATGGGGCTGCAGAATGAGGAGCCTTGGAGTCACAGTATTAAACATTGTTGACAGAGCGTGAGACACTGGAGAGCCCCACTGGCTGCTATTAGATATTCATTTCAATGCCTTATTGACACATTCCAGGATCTCACACGCAATAAAAAGAGCTGCAGTACATATTTCTAAGATCAAAACAACATTCATTTGGTGACAAATGTCATCTCCACCTCCTCTGCAAGTGTTTCTGAAAACTCAACTACCATGCATGATCACTCCTCTTTCATTACTTCATTTTCTGACAAAATCCCACATAACCCAATTAAGGATAAGAGCAGCAAATTCCAGACAACATCAGCCTTCTTAACCTAAACCACACACACACACACACACACACACACACACACACACACACACACACACACACACACACAAGAAAACACGCAGCTCAGCGTTAAGAGTAACTACCCAGCCAAAAACAAAATGAAACAAAAAATGTTCATGCACAATTGAAGAGTCTCTGATCAGATAAATTAATGATTACTCAAGTGTTTACATAAGATCTAACGGAGAGCTTGCACTGCTTGAACTCAGAGCAAAGCTTCTTGTTTAGATAATGCCGATCAGGAGGTCAGATGAGGGCCAACGCATGAAGCAGACTAGAAAAACATGTCATCAATTTTTCAAATGCAAAACATGGGCAGAGTAGAAGCACTTTCTCAAACTACTTACTTTAAAAGCATCTTTCAAGCAGATTCTGTGTCATCTTCGCAGGCACGTTTTGCATAATGCAGAAAATTAAGGTTTTATCTTATTTTATATTTTATTTTAAGTTTTGGTTAGCTTCAAGGAGAAAGTAGACTACTTATCTGTAAGCTGGAGGGATAAGAACATTCTTGAAGCAATCCATGAAACTAGAAAGGTATGGCAGGATCGAAGAAAACAACAGACTATTCTTATTTCCTGAAACTTTGTTGCAGTTGTTTCAATTTTCATGCTTCACCTGAAACAAATCAAGCTGAAAAGATCAAGGTGGATGTCAAACAGTGAAGAAAATTGAGGTTTTCCCCATGTGTTTCCCCCACAATCGAAAAGAGGGAAGACAGAGATGCACCGTGATAAAAGACACATGTATCAGCATACCAACGCTCTTGGAAACTGCTCTAATTTTAGATTTTAATATCTTTTACAGAATCTCTTCTTAAGGTTGAAGTAATGAAAGCTAGTTTATTCCTGACAAGCCAGGAACATCTTTGATGGACTGGAAACCTATCAGGGGTGTACCCCTGGTTTCTGCCTGCAGACCAGGCTCCTGCAGACTGCCATGACCCCCAATAGGATTGAAGCGGATATATATAATGGATGAATGGAAGTCAGGAACATGCATGAGCCTCATCCTCGACCATGTGAACTGATTTCAGAGAGATTAAATGGATAGGGAGACTGAAGGGTAAAGTCATGGGAAACTATCGTGGCATGTCAACTTTATAGATTTATGCGTTTGTGCACAATACTTTTTTTTTTACCCTTAAAGACGTGCTTCCTCAATAACTTGCAGAAAAATCTTTCAAACCCATTTTTTTTCTTTTTCTGGATAATAAACGGAGCATGAAACCAGTAACACAGCACGTTAAGCAGTAACCTGAAACATTAAAACCACAATAAAAAGGCATGTGGCTACATGAACGTCTTAAAGAACGTGTTATTCTAGCAAAAGAGTACACGAGGCACCCTTCGTCAGCTGACAATGAAAAGGATGGAGTCAAAAACGGTACAATCGAGCTTTCACTGGGGGTGAGAGGTGATTAGTAGTTCTGCAACATACGAGTGCATGCGGGAAAGCAGAGGACCAAGAATAGAGAACATTTATACATTTAGTTCCCCCCGGATATTTATTCAAGCCATAATGATATAAAACAGCAAACCTGTCATAACTGAGTAACTGGACCGCATTTAGCATTTATACTGTCTGCTGGTTGCCTGGCAACCAATCAAGATCAAGACTCCAGAAACAGTTGTCTAACCATTGAAGAAAGTACATTATAGCTTATATAACACTAATCCAGTCTGTGAGATTTTACAGGGCTGGACTTGGGCTTCAAGAATAATATCAGTTGTCTCACAATGTTAATCTGTTCAGTCATTACAGAGGTGCACACAACATCATGCTGAAAAGGATCAAAGTAATACAAAAAACACAAAACCCTCCTGCTTTTTCCCATTACTTTATTTAAAAAAAAAAAAAAAAAAAAAAAAAAAAAAAAAAAAAAAAAGGACGACCCCAGGTAGGATTTTATGGTCTGCAAAGACCACATCAGCAGAGCACATCTGTGTTCATTCCACTGCATTTAATTGAAAACTATGTTCAAAGCAGTCGGGCCTGCTGCCTTTTTACCGGTGACAATGGCATGCACACATGCTAACTAAATCCAATTGCTGCTCTCATTGTACCAGGTAATTGCTGTGTGGGGGGATCTCGCTGTGAAGCCCCTTGCTTGCATTGAAAGAAGGTGCTGGGCTCATTACAACAAACCTCACTCAGATCCTTATCAGTTCCTCCATTCCCACTCTTACAGTAGGGAACCAGCTCTGCACTAACAAGAAAAAGACGCATTTCCCAGTTTATTACCACTCAACTTTGGCGTGGCAAGTGAACTGGCACCAACCTCCCCAGGTGGACTAGTCTCCAGGTTTTTGCTTCAACCCACCCACACAAAGCTGCAGTAGTCATGCATAATGCCAAAATCGAGGTTCCAAAGTGATTCTCATTTTGACAACTCCTAAAGCTACATTTATCAACACAAACATTTGAATGACAGGATTTAATTTTCATCAGGAAACTTTGCACAACATAACAGAGGTGGCATACTTCTGACAGTTATGAAATGTCCTCTCATCCCTCTTAACAAGTCCCAACTTGCAATCAAATCTTTGCCTTGGAAATTAGGAACGGCTCTGGATGGTCTCCATGACAGGAAAAATAATAAAAAATACTGATGTATTAGTGGGATTGAGAGGTGGGAGGGTGGGGGATCAGCCATAAATCTTTTAATTAGAACACTGATGTGGTCAACAACATCAAATTGTGGCAATGCCCCACCCAGACACGTTTCTTTACTGTGCTGAAACAGGACAGACATACTAAATCATTACTATTACCTTTATTTGTATTTTATATTTGTATTTGGTGTGCTCCCACCTCCGGGAGAACTTATCCCAGATTTCGAGGGAGGCTGGGGTAATTGAGTCTGAGTAGACCATCTTCCCTGCCTCCATTGTAAACGCGGCAGCTCGAAGTTGTGGACGCAAGATTTCCCGTGTCTGTCGTAGCGGCAACCCCTGAACCTGGTGGTGGACACCGGAAGTAAGGGATGATGTCGGGCTGAAGAAGGAGTCCTATCGGGCCATGTTGGCCTGTGGAACTCCTGACGCAGTTGATTGGTACCAGCCATGGTTCGGGCGGTCCTGGACACAAAAACTCAGGTGTGGGAGGAGTTTGGTGAGACCATGGAGGAGGACCATCGGTAGGCCTCAATGAAATTCTGGCCTCAGAAAGGAAAAGCAGTACTCTGCCAACACCGTTTACTGTGCAGGTGGGGAACTGTTGACTGGGGACATTATCGGACGGTGGAAGGAATACTTCGAGGATCTTCTCAATCCCACCGAAAAGCCTTCCTCTGAGGAAGCAGAGACTGGAGACTCTGGGGTGTACTCTTCAAACACCCAAACCGAAGTCACTGAGGTAGTTCATATGCTCCTCAGTGGCAAGGCACCAGTGGTAGATTAGATCTGCCCCGAGTACCTCAAGTCTCTGGATGTTGTAGGACTGTCTTGGCTGAGATACCTCTGCAACACTGCATGGAGGTCCCCAAACCAGGGATGGTGGCCCCTCTTTTTAGAGGGACCAGACTGTGTTTCAACTATAGGGGAAAAAAAAAAAAATCACACCTCTCAGCCTCCCCGGGAAAGTTTATGCCAGGGTACTGGAGAGCAGAATTCGGCCGATAGTCCAAACCTCAAATTGAGGAGGATTAATGCAGTTTTCGTCCTGGTCATGGAACACTGGTTAAGTCTATAACTCCCACAGGGTGCTTGAGGGTTTATGGGAGTTTACCCAACCAGTCCACATGTGCTTTGTGGATGCGGAGAGGGCATTCAACTGTGTCATTTGTGGTATTCTGTGGGGGGGGGGGGGGGGGGGGGGGGGGGGGGGGGACCATGGCCCTTTGGTACACGCTGTTCGGTCTCTGTACAACAGGAGCTGGAGCTTGGTTCGCATTGCCAGCAGTAAGTCAGACCTGTTCCATGTTGGACTCTGAAGCATGTTGGACTGCCTTTTGTCATCAGCTCTGTTCATAATTTTTATGGACAGGATTTCTAGGCATAGTCAGGGGCCGGAAGGGACCAGTTTGGGAACCATAGGATTTCATCACTGCTTTTTGCAGATGATGTTGTCCTGTTGGCTTCATCAGGACAGAACCTTCAAAATGTGCTGGGGCGGTTTGCAGGCTAGTGTGAAGCGACTGGGATTAGAATGAGCACCTCCAAATACACGAGCTGGAGGAAATGTCTGGGATGAGGAAAGTACCAGCATCTCCGCTTAGGACTGCTGCCCCTGCCACCTGGTTCCGGATAAGTGGGTAAAAACAATGGATGGATACATGGATATTTGGTCTGCTGAAGTTATCTAAAATTGATAAAGGGCTTTATCAAGACATGCCGAATGTAACGTTACTGTTCATCATTCTATGACATATAAATTCATGTTCACAGCAAGTGTTCAACTTGCTTTTGACAGTTGGAGTTCCAACATGTGAAGAAGTCTTTCAGAGAAGGTATGAGCCACATCGTTCATCAGCCTTCCTGCTCTGTCACTCCACAGTGAGCTTCATAACTGTCATGTTTTATCTAAAAAAGAGACATCTGAGCACAGCCAGCTCTCAGAATTTTCAACACCCACTCATAAAGGGTGAAGTGATGAAACATGGGCAGCATAATGCATCTCTGTGCAACTAATGTGCTCCTGAAAACAGAACTTGAGCTGACAAAGAGGGAGGGAAGCAAGAAAAATAAGATAAAACAAAAAGACAAAACAAAAATATGTGCTGATAAGAGGTTATACGGTTTCTCTAAAATAGCTAAACTTTGGGTGGGAAAAAAAAACAAAAAAAAACAAACCCCAACACCTTTTTAGTGTCCACGGATCCGATGATGGCCATGAAAGGAACCATGAGCATTAGTACTCTTGGTGCACAGCAAACAGAAGCCATGGTCGTCCCCTGCAGCTGTGGTCTTTCGAGACAGAGAAAATATGGGAGCAATTATTAGATTAGGATGGATTAAGCTTCATTCAGGTGAAGCAGGGTGGGTCGTCCCCGTCTCTTTGGTACTGGAAAGCTAATCCAGTAATGAAAGCACTTTTAGAGTAAAAACTAAAAAATGCCCCAGTGTGGGGAATAAAGGCGGCCACTTCAGGTATGCACCCACGCCCCCACCCCCTTTACCCACACAAAGACTCCACAGACAGGTGAAATGAAAGCCTGATACAAACCATTTATACAAGTAAGTGCTATAACTAACCTGCTACGGGCAAGAGATGCATTTAACACTGAACTTCGTATTGAACTAAATACAGACGAACAGTAACGTCAAACATCTGGAATCGCACTCAATATTTTTCCACCATTATCAGCCAAAGACGGAAGATTAACTCAAGAGGGGAACAGAGGAGCTTAGCTGTTTGAAGCCAGGTAAAATACACAACTCAGATAGATTTTGCAGATTAAAAAGCCTGCTGCTAAAAATGGGAGTTGGAGAACTGAATCTGGCTGCAGGGTTAGATGCAACCTCTAGAGGCTCATATGACAGACAAGAAATAAAGCAGATCTGGGAGATGCAAGGTATTCTTTGTCCAAATCTCCGGTTTTCTGAAACGTGATCTGTGTTGAATAACTTCAGTGGATTAGAAAAAGAAGGAATGGAAAATACCAAACGGTCCAGAGCCCAAACCCAAACATGCTGATTTTGTACAGAAAGTTGCAACTGCATGCCTCTCAAGAGACAGGAACTGGTTTTGCATCAGTGGTAATAAATGATGGTTCCGTAGCCAGCTCTGGCAGCAGATGGGTGCTAAGCTCTGGCTTGCCAGTGCCATTCTCTGCTCTGCAGGCAGCTCTGGCCAATGCCTGCTCTTCAGCTATGTCCAGACATTAGTGCCAGCCAGAAATGTGAAGGCACTTTAAAATCCCATGGCAAACACCCTGGCGCAGAGGGGGGAAAAGCTGTGATAAATAGGGAAACGTTCACACTGAAAGGAGATGAGAGACTGAATGCCCGTTTCAAACATTCTGGAGAAAGATTTGGGTCTTTTGAGGTTACAGTCGAAAGGCTACAGCAGTCGTGATTCTGTCACTTTGAATAAGACATGGGTACATCTACCGTCTAATCTAATAAGACAAAATACAAAGCAAGATGATGAATGCTTATCAATCAAATGAGCACTACCATTTTTAGTTTAGATTCCTCCAGTCGCTCTATGGGGCTCCAGGGGACAATATGGACTCCATTAAAGCTCAGTTTCTCCGGGATTCCATCTCTCCATCTCTGTCCATCACGCTACAACTGTATATCTGCAAATGGTCTTGGGAAAACTGCTTCTAAAAGCTTCCGGGATCCCTCTAGCAAATACAGACTTCATTATCCTCATTCAAGCAACAGTCAAAGTGTTTTTTGTTTTGGTTCTGCTAAATGCACTTTTAGGCCCAGGATGCCCGGCAACAACAGACCTTTGACATACAGGTTCATCAAAGCCAGGCGAGAGGTCTTTGCCAGCATAAACATCTAACAAACCTGGCAAATGGGGCCATTTCCAGGTCCAGTTTTGTGGTGTAGGTTTCGTAGTGGAGATTGGCTGGCTCTACAGACTGAGTTTGGAAGAGTCACCACACTTTTATTGGCCACACCTTCTTGGACAAATATCTACAGTCACTGGAGTTTCTTTGGCTGCAAGAAAGGTCTCACTGAATGTGGACCACATAGGTGCAAATATGCGTTTTCATAAATATGCCTACTGTACACATCACAGCAGAAAGTCTCGGTGTGATATCTCCAAAAATGTACACACAGATAGTGTTAAGGTTAGCAAGGTATCGTTTACGGTTCACTTAAAAAGTGGCAGTATAAGTACCTTCATTTCCCAAGTCAAATAATAAAAACAGATCAAAAAGATTTCTAAAAAAAAAACAACCTACAAACTAAGCAGACAACCCATTAAAGTTTGCTGTTATTTTCCTGAATGTGCATCGTCTTGATAAAACCAGACTTAAAAAGTATGACATTACCAGAAGAGCTAATGAGCGAACAGTTCTCACACTGATCCTGGCGTTTTACCTGCATCTGCAGGCCAAATGATCACAATTAGGTTGTATTATCTTTTAATTAGGAAGGCTCACTGTGACATCCTGTTTGCAAGTCAACAGGTGGTCTGTTAGAAAAGTAATGAGGGAAATAAAAGCAGGAGAGGAAGAAGGTCATGTCTTCTTCTACAATTCATTTTGGCTTCTAGTTCAAACTCTTTTTTTCTATAGACTGTAAATCAACCCAATTTATGGATCCAATATCTGTTTGTATTATATCTACTTTACATGGCTGTGTAATCTATGCCTTTATTCAGTACATCATGTCAAGTATTGCATTAATATTTTGACGTTCGTCATGTGGGACACTGAAAGCAAATAAATATTCCAAGTATTTTATAGGATTTAAGATTTAAAAGGCCATTTAAGAAAAGAACAGCATCAACAAATATCACTGTTTACATTACAAACACTGAGCTTTTAGATACTGAGACTAATTATATATATATATATATATATATATATATATATATATATATATATATATATATATATATATCTATATATATATATATATATATATATATATATATCTATATATATATATATATATATATATATATATATATAAATAAATAAATAAATAAATAAATAAAATCTCCCCCATTGGATCCCTCTGTAGTTGCCCATGGGGGTTCATGGCATTTGCAGTGCTTTCAATTATTTCCATAACAGAGGAATGCCCACAGTGTGGCGCACCCCCAGTGAGACTCGCATTTTACCTTGAAAGGAATGTCAATGTTTGCATGAGCATGGAGACATCATCTTAAAAGTGAGGGGGGAAAAAGGAGCCACCAGGAGATAGAAAAAAAAAAAAAAGCTTGAAAATGCACAATTTCTCTTTCACTACCAGACAAATGAAATAGAGATCAATTTTATTGCATAGTCTAGGTTCCACTTCAAGTTACATCAGTTAAGATCTGCCTATTGTGCAGGAATTCATACTGATCAATGACCAACTAAAAGGCATGATGTAAACAATCAGTGGAATTCAGACTTATTTATTTAATTTTTATTGATTCATCTATCAAATCTATCAAATAAATCTATACCCAGTGTGCACACACCTATCTATACATACACATCCCTAAATACATGCACACACAGCAATACACAACATGTCTACATATATGTATACATAACATGTCTGAAAAGGCGTAGGAAGAAGTAAAACTTTTTTTAATCCTACCACTTTTCCAATATTCCATAACTACACTTTACATTTATCTGGTTTTCAGAATCTTGTGAATTTATGAAGAGAATAAAAAAACAAAAAAAAAACGATGATATATACATATAAAGTAATGCAGAATGGACCGGTAATCTAAAATTTAGCAAAAAAATAAAAATTGTTGTAAAATTACATCTAGATAGACATTCACATCCAACTACACACCGATACTCACATCCACATTCACACTCTACACTACATGTACCGCACCATACTTCACCATGTACTACACTATACTTCACACTACATATACAGCATATTCTACACGTACTACATGTACCACACTATATGCTACATATACTTCACACTACATATTCACACCCACACACGCTGCACCTCGAGAGCACCCAGACCTCCATCCAATCCCACTATGCTGCACTCAAGACACCAAAATCGCAAATCGAAGCCCAGCACCCCACAATGACAGTGTGAGAGCAGAACCAGGAGGTCCCCCGACCTGGTTGGCCTGCACAAGACACCCCACCAACACAAGCACACAGACCCTGACAGCAACAACCATGAGTCAGCTCAAGCTCCATCCACCTCCCCCGTCTGAGACCCCCCACCCTCCACCCACCCCATAACGGAAACACCCCTGCTGGGGCGGGTTGGGTGCGCCTGTCCAACCCGCCCCAGCATAGGCAGACCCCCGCCGGGCTGTATTTAGTTATCTAAAGAACAAAAAAATAAGAATTTCAAAAGGCTTCTCATTTCACAACATGTCTATGAAATTGTCTGAAAAAATGGACCAATTATCAAAATCAAAGCACTTGCTGCATGTGAGGGTGAAGGAAATATTACCCAGCCCAGTCACCTTATTCAGCTACTGCCTACAAAGAATCCCTATTATGGACCACAACACTGATACTTACTAGCCGTTACTTGGCAACACAAGCCACTTGTCATATTCCCACCCACTCAGGTTGAGCCAAGCATGGATCAGGTGATTATGTTGTTTCTATGAACAATTCAACAGCTCGGTGCTCACCCTTCACACCTCTTCACCGCCACACAGCATGCCCATAAAATACAGGCAATGCATCAGCCAGATTATTCTGAGCTCACAGATGTACACCATGCGAATTTGAGGTTTCTGATTAGGGAATTAAATGTTTGGTTTTTCCTTCTTCTTGGCTTTTAGGAGTGTTTATGCTGGTGCTGCACCTGCTGATAGACACTGAGACACTAACAAAGTGAGAACAAAGATATGGACATCGTCCTGAGGGATAAGTGTGACCAATAAACACCATCATAAAGGGAGTTCAAAGGCAGCATCAAATGCTCAACTAATCTGATTTTACTTTCAAATATAAAAAGGCTATTTGTGACCTTTAAAACCGTCTGGAAAATCTTGGTCTGACAGCTGCAGAGGGCGATGACGTCACTCAAGAATCTTTATAAGTGATCATTTAACTTTTCATTCAACCTGCTAGAGCAGGAAACACTTCACCGCAGGCTTACACCAGGATCCACCTTCACATCTGTTCCACAAATCTCAATGCTGAATGTAGCGACATTTGCAGGAACAAAAATATTAGATTCAAACAGGAAAGAAAGGGAAATGAAGCTCCAGACAAAAAAAAATACAAAAAACAAAAGGATGCTCCAGAAAAACAGAGAAGGTTGATGCGTCTATCTGGCTTTAAGCTTCTCATGCTGCTGGTCAGGTCAAGACCAGGACGCTTGTTGTGTTCCGGGTGGTCTGGATAGTGTCCTGGGGATCAAACGGGCAGCATTGCCTCAGTCAGCTGGTCTGCTTCTGCTCAAGGCTCAGTTTTAATGAGGATGCTGGGATCTGGAGTTACAAACCGCAGCTAGGCCAGCTGGGATCCCTCTCCTCTCCATGCTCCAGGCCCAGCACAGATTTCCTTTTAGACCAAACTAAGGCAAATTTCTGTGCATACCCTCAAACTTCTCATGAAACAATAGGCATTTGCATACTGGCAGAGGAGATGATGCCGTCACCTTTCTTCATATTTATGTCACTTCGTACAATTTAATTACAGTTATAATGTCATACTGAATAACTCTGACCGATTCTTTGGCCTGACGACAGGGGATTTCATCCCTTCCTTGACGTGAAAGGTTGCAGCTCCAGCTGCGTTTATTCAACTGTTGCTTTGTTGGACCACAATGTAGCGCCTAATTTCATTTTCTGCTCGAAAACCGATGTTTTTCTATTTCTGCATCTCCCAATTTTAACATTGTTATATTATTAGTAAGTGAATATGAAGAACAATGTGTTGTGCAGACAAAGGTTTCCTCTGTTTTCTTCCACGTCTCATGTACATCTAACATGTTCAGAAAGTTGTTAGTCTCACATTTCTTACTCAGTTACAGAATTTTTTTTTTTTTTTTTTTTGGGGGGGGGTCTCTCCTTTTTTAAGCATTTTTGTTCAGGTGGAAAAAAAGAGGATCAGATTTTACACCTTTCCAGAAAGTGGTTCCTGGATGCCGGCACCCAGACTGGGAGAGGAGGGAAATGTTCCCGCAAAGAAAAGCCACTATGTAAGCCCTTATATCTGCAGCAACAAATTCGTCTACGTTTTCTGTTATCTGAATAACACGTTCTCCCACACACAGTGGAAGACGGTGGTGAAAGTGTGGCTGGAAACCGGTGCAGAAGGAACACTGGTTTGATTTCAGCTAATCAAACAATGTTTTTAGGAAAGTGCTTTAGCAAATAATTAAAACATAGTTTAATGTTCAAATCAATTCTTTTTACCGTTTCTGCAATTTTAAGTAGAATGAGATCAATCACTGGCGCCATTAAAAACCAAAGCAGCAGAAGTGTCATGAAGCATTTCTACGCAGCATTGCTGAAGTTCAGCTTTCCAGACTTTACAAAACTTTCAGTAAATCAATCAAAATAAAGAACATGTAAATAACTTTAAAGTACAACATGACCTGACCTTTCAGTTATGAGTGCATAAAACTATATTTAAATTTCATCTGAACTCAACATTGAAAAGTGTTTTACTCAACATTACATTGAATGAGGAATTTATAACAACCAATCTTCAGCACGCACGCATGCTCTCACACACACACACACACACACACACACACACACACACACACACACACACACACGCGTGCGCACAAAGATAACAGACTGGTTGCTTCTCAAAGTAAATATAAAAAGCATTGGAAACCAGTGAGGCCTGACTGGCACAATGACCTCCCTCTGAGGGTACTGTCACTCACACTCTGGGGAGAGACACCTCTCTGCAGGAGGTGGCGCGACCCCCTGAGACTTAACGAAATGACACCTTCTCACACACACACACAAAAATCACAGACGCACAATTATACACTATAAGCCCTCTAATTGGCTTGCTTGGCTATGAGTGAATACAAAAAGGGTGCAGGGCAGCAGCTGTTGTTACAAGATTCTCTCTCAAAGGTGAGAAGGGGAGGAAAAAAAAAAGAGGAAGAGGAAGGGAGAGTGAGTTTGTGTGTCGGCGTGTTTGGAATAAAGAATTTGGTTTCACGCTGTGTCGTCGCCCATGTCAACAGCCAATTACCTGTGTGTGAAGCTGGAGCCCTCCCTGTGTTTCTGTCAGAGCCCGTCTTGCCTTTAAGCACGACTGGACAATGCTGTTTCCTGTCTGTCTTCCCTCTGGCTGCCTGGAGACCACGAGTAAGCTGCCATGCCATAATCATCGCCACATCAGTGGTCTACCAATTCCTGTTCAGATATTTATGTTTCCTTTGCCTTTTAGTTACCTTTGATTTGCTCTAGTGAGAGAAACCTTGCATTCCTCCCATTTAGGTTGTACTTGGCAAATTGCTTAAATATTCAGTTTAATTTAATTGTCTTTAATATACCATTTATTACAATACAAGTTGTCTAGGTGCTTTCCAGACCCAGACCATCTTAATAGATATCCAAATATATTGTCACCCGTTTTAACAGCAGTGCTGATATTCTGCGAGTGTAGGCAGGATTATTATATACAAGTAAATGCAAGTTAGTCGACTGGCTCATTTCTGTCTATCATCTGTAATATTGCTGACTGAATTTCACTCAAAAACACCATCTACATCACAGCTGTCCAACTCTAGTCCTTGAGGGCCGCTGACCTGCATGTTTTAGATGTTTACTTGCATTAACACACCTGATTCTAATTAATGGTTTATCATCAGCTTGTGATGAAGGTCTGCACAAGTCTGTTGATGACAGTCATTTGTATCAGGGTGTGCTGAAGCAGGAAAACATCTAAAAACATCCAGGACGGTGAGCGTCGAGGACTGGACTTTGACTCAATTTCTGAAGAGCAGACTCCAGAGTGTGCTGTACACGCCTCTTTCACTTCAACTTGATAAACTAGTGCTTTTCATGTGATCAGTCCTTAAATGCTTAATAAAAGGTTGCTTGTGCTACATTTAGGAACAT
Source organism: Xenentodon cancila (assembly GCA_014839995.1). NCBI lineage: Eukaryota > Metazoa > Chordata > Actinopteri > Beloniformes > Belonidae > Xenentodon > Xenentodon cancila. Next base: position 20,353,818 of record CM026208.1, on the reverse strand, counting down.
TGGTGTTACCTCTGGATACCACAGCCTTGCTTAATGAGCATGTCTTGAGCAAGTTTTCCTGGTGAGATTTTCCAGCCCAAAATAACGCCATATTCCTGATATCGGATGGGTCTATCCAACAACTTGTATGTGATCGCATCTATGGTGCATAGATGTGAATAATCACCGATACCAATATCCTCATTTTTGTATTTCCAGTCCTGGTATTGGTATCGGAACAGTGCCAGCTACAAGCTTCAGTAAAAACGGGCTGGAAATGTACTTTGGCTTACCTTTAATGGAAATGGTGGCATCAACCACGTCCAAGCAGACATGAGGGAAGACGGAAAGAAAGCAGGAACGTTAGCCACGGGCTCAACATCAACATGCACTTAATGATACAAACAGGAGAGGGATTCTGTCTGCCAGGATCCCCTCTGTTTTTCCGTGTCTTTTCGTGTGACCTCGGGGCAACAAACTTTTCTATTGCTCAGAAGCTTTTGCATAAATGCACTTTTCATATAATTTTACATTGCTGTCCATGGGATGTCTCATGGCACATAAATCCCTGCGCAAATGGGCGGAGGACAGGAGGATACAAATGAGTCCAGAAGTAAACATGAATCCATCTATTCATCCTTCAAATTTCCATAAAAACTGCATCGCTTTAATGGATTTACGGTTCGTCAGCAGTGGCAGTATAAACATCACCACAGCAGCAGGAGTGATCTTGTGGGCCAAACCAGTGGGCTTCTGGGTAATGCTTTCATCCGTGAAGGAGCAGTTAAGGTCAACAAATCTTCTGCTCTAGCGTTCTCTGCCTCAAAGGAACAATCTCTGAAAAGGTTTACAAGCATGTGTTCAAAAAGCCCCCATGAGCAGTCCAACTGAAATCTATTTTTTCCATCCATCTTATTCCTTCTGTTTTGGGTTCATCTTGGCTAAGTCTGAACACTGCAATAGGAAAAAGAGGGGGGAAGAAAAAGTATATCCAAAAGTAAGATGTGAATGGATGTCAATGTTGAAGAATCTTAAAGAAGAGGAGCTCTGCCATCATTAGACATCCTTAAACCGTCTGTTCGGCCCCTGAACGTTACTGACATTCTACGAACACATTGCTTTATTGCCTGTAAAATAGACAGTGGCCTATTTATCAGAGGATTAAGTAAAAGAAAGAAAGACAGCGGGAGGGTTTTCGTTGATGCCGGCACTCCCAGCATACAGGGTGACGATGTATTATGTGGACAATACAAGACACATGCGTAGTCTTACGTGATCTAACCCTTTCCGCAGAGCTTGTCCAAAGTGAATTTTTCTACTCCACCATATGGTTTGGAGGAATACATTTCTTTCTTTAACTGAGAAAAACAGAAATTAATACAACCTCGATTAACTGAGCCGCTGCAAGTCCAAATACCTCCATAAAAGCAATGCCAGAAGAAAGATGTTCACCATTACGCTGAAGAGCAACCGTTGTTAATCTGGGAGGGATTATTAGGCCATTCTCTAACAATTTGGAGCCCATTGTTCTACAGTGAGAAATTGTATTCCATAATTGAAAAACAAAGACAGTTGTGCAACACAGAAAAAGACATGGTGAGTTCATCTAATTTTAGACAATACAATGCTCTTCAGCTACAAACCAAAAAGCTACATCTTTTGCTGGTTTTTCAGGTAATTTGATAATTCAGTGCATCACAAAAGGGTAATAGAAACACTTTTTGTGCATTTCACGTCTTTAGCAGTGTTGGATGTGACGTAGCCAGTCAATCTAAAGTCATCAAAATCTAGGTTCCAGCTGGTTTTGGTCTCATAAATATGATGTAGTTGTGCTGTAAAACTATTAATCATAATCTATTACTGCTTTACATAAGGGCTTTGCCTCTGAATAGTCATTTGAATGATCATCAACAGCGGTCGCTACAATCGTGATAATTTGTCAAAGACTAAAAATCTTTTTGTCCATTTTTAAGCTGCTAAATATCTAAATAACAACAACAACAACAACGAAATTCTGCAACAATGTCCTTTGGAGCGAGAACAGTTAATTGGCCATGCACAGCACCATATTTAGCAAACTGAGCCAAATTCCTCCACGATGATGTGAGACTGATGTCATACAGAAAATAATTACAAGTTTATGTTGCTAAAGTTGGATTTACAAGCTCATCTGGTCAAAGGGTGTTCTTAGTTTTTCCACACTGCTTCTGCATTTTTGTTGAAAACGAAAATAATTAAGACACGGTGTAATCAGTATTCTGTTGTCAAAACTGTAGTTACCTAATTTAAAGACATGGCAAAAACCAGGTGATAATTTTAAATTATGTCCAGATGCCCACAAAGGTACTGTAATTCTTAAAGTCCCTCGGTTCCTCAAAGTGCTTTAGTCAAATAAAGGATCAGAAATGTAAGAAATCTGGAGAATGGGTTTATATGCATAAACACAAAATCACAAGTCTGAAAATCCTGAAATATCATCACATTTATTTATATGAATGAATTTGATATAATTATGTTTTTCTTCCTTTGGAGAGTCCTCATGGCTAAGCATTTGAACAATAATAATAATAATAATACTAATACTAATAATAATGAACACTTTCTCTCCTCTTCCTTAACTAACTGTAACTAACTAATTACCATTCAAAAATACTTCACTGTACCTCAAATTGGTCTTTTATCATCTTCAAAAGTAATAGCCATTGAGATGAAAGAGCCGAGGTGAAAGGGCAACCCTCGCCTTTAAGCATCATCACTTACCATCTTGCCCCACCCATGCATCAGTAACTGGAGCAGCAGTGTCTTCTCACGTGAATGATGACTGTTGCCTCCAGTCCAAAATATACAATATTTTTCACAGCTTCAGCAGCTGTGTAAACTTCAGTAACTGATCCTTCTCCGCTGCCACAAAAATTATCTTTCTCGGCAGAAAAACATTGATCAATTAGGGACAAATGCCAAACAATTATGGATTGAATTACAATTAAAAACACAGGAAGGTGCTTGTATGGTTCCAGGCCTTAGTCTCACCCATCTGACGCATCCATTAACAGCCCAATCCATCTTTCCATCTGTCCTAAACCCAGAAGCCAAGCTATAGGAGAAACAACAAAGCCCTGGTCCAGTTCTCAGGTTTCAGCCCTGTTAAGAACTAAAGCCAGGAGGGATGGGGCATGAAGGTGTGTTAACCTCCACCCTCCTCCCCCTCTTTCAAATCCTACAACTCCTCCAGGACCAAGTAATTGCAGGGAGGAGATAAAAAACATTGGGCTAGGAATTGCTTACTCCATGAAGACTTGTGTATAACAACCTGTTTCCATTATCAGTTTCCAGTTAGATGTATTGATCTGTAGCCCTGTGTAGCGCAATATCCTGTCTGAAGGAAACCTAGACGTTTCTTTGGTAAAGTGATGACAGGCTTATACACAGACAGGATGGGAGCTGCATTAGAAAAAGAAGGGAGGAATTTTCCTCCGGTCATTATAGAAGCTACAGGTCATCAACGTTTAGATACACCTATTATAATTCACTGACAGAAATGAGAAGAAAACTGCCCTGCTGACAGCAGTGCCGTTGGCCTTTTGGATTTTTCTAACTCTCCAAAATTTATCAGGAATCTTGACGTCTTCTTTGATAGAAATTTCACATTTGATAGACGGGTCAGTGCAGTAGTCCAGTCTAGTCATTGTCATTTGAATCTAATCAGCAGAGTTAAGCCTCATCCTCCTCATGCTGCCCTTGAAGGGGTCGTTCATGCTCTTATCTTTACTAGACTGGACTACTGCAACTCCCTTTAAGGTGGGATGGACCAGTCTCTTCTCCACCGTCTCCAGCTGGTCCAGAATTCAGCTGCCCGCCTATTATCGGGGACAAGACGGTGTGAGCATATTACCCTGATACTGCGCTCTCTTCACTGGCTGCCTGTTTGTTTTAGAATTGCTTTTAAAATTTTATTTCTAGCTGTTAAACACTTACATGGTCTGGCACCTCCTCATCTCTCTGAGCTCTTACATAGACATCGTCCTTGTAGAGCCCTGAGATCTGAAGATCGAATTCTGTTGGTGGTTCCCAGGACTCGACTTGTGCTCCTAAACTTTGGAACGGTCTCCCTCTTTCTCTGAGGTCTGCCAGAACTCTCCACGTTTTTAAATCTCTTTTAAAAACACTTTTTTTTTAAAAAAACTGCCTTTTAACTTCAGCGAGTAAGCCAGTCCTTGCATTGTCCTTTGTTTATTTAAGGGATGCTGCTTTTATTTGTATCTTATGGTTTTATTTGTTGTATGTTTATTCACATGTACAGCACTTTGGTTGCCTCTTGGCATGTTAAAGTGATTTTGTTTTGATTGAAGGAGGCAGTGGATTAAATGTGGTACAACATTAGGAAAAACAACAGTGCTAGGGTAAATTGATGTTCTGCAACATCATTCATAATTCTGTTTCACTGCACCTTCCCACAGATATTTCCAGGGCAACCAGTGGGCAGTGATCCTCCTGGGAAAAGGAGCCTCCACTGGTCAAAGGTCAACTGAAGATCATTTGTTTGCTGAAAGAGGAAATGATCATTCTATCTTCACTACCATCCTAGTATGTTTTTTCTTCAAAAGAAGACAGTCTCCTTTCTCAACCATTTCAAGACTGTGTCCGACTGACAAACTCTCATTAAGTGTCTGACACCATGTTCCATCAGATGTGTAACTAGTACAATTTTGTTTGTCAAACCATAAAAGAAGGCAGTTGTCTTATACCAGTTGACCTTAATATCCTGGGACATATCATTGCTTTTTTACCCTTTTAGACACAAAAGGGCTGCAAGGGCAATATAACCTCAATATCGTTTGGTGACCTGAATAAGCCTGAAATTGAAGCAATGCCCACAGGCCATTTTCAAAGAGGTTTCTAAGCCGATACCAACTGCATGGATGTCAAGTGTTCACCCACCCAGGGCTGGTCCATCCAGATATTATCTCAATGGATTAAAAGATCCTGGTGTCAGTCAGGGCCAGCATTAAGACTGCTTGATCCCTGATGAATGTCATGGATATTACAGAAAAACTTGAATCACTAAATTGACCTAAACCCCCAGGCCGAGTTGCAAGTGGCTCACCATCTCAGTGGGCAACCTGACCTCCTGACTTATTAAGCGGCAGCACTCAACGGAGCATTAACAGAAATCACAACAAGCACAAATATTTCTGTACACCCAGCAATGCAATCCACGGACAACATGAGATACTATACAGCTAATTCAGGCAAATGACATTTACTGAAGAGTTATTTAGATGCTATCGGTGGCTCGGGCCTTTGTGCTTTGGGGATTAGAGCCACGGTGCCCGGTGCTGAAAGGCGTCTTTGTGGCTGTAGACTTTAGTTGGATCGAAGAGAGGCTCAGATGCCTGTGTGGAGGGTGTCAGTTATCAGGGATCCTGCCATGCCTTGCTAATCTCTGGCTCTGCAGAGTTCCTGAACCCCAGCCAGTATGTCCAACGCCAGACTCTAGAGTTCCCCTTAAGCCAGCGGGACAATGATAAGTATTCACTGAGAGCGCCACTGGACCGTCAAGCTCCTCTCCTCGAGTGAGCAACATAAGGGCAGGAGGAAGGCTCGGGCTGCATTATGGGGGGTCTAAAGAACCACAGACTGCTTTTGGTACCGTGAGTTTTCAAAAGACAGGCCTCAGACACATTAGCATTGCACATCACAGACACAAACCACTGTGATGTAACAAAACCATGAAGAATGTTTCATTAAGGTGCCAATTCAGTTATTTGCCTCCCGTGTTGTGCAGACTATTTTAAGTTACATTTTTCCACTCCCAAATTCTTTGCCACAAAACTAATGGGCTACTACTTTAAATTGGGACTACAAGCTCAGCATAAGTCAACTTTGTTTTTTTTAACTTTTAAATGGCGAGGAGGTAACTGATCCATCTAATTTTTATTATCCCCAGAACCTTTTTTATTCCAACTCTTTTACATCTTACACAGCAAAAAGAGGAAAGTAGTCACTGTAGTCGCGTTTCCATTGTACTTTTACCCCCTAAAAATTAAGTTCGATAAAGGTACTGCTGCAGGGGGGCGGTGTTTCCATTAAACGCTGTTTTTCAAATAAGCGTAATTCTTGTAACTCTCTGTATCTCATCCTGTCAGACTTGTCTTCAAAACAAAAAAAAAATCTCAATATTGAAGAAAATGGACTAAATCATTGACAAATTATTGTGATTTCTGCTACTGCTGTTGAGAAAATATTCAGAGGATGAAGGCAGCGGCTGAACATTCAAATGATTATTCAGAGGCAAAGCCCTTATGTAATGCATAATGATTTTGTATTCAAGCACAACTAAATCATATTAATGAGGCCAAAAATAGCTGAACACAAGATTTTGGTGACTTTTTAGATTGACCGGATATGCTGCAAGAAACGTGGAAATGTGCAAAAAGTGTTTCCAATACCCTTTTTTGAATAAGTGGGTTATTGAATCACCTGAAAAACTACATCCTGGAAAAGGTTTATATGTAGGATTTATTTTTCAATATTTGGTCTTGTGCAAATCTAGGGATAATGTAAACGCACTTTGTGGTGTCACCCAGTGATTTGTAAGCTGGTGTTAGAGGCCTTTACTTCATCAGTCAGCCGTTGTCATCTTGGCCTTTTTCAGCTTTGGAGGCTTTACATCTATTAAATCTGGTAATTATGACCTACACCACACTTAGAATAGGTACATGTTACATGCAATAATAAAATGTGGAAAAGAACTATAAACTTAACATAATGTCCATCTTTTATATGGAGCCTAGAATTAGTCTATTAAAACAAAAAGAATATTTACAAGAACAATATCTGTAGAACAGATATCAGGTTAGTGCAGTGTATATTTTTCAGTTTACTTTGAACAAAGTTTTAAAGTTCTGCAGAAGGTTCAGTGTGATTTAAAAAGAAGAGAGTGAGAGAGAGCGAGTGAGTGAGAGACAGACAGAGAGAGAGAAAATTAAGAGCTTAAATCAATTTTACATCCACAATGTCTCTCAAAAGTTATAAAGTTTTCCTTAGGATACAAAGGTTAATGAAAAAGTAGGTCAGAGAAATGAAGTGCCATATTTGCCCTGGAGATCAGCTCGGTTCACACTCCCAAACACTCTGTTGTCGCTGATGTTTTAATTAAATGTTGATGAATAGGATGAAGAGAACGATATGCAACACAGCAGATTTTTTTTCTTCCCCAGGCAGCTAAGAATTTTACGGTTTTGCATAGTCAAAAGGGGATTAAAAAAAAAAAAAAAAAAAAGGTTGGGTGAGTAAGGGTGGAGTAGAGAAAAGAGCTGCAGATTGGTGAAAGCAAATCAAGAGATAATTCACTGATGTGCTGAATAAATGTGAGGCTGCCAGTTTCTCTTTCACAGAGTGGTGTTGAGGGTGTAGGGGGTTTACTCCCACCGCTTCTTCTGCCCCGGTGTACCACAGTTCAGCCTCCCCCAGTACTGTACGCCTTCCTTTCCACTCCAGTGGGAAGCAGACATGCAGGAGGACTATCGTAAATGCTTGGCTGCAGTACTTCAGACAAGCGTCTCATCTCCTCCTCCTCCTCCTCAGGTCTCCCATTGTTCTCTTAACCTGGTTCTAGTGTCTGGCATGATGCGTCTCCATCTCCTTGGTATTGGCTCAATCCTGACCTCGCACACACCACCGACCTCTTTCAAAGACACAAAGAAGTGGGCAGATTTGGGTCCAACGTTTGTTACAGTGAGACAAGTCCCTGCAGGTATAATCCAAACACCAACATTTCTCTGCCTTCACAACGAGCAGTAAGATGTCGGGCAGAAGATCAAGCAGTTCAGTGCAACAACAGAGCCACAAAGTAAGTTCACGGAGTGCTCACTGCTGAGGGAAAATAATGCAAAGAACAAAAAACAGCTGAGACCTTGACGCAGATGGTATTGAACTGCTGAAGTACAGCGATCCGAACCGGGATTGGTCTTGACAGCACCGAGGCACTGGAAGTCCCATTCATTTAGCAAGCCTTGTGGACACAACACAGTCAAGAAATCAGGGACATTGTGTCTCTAGCGTCCCCACAACAGCCCCTGCACCCCAAAACCCCCACTCGCCTTTTTGGCACTGCAGTGGTATGTAGCTGCTAACAACTCAGTCATTCCTCACTGAGCAGCTAAGTACAATGTCTCTTTTCAAAGGAGATTCCCAGATAAAAGAAGCCAACTTAATTACCCTGGTAACAATGGAACCCTCCCTGTAAGGCCATCCCATTTCCCTCGGCAATTAGCAACGACTTCCCCCCAGGTACTCATGAACAAACCGTGGGGTCGGCGCTCCTGTGACCGCGGCATGAGGAGTAGATTCCAACTGTTACCGGCTACTCATGTCAACTGCTTGTGAGGCATCACTGATGAATCCCCC